>CAJJDP010000104.1:16827-147631 GCA_905182995.1 Paramecium octaurelia
TTCAACGAATACCATGACTTTGTTATCTTGGAGGTGAAAAATCTGATATTAAAAACATTTTGTATTATCATATAAATTAAGTTCTTTTTAAAAAACAATTCAAGCATTAAATAATCATCATTGGTAAAAATTCTGGAAGCCTCAAAAGTTGAACAAAATTTTTCAGAACTTTTGAGACATTAGTAAGGATACTGTTAACAAACACCGCAGTTTATGGTAACCTTTAGAAAGATAAAACGTATGCATCGCTAAATTAAATAGTATGGAAGGATACATGTGAACTCAGGTATATCTATTATGTAATCCCAAATCGCAAGTTAACCAACTACTATGTCCAGCACTGCTTAATTTGGATTAAAGAGAAGAATAGGTGGTACTAAATTCGCTGCAACTTCTATGAGTTCAAGTGAAACGTTGCGTAGAGTAAGCAGTATTAGATTTACATTCATGGCAAGGAATTTAATATGAATGATATGCATTTTCAACTCTTTTATGGAGATAATTAGAACTGTTATTAATAGAAATCGGTACATAAAGGACATTTCAGCTTCAATCAGCAAGCTCTAAGGATGATCCAAAAACTTTAAATAGCAATACCTGATACAGATGTAGATTATTCACATCTGTGCTAAATTTGTAAAGTAGTCTCCTTATTATTACATATAATTCAAGAAATTTTAAAGTAAGATTTGGATTATAAGGATGGGTGAGGAGTATATCTAACCAATCTTTATATTAATCACTAATAACTGATTTAATTAGTATGGTTTAGAAAATGCATAATTCACACTAAGAGTTGATTAAACAAAAAATAATCATTAGCCATTAAATCAATTAGCTGTGAAATGAGTTATTATTCAAGTAAGATGAACAGTATACAAGTAACATAACTTTCTAGTAAAAGCTAAAACTCCATTTCAAGGATTGAAGGTCATTTAAATGATGGTACGCATTATGTTTTGCTTCTGTCTGATAGATAAGGGGGCACTGTCAGTTAACTTAATGAAAAAATAATAAAATGTTTACTTTTTTAACCAGCTGTTATGATGGATGATGGTTTTTCGTGTAGGCTTAAATGTGTACCGTTGAGTCCAAAATTTCAATTTCAAGAGTGATAACTGTTCAATTTGATAGATCATATATTAAGAACATATAAATTTAACATAGTACTAACTATTACAATGAAATTTACAAATCATGCTAATTAAGTTATTGCTTGCTAATATGTTGTACTAATTGTATTCTTTTTGTGCAATAGAAATAATAATAACGTTAATCAACCTTCATGCTAGCAGACATTTATATAAAGTCTCCTACATTACAAGTGCAAAAATTGTTAGGTATTATGCAGGAAAACACCTGAATTTTATCCTTACGTAATATACATAATACCTAAAACACCCAAAGAAAGTTTAACTTTAACCTATGTGTCAGGAGACTTGAACTCAAATAAAACTCTTAATAAATGGAGGAGTAAAACAATTATAGGATTTTGTTAATGACATTCAATTAGAGAGTAATCTAAGAGTTAAAGGAAATAAAATTTATGTGCTGAAAGATTAAAGTAAAAATAAATAACATACGGAATAATATTCAACTGAACGATCAAGGTAAATTAATAATTTTAGTTAGGAAATTTTCTTATTTATCAGAATATTTGATTAACAAGCATATTAATAATAACTGCCCGAAGCAACAAAATCTCTAAATTCAAAAGGTACTCATTGTAATTTTTTGAGTAGTAAAATAAGAAAACAATGGACTGTGTTGATTATTTTAGAATGAAATTTAGTTGAAAAAAATTTCATTCTATTCTGCTAGTTTTTAGAAGAAAATAAAGTGAAGCTAGATCATTTATTTAAGGAATTACGAAAGGAGTGATTTTTACGGATTAAATAGTTCAATTAGGAATATATATAATTGCAGAAACAGAATTAAAAGTTTAAATCATAATAAGGTTACTGAGGATCAAACTCATCAATAATCTAAAATAGATTACCCTCCATTTAATTGGACCTTCATTAAGATATTCTCATTCATACAATTTATAATTAGTCCTATGATAAATTACAGCATTCTTACGATAAGGATTAATGATTATTCATAAAACAGGAAGCCAGAAGGCCAATTCAAAATTTAACCAATATTTTAATTTGATCATGATAATTTTTTCTGGACAAATATCAAATTCATTTACAAAGTTTTTCAATGAATTTTGATTCTTTGTACTTTAAGCAGAATAATCTCATTTATAATAGCCAAAACAAACATTGAGTCCCCAAACAAATGCTAAGGTTTAATAAGGCTAAATTAAAACAACTATAACTGAAATTGGACAGAAAAAATTGCCTGTTATGAATGAATAATTATTTTAAAGTTATGAATGACAGAAATTATTTGGATCATCTTTATATAACTTTGGTGATATTTTCATCTATATTTTATTTTATTGATAGTAAAATTGAGGATTAAAAACTAATATAATTATGTATTCTTTTAGATTGAAGCTTTAGGCTTTTAAAAGAGATTTTTTGATATGAAATTTGAATGTATTCTTAAATTTGAGAGTCAATATTGCATATTTATCTATTTGCACTTAATCCTTCCAATAATTTCCTATGATATCATAAATTCAATCATTTTTTTATCAGTAAAATCCAATTATTTTGTTTATTGACTCAAAAGTTTGTGAAGAATAGAATGAGTTTGGTTAAATCTCTTCTCAATAATTTATCTAAACTTAAAATTAGCTCTAATGAATTAAAGGAATTACTTGAATTTCCAATTTGGAAGAAAAGAATATTAAATACTTTTTGTTGAATATTAATTATCTTGTATTACAAGAATAGCTGGAATATATTTTTATCTACAAAGCAAATAATTATAGCATTTTGAATATAATATAAAAATTGTTTACATCAAATGCATTAAATACATTGAATAATGAGAAGAATTTAATAAAAACTAATATTTAATTAAGTTGTTTATACATTACTACATTAGGAACAGATTTTGCTTTGCTGATGAATTAAACTAACTATTAGCTAATTATTTTGAATTATATTGATATCTAGGTAGGTAAAAATAACAACATGAGATTGTATCTCAAAAAAAATAAATTAAATTTATATATTGATATTAAATTGAGATTCTTATTTTAGATCCCTTTTTCAAAATTATACTCATTCAATTGGAAAAACTTAAGTATAAATAAACGAAATACTCTTATCTGAAAACAAACTGATTTAACTTCGAAAGAAATAATAAAATTTAAATTAAATTGTCTAAATGGGATATAAGAATATTTAACCTATTGGAGGTGAAAATAAGGAGAGAACAATAAAGAAATATTAATCAGGAAGCAAAGGTAAAATTCAGGATAACTTCATTTATTGTTCATTTTGAGTTTATTAATAAGTTTTGGGGCGTTTGTATCTGACCATAAAAGTAATAATCAAAATAGCATCTTTAAATCAAGTTTTGATTATTAATGATATATGCAATTATTCATTTTTTAATTCCATCATTAAACGTTTAAATTCATCCTCATTTGATTTGCAATACTTAATTGCCTGCTCATAATTCTCTATAGCTTTTGAGTAATTCTTTATATTTTTTAGCAAATCACCTAATTTAATCCAGAAATTATAAACCTTTACTGATATAAGCCTTTGCAAAATTTGGATCTATTTGGATTGCTTTATCATAGCAATAAATTGCATCATAGTTATTATTAAGTTTTTATAAAGCGATACCTAATAAAGTCAGAAATTACAAACCTTTATTATTATAGACCATTATAAAATTTGGATCTAATTGGATTGCTTTATTGTAGCATTCAATTGCATCTTTGAAATTATTAAGATTTTATAAGGCATTACCTAATATAATAAAATATATACCTTTATTATTATAGGCCAATGCATAATATGGATTTATTTAGATTGCTTTATCATAGCAAACAATTGCATCATTGAATTTATTAAGATTTTATAAGACACTACCTGAGATAATCAAGATATTAAAAACCTATACTATTAAAGACCATAGGATTATTTGGATTTAGTTGTATTGCTTTATCATAACAATCAATAGCATCATCATATTTCTTAAGACTATCTATCCTCCCTTATTGTACTCTTGTTTTGTTGTAAGACATTATCTAATTTAATAAAGAAATTACACACCTTTATTATTATAGGTCATTGCAAAATTTGGATTTAATTGGATTGCTTTATCATAGAATACAATTGCATCAGAGTAATTCCCAAGACTATCCAAGGCACTACCTATTACTATAAAAGAATTACATACCTTTGTTATTATAAGCCATTGCGAAATTTGAATCTAATTGGATTGCTTTTTCATAACAAGCAATTGCATCATTGTAATTATTAAGATTATATAAGGCAGTGCCTAAAATAATGACTTAACAATACCCTTAATAAAATAACCAATACTGTACTATGGATTATATTTTAGAGCTATATCAATACATGAAATTGTTTATGAATATTGAGTCAAAACATATAAGGAGTAGCCTGTTTATTTAATATAAATAATTACTTTTTCTATATAAAGCGTGAAGATATTTGGGTTCTTCTCTCAAAACTTTTTCGCATACTTCAATCACCTCTTGAAATTTCTTCTCTTCATTTAAAGCATAGCCTATATACATCAAATAATCAATTAACTTTTTGTTATTAACATAAAAAAATTATATGGTGTTTTGATTAATCCTTGATCTGAAAATTCCAATAGATCATTATACAAGTTATGATTAATCTTTTTGGCTTATTCTCTCATAATCATTCCTTATCCTGGTTAATTCATTTTGATTATAAAATAATAGGATAATCTAATTTATAAACAAACACTAATTATATATAAATTTATAGAACTACTTTTGAAAAGGGTTGCCAATGAATATTGTTTTTCTGATAATTTTATGTATTTAGTAATCTTTTCATCAGCCTCCTGCCATTTTTACTCATTAATTAATTGAATTGCTAATTGAATAATAAAACACTTGTATACCTTGCTAGAGCTCATCTTCATTATCTTATTTAAAATGTTAAATTTATTATCCCTCTTAAAAATCCAAAGCTTTTATCATTCTTTTTATTCTAACTAACAAAGTTCCTATAAATATTTCATATATAGAATACCACTTTAATTCTGCTGCATAATTTCCTCCTAATTGTTGAAATATTAATACCATTCCTTAATCACTTACAAATTGTCTTTCATTTATTAATAATCTTATTGATTGAAACATTCAGATATCTTAACTAATTGTATTTTTAAATTTTCTAATTATTTTGAGAATTCTTCATATTTTACTTTGACTTAGGCGAATGATGTTTTCAATTAGATGGTTATATTAAGTATATTCTAATTGAAATTTGCGATAAAATTTTAAATCTAAACAAATCCTTTTAGATTTTTGTTGCAATTAGAATGTTCTTAGAGTCTATTCCACATTAGAGACAGAACTAAGCTCTTGAATCCTAGCATCCCAAATTTAAACAGAAACCCTAAATTACTTCTCCTTCGTGCCCAATATCTTAACACGTAAATAATTTCATTAAATTAATGTTTATTTTATAAAACAGATTAAACCTTGATTTTAATATAATATTTTCATAAATATATTGATGTAGTTTTTTTCCATTTAAGTTTTAGAAACGATTATAGGATGATGATTATATAATTCACCAATAAATTTCATTATCAAATTAGATGTTCCAAAACAATAGATTACTCAGTAACAGACTCACCATTCTCTTTTTCTTATCAAATAAAGAGATGAAAATTTGTATTCACAAAAATACACTTTTTATATATTATTGACAACTATCTCTTTAAGAGCAACACTCAACTGAAATATCCTTTGTTTGAGAAAAACAATTCTAACTATAACTATTCAAATATTTGTTATAGCAAGTCTGAAATGTAAATGAATTATTTATTCATAAAGCTGATTTGATAACCCAATTAATCAATAACTCCCCACTTTTATTATATTAAACTTTTTCATTCCAAATTTTAATTTATCCAGTACACAAGATGTAAATCAATTTCTAGCCATTTAAACTTAATCCATATCACAATTATTATGATCCTCTAGTATATTGATTAATAATGAAGTGAAGTTTATGTCTAAATAATTTATTCTCATATTAGTAAGAATCTTTAATGTAATAATTAGATGTTTGATAATAAAATAGTATGATAATAATGAAAATGTATTATAAATAATAATATTAAATATTATATCCAAAAGATGAAATGGCCTTCATCTAAATCTATAGCTTACTATTATTAGTAATACAAAATGTTACTTTAAATTGGAATTTTAACTTAAGATGGATAAATTCTATTTCCAGTTATTCGACCTTAGTATTAAATTATGGAGTAATGAATATTGTAAATTATTATCTAGTGTTAAACTGATACTGCTAGTATATATTCTCAAATACAGAATAAAAGCAAATACATAAAAAATTTAAATTACCTACCTTTATATATTAAAGATAATATTATAACATCTTTTCTCGAAATAAATAGATCCATAAGGATAAAAAATTAGCATCCATATTGAGCTGAGGTTGCAAATTTCCTGCAGATCGAATTAAAAATAGATGAAGGTATGTGTGAGGATAGAAATCAGTATGTAATGTATTAGAAAGAGTATTTCTGGTACACTTTTCAAAGATACAGGAAGGCTAATATCAAAAATGCCTCACTTGTTTAACCTAATATGGGATCATTTGCAAATTTTACACAGTTTTTTATGCATTATGTTCAGATAAGTTGATCCTATATCGGTAAGAAATTTAGGCTGTTTTCTTCAAGTAATGCAGAATATGCAGGCACCTGCACGAATAGATAATGTGCATGTAATGAAAAGCCCCATTAAGAATGAATTAGATTAAGATTTTGTACAACAATTGGCAGCAGCACATCTTGAACAATTAACAGAGCTTTTTCATAGGTATCATTATCATTAACATTTGTGGTAATAAGTGATCTATAAATTTGAAAACCTCTAATAAGTCATCAAGTAAAGTGCTTTGAACAAGGTTGTCAATTAAAATTCCCATCTCCAGCAACACTAGATACATGATGCACAATTGACAAAATATACTTACGAGTTTGAAGTGCTAGCAATATGTTGATACTAAAGTATAACTCTAAAACGTAAAAAATATTTGAGTTTCAATTGTGTTGAAGACAAAAAATATTTATGATTGTAGATCTACTGAAATAAGTTGGCATTAATTCATATTAACAGCAATATATTTTGTAGTATCAACTAAGACAAAATAGTGAAGCTACATTTAGGATATGGTCCAGCTCTTTTATTAAAACCCTCTTTATTTGGATAGCAGCCTTCATAATACGATATGAAATTCACTGATAAAGTAGAACTTATTTAACAGGCACATGATCCTAGTTGCATTTGCGAAAGTAGTCTTACTACTACAATGTTTTGAATTCCAGTCTAAATACTTGTGTCATAAGGTTTAGAACTTATTGAGATTTATAAACTCATTACAGATGTGTGATATGAGGGAAGGGCTTTAATAATCGTAGTCTAAATCATGCCATCGCTTTGAGTTAATGCTTATCACAAACCTTAAGCAGCAGGATTTTTGGAAGTGTTAGGATACTATTAGTTATTCTAACCAACAAAATTCACTCAATTTTTGTTGTAATTCGCCTCAGGATAGCCTGAAATTGAAGTGATGGTTTTCTTAAATCAATTTTAGGAAAGAACAAAATATTGATCGCATCAAAGTGTCAGTACCTAACTTCACTATGGATCACAAGATAAATAACCTTCATTTCTTCTATACACACAAATGGTTTCATTTTATCACTATTTATTGAGAAATTTAAATTACTAAAGGATAATTCATTTGCAGGATAGGCTGGTGCCCATCCAAAGGATAGTCTATATACATCATATGTACCAGGTCATGCACTAGGAAATCTCCCAATAGGTGGTGACTAATGATATTATATGGTTAAACATACCTATCTGTATTTAAACCTTTTTAGAAGCTTGAAATTATTTGAAACACATATTTCGTATGCCCAAAATTATCCTGAGCTCATCTAAGATTACCTCTATCCAAAAACTAAGAAGACAATATTGAAATAGTTTATAAAAGGAATCATAACATCAAGTTTTTACATCAGAAATACTGATAATATCCATAATATCAATTCCTCTTGAATTGAGGATCATAAGGCAATTTTAATGCCTAGCAAATTTTTTACTTTATATAAATCTCAAATAGTTATAGGCTACTCTACAAATAGTTTGGCTATTAATGTGAAAAAGCAAGCCAAGGATAAAGACATATAATACCTGACACAATTAGAAACACTTAGTACACATAAGATACACTCATCTACAAACCTTGAATGATGTAGTAGTTAAATATTTATATGCTAAGTATTGGGTTTTGAGTTAGAAGATTAAGATCTAGAGTAAAGATGCGTCATAGTAATGGCCAACTAAGTGTACAAGGTCTTGTAATATGCTTAATATAATAAATTCTAAATAGCTATATGGGTAGCAAGCATAAGTTTACTTGATCATCAAAGCAAGAGTATTAAGGAGCCTAAAATCTCAATCGTTTGGTTACAAATTGGAGTTCTAAAAAGAGTTTATTAATTATATGATATGTTTGAATTAAACCAAATTGGTTATCTGATGGCTATTGTTTTATTAGAGATACATATATCTCTTATTTCTGGCTCACAATTTGGGAACCCAAGACCATTATTTTAGATGCTCAAATGTAGCACTATAAGAGCAGGTGGTCTCAGAAATAAACATAAAAACTGATTAAACGATTTTATTATTTTAGCTCATATGAGTTAAGAAATGTCAAGTCAATGGAGTTGCCCTTTTTTGGATTTAATTTTAAACATTTACCTTACTTGTATATCTCTTCTCATCTAATCCTCTTATTCGCGAAAGTTTGAGGTCCTTATTTGACAAGCTAACATGTATAATTCAAGTCAACATCATCTCTCCATGCTTACTCAAGTCCTTCCTTTAGCAAATGATTATTTCCTCATCATTTATACAAAAAGATCTTAACATAAGAAGCTCCAATTACCTTAGTAAGGTAAAGTAACTCCCCTCTTTAAATTATGAATATAATTCTGGCGCCCGACTACTTTTTCTTATCAGTGGTTTAAAATTGGTTGCCTTATCACATGGTTAAGGGGTGAAGAGGCGAATAGATTCTTTTGGAAATAATCTGGATCAGCGCTGACTCATTAGATAAGAATTTTTAATGTGAATTTTAATTTTAATAATCATGGATGGTCATGAGTAAAGGGATTTTCTATTTTCTCAGTAGATAATTTTTGGCTTTCACAATATTCATAAGTAGAAATAACCTTGTGTGTTAGAGATTACTACTTGATGGTATTTTTACTCTTGTTCAAATAAAACTGGAGTCTTCAGAGCACATGGCTTGTTCTACTATAATTAATTACATGTGATACACAAAATAATATAATTATCTAGCAATTTATGTTAGAGATGTATACTAGTGTAGCAAAATCCAAATTCTAAGTATCAAGTAACTGTGCAGTTACACTTAGGAAGAGTCAAAGTTTTATGGATCACATATTTGTAAGAAGATTCTTGAAGTTAAGCCATTAATTCAGATTATACCATTGGTAGACAAAATAACATTAGCCTTGACGATTATATGAAGCAAACGTAAACAATGGAACCCATCGTGGCCATCCTTAAATGGGGTGACTGAATCATGGTTTAGCCCTATTCAGATCAAAATAGATGACATTGAAAGTTGCACAAGTCATAATAAATAAGAGGAGAACTTGCTAAAATTAAAGAAGCATCACAATAATGAATACATTGGATTGGCTTTGAAAGGTTGTGTATTACAACTATTGAAGGGATTGGTTTTAGCCTGGATTATTATTTCTATTGTATATACATAACCATTAAGACAAGCTGAGCACGAATATTGATTTTCATCAAGCACCTGACACTGATCTATAAGGTCAATTATCAATGTAGCATCGTTTGACGCTTCAAATCGCTACAAGTAGCATCACCAAGAGATGCAAGTTCTAATATAATAATTGAAAGAAGCAGAACAAAATTGCTAAAATTAGTGAAGTTGACCAAAGTTTACAAGGTAAACCTCCTAAATCTTGTGTTTTAATATTGCATTGAATACAATATTATGTACTGAGCTTAGTCTATGATAGAAGTTGGTACATTTATAACATAATCAAAACATACATTCAGTGCTAAATTGAAAATTATTGCCATATAGAAGAAGATATATGCCAGAATCCTCCTTATAGAAATAATTTAAGTATGCTAGCCTATGGAAGGAAGTCATCATAAAACCTTCACCTTTGAGTATTACATTTATAATTATAGACTTGCTATGATATAAATTAGGTGTCTGAATTTCGACAATGTTTTATATTCCAAAAATTTAATGCATTGTTAGAATTCAAAGTTAATCCTTTGAAAAAAAAGAAGATTTTCATGAATATAGTAACGCTGGTAATTTATTGTTGAGATATCATTTACAAAAGAACTAAAGTACCACAATAGTCATTACATCCATCGACAGACGGACAATTTAGAGTTGAGATCGAAGATTATTTTCTTTAATGCTAATTTCAACAAGATACCCTTACTTTTCTTTTTAAACTTATGCTTGGCTGTTATTATTATTCCCAATTATCAAGAATCCTAACTATATTAAACACAAGCAAGAAGATGACAGATGTAAGTAAAGCATCCTATAT
Source organism: Paramecium octaurelia (assembly GCA_905182995.1). Classification (NCBI taxonomy): domain Eukaryota; phylum Ciliophora; class Oligohymenophorea; order Peniculida; family Parameciidae; genus Paramecium; species Paramecium octaurelia. Next base: position 27,655 of record CAJJDP010000104.1, read on the forward strand.
AAAAGAAGTGACAACTCAATGATTTAATTCTTAAATCTTCTGATGGCTGGTCATCAACATAAAACATTTTTTAAGGAACTAAAAACAATCATTTGTACCAAATTAAACCAAGATTGCCATAAGGCTAGAATATTGAAAGATTTCTTGAAATCATATAATTATTTTATAGAAGGGAATCATATATGTAGTGGAATTATCTTTTTTGATATGTTTTTAATAATTTGTTTTGTATTTTATATAACCAATCAAAATATGCAAAAGTTTGAATAAAATGATAAATTTAATTACCTCCATATTTTTCAAATTTTTCTTTTCTCCCTAAAAAATGAAAGACACTTTCTGATTAAGAGAATAAAGTTTAAAATAAAGTAATAGAAATTCAATATTATTTTTAAAAAGCATATGAATTGCATACAGCATAACCAATATCAAGTATCAATGATATGTACAGCTCCACACTATTGTAAATGTTAAAGGAAAATGTGTGTTGAATGCCAATATAAACATGGGGTTGATTTGAAATATACAGTTCCAATCAATATATTTCAGGAAATGTTTATGAAGAAATTAAAAGAATGTAATTTGGATGAGACATCTGAAATAACAAAATAGAAGGATAATTTTAAATTGATAATCTCTCAAACTGAAAGGATGATGAAAACAGAGTGGGAACAATTGTCTGAATCAATTAAATTAACATATGATTTGATTGAAGAGAAAAATAAATCTTACTCTTATCTTATCAACCAAATTAATAACCTAGCAGAATCCTCCTATTCTGATATAGAAGAATTAGTTTAAATTTTGGAGGGGAAAAATATGGATGATTGGGGAGATGAGAAAAATGTATATTTAATAAAATTGCAGAAATACAAAAATTAATTGGAATAAGAAGTCATGTCCTTTGTAGAGAAGTTAAAAAGAGAAATGTACCTATATTTAATTATACTTTAGAATGATCCCAATTCAAAAGATAACTTAAGACTTAACGTAAGTGTATCAAAGAAAGGAAAATTTGTATGAAATACTGGTTTAGACAAAATAATTTAATGAATAATTCCTTGATGAAATAATTGAAATGCTTTAGAAAGAGAAAATAAGAGATTGCATCGAATATCTTTCAAACAAGGGGAATAAATAATAACCAGAGTTCAAAATTATGATAGGCCTTCTAAAAAATATATTTGAAATAGATTTTAATAGGAAAAATTATTCTACAGAAGTTTATGAACAAATAAGAAAGGATTTAATTAAATAAGTATCTTACGATAAGCAAATCATCAGATTATTGAAATTCCTTGTAAAACTGACAGCAATTGATGAGAGATATATCTAATGTGGATCCAATTCCTTTAATTTATTAATCGAAATGAAGGTGGATTTGAGGGAATAAACCTTTGAAAACATCAGGATTAGAGATGCTATATTAGTTGGTGGAAATTTTGAAAGATGTAATTTCAATGGATCGGAATTTGATAATGTAGATATTAGTGGAATTAACTTGAACGAAGCATAATTATATAATTGTAAATGGAAAAATATAAAAATACATGAGTTGAATAAATTAGATGGTCATTCACATTATGTCATGTCAGTTTGCTTCTCTCCTGATGGTACTACATTGGCGTCTGGCAGTTATGATAAGTCTATACGTTTATGGGATGTTAAGACAGGATAATAAAAAGCCAAATTAGATGGTCACTCGAGTTGTGTTAATTCTATCCATTTCTCTTCTGATTGTTCTACTTTAGCATCCGGTGGTTACGATTAGTCTATCCGTTTATGGGATATTAAGAAAGGAAAAGAAAAGGCTAAAATTGTTGGTCATTCTAGTACAGTATATGCAGTTTGTTTCTCTCCTGATGGTACAGTTTTAGCCTTTGGTAGCGGAGATTAGTCAATCCGTTAATTGGATATTAAGATGGGATAATAAAAGGCAATATTAGATGGTCATTCTAGTACAGTATATACAGTTTGTTTCTCTCCGGATGGTACTACATTAGCATCTGGCAGTGGAGATTAGTCAATCCGTTTATGGGATTTTAAGACAAAATAATAATTAGCCATATTAGAAGGTCACTCAGTTTGTTTCTCTCCTGATGGTGCTGCATTAGCATCTGGTAGTGATGATAGCTCTATATGTTTATGGGATGTTAAGACAGGATAATAAAAAGCTAAATTAAATGGCCATTCAAGTTGTATTAAATCCATCTCTTTCTTTCCTGATGGTAAAATATTAGCATCTGGAAGTCATGATAAGTTTATCCGTTTATGGGATGTTAAGACCGGATAATAAAAAGCCATATTAGAAGGTCATTCGAGTTTTGTTAATTCAATCTGTTTTTCTTTTGATGGTACTACATTAGCATCTGGTAGTTTTGATAAATCTATCCGTTTATGGGATGTTAAGACAGGATTATAAATAGCCATGTTAGATGGTCATTGCAGTTTTGTTAATCGAATCTGTTTCTCACCTGATGGTACTATGTTAGCATGTGTCAGAAATGATAATTCTATCTGTTTATGGGATGTTACAACAGGATAATAAAAGGCTAAATTAGATGGTCATTCAAACTGTATTAGATAAATTTTTTTTTCTCCTGATGGTACTACATTAGCATCTTCTAGTTCAAATAATTCTATCTGTTTTTGGGATGTTAAGACAGGATAATAAAAGGCTAAATTATTTGGTCATTCGAATTTTTTTAATCCAATCTGTTTTTCTCCTGATAGTTCTACATTAGCATCTGTTAGAAATGATAATTCTATCCGTTTATGGGATGTTACTACAGGAGAGTAAATAGCCTAATTAGATGGTCAACCTAGCACAGTTACATCAGTCTGTTTTTCTTCTGATGGTACTACATTAGCATCTACTGGTTCAAATCATTCCATCAATTTATGGGATGTTAAGGGAGAAAAATTAAAAGTCAAATTATATGGTCATACTAGCAAGGTTTAAAAAGTGTGTTTCTCTTCTGATGGCACTACATTAGCATCCTGTAGTGATGATAACACTATCTGTTTATGGGATGTTAAGACAGGATAATAAAAAGCTAAATTAGATAGTCATTCAAATAGCGTTTAATTAGTTAGTTTCTCTTTTGATGATACTGCATTAGCCTCTTTTAATAGAGATAAATCTATCCATTTATGGGATGTTAAAGCAAAAAAGGAGATTCTTCCTCAAGATTATTGTTACAAAGACCTTCTTCCTTAGTTTAAAATACTCCTTTAAAATTCATCTATTTTATAAAAAGGTATTATTTATTATCATTGTTAAGCTGAAAATGTTTCTACAATTATACGAATATGTCAAAATCCTACATTGGAAGCGAAAGGAGCTTAAATCTTGATGGGAGAATTTGTAAATTATTTAGGCATAGATATGCGATATTTATTCTAATCTAAAGGAAGTTATTTTTTGGAAACTTGTTTACAATCTAAAAATAATTGAAATTTTTTAAATACAAATTAATTTCAAATTTAATTAATATATTTCCTGCTTTTTTTACTTCTATATTTATAATTCAATATGCAAATGAGAAGATTCAATGAATAGGTTTACAAGTATTGGCAGCCATTTTAATTGAGATTTATTGCATACCCATTTAGAAAAAATATCAATACGAATCTGATTTGTCAATAAATTATATTTTATCAATTTATAAACTGATAAAATAAATACTTTTTGTAATATAACTATCATTTTATTCAACTCAAATTTCATAAAGAACACAAGAATTCTTCTATCAAAAAATTGTATGTTATTTTTTATAAATATAATACTTTTAAGAGGTTCGTACACAGTCAGATTGCATATAAAGTTGAAAAGAAAATGGCTAACATTAATTATTAATTTATATCTTTTACGTAAAATTTTATTATCAAAAATAATAATAAATTTATACTGTCAAAAATGATTCCTACTTTATCTTCCAAACGGCAATAATTGATTTGCCAAAATTTCTGTTTTTATGAGACTTTCAATACTAGTTGGGTAAAAAAAAATGAGTATCCAAATTTCTAGTAATATAACCACTTCTTTCTTTTATTATGTGTTCACTTCATGGAACTATATTATTTTTTCAAGGTTCGAAAAGTACCATTATCATGAAATACATTAAATTTCATTGTGATTATAATAATTTTTACCCCTCTCGACACATGAATTAAATTTTCTTTTCATTGTGATAGAGGAGTGATAATTTCGAGAGGATCTCTGGAGTTATTTAAATCTCTATTTATTATTTTTCAAAGCTCCTTTGAAAATAATAATTTACAGCCAGTTATTAAAAGATAGATATAGATTTTGTAAGGTTTTATTTATTAAATAGCTGACAAGAATCATTTTTGAAGATTAATGCTTTCTGGTTTATAGAATTTACTAAATAAATTGCGGAAACCTAAGAAATAATCATAGCCTCCTTAGGATATTTTTTTAGAAGGTTTATTTATTATTATATATACATATTATTAGAATAAATAATCCTTCATGATTTTTGATAATTTCTTAATTCTCCTTGACTGCCTTTTCATAAGGGAATTAAAATTCTGGAGCTATTTTATCTATTCCTCTATAAATATATGCTTTTTAATTTAAATTAAGAATGCTGTATTAAAATGAAAGTTCAACATAGAGATAAGTAANTTTTAAATACAAATTAATTTCAAATTTAATTAATATATTTCCTGCTTTTTTTACTTCTATATTTATAATTCAATATGCAAATGAGAAGATTCAATGAATAGGTTTACAAGTATTGGCAGCCATTTTAATTGAGATTTATTGCATACCCATTTAGAAAAAATATCAATACGAATCTGATTTGTCAATAAATTATATTTTATCAATTTATAAACTGATAAAATAAATACTTTTTGTAATATAACTATCATTTTATTCAACTCAAATTTCATAAAGAACACAAGAATTCTTCTATCAAAAAATTGTATGTTATTTTTTATAAATATAATACTTTTAAGAGGTTCGTACACAGTCAGATTGCATATAAAGTTGAAAAGAAAATGGCTAACATTAATTATTAATTTATATCTTTTACGTAAAATTTTATTATCAAAAATAATAATAAATTTATACTGTCAAAAATGATTCCTACTTTATCTTCCAAACGGCAATAATTGATTTGCCAAAATTTCTGTTTTTATGAGACTTTCAATACTAGTTGGGTAAAAAAAAATGAGTATCCAAATTTCTAGTAATATAACCACTTCTTTCTTTTATTATGTGTTCACTTCATGGAACTATATTATTTTTTCAAGGTTCGAAAAGTACCATTATCATGAAATACATTAAATTTCATTGTGATTATAATAATTTTTACCCCTCTCGACACATGAATTAAATTTTCTTTTCATTGTGATAGAGGAGTGATAATTTCGAGAGGATCTCTGGAGTTATTTAAATCTCTATTTATTATTTTTCAAAGCTCCTTTGAAAATAATAATTTACAGCCAGTTATTAAAAGATAGATATAGATTTTGTAAGGTTTTATTTATTAAATAGCTGACAAGAATCATTTTTGAAGATTAATGCTTTCTGGTTTATAGAATTTACTAAATAAATTGCGGAAACCTAAGAAATAATCATAGCCTCCTTAGGATATTTTTTTAGAAGGTTTATTTATTATTATATATACATATTATTAGAATAAATAATCCTTCATGATTTTTGATAATTTCTTAATTCTCCTTGACTGCCTTTTCATAAGGGAATTAAAATTCTGGAGCTATTTTATCTATTCCTCTATAAATATATGCTTTTTAATTTAAATTAAGAATGCTGTATTAAAATGAAAGTTCAACATAGAGATAAGTAAAACTATTAAAATATCATATATTATTACCACCATCTAAACAGATTGAGACATAGTACTTTTAAAAATAAATTCATGGTATATGTTCTTTATTTCATCACCTATGATAATATGTAATGCCACAAAAAGATTTATCAATAAATATTTTACATCAAATTCAAATTAACTAACATTTGCTGTAAACGAATATAAATAGAATATCAATAAAATATTAAAATTACATCTAAATAACGATGAGAAAGTACTTCGTAATTTTGGGATCGAAAAGGGAATAAAATGAAGAGTTCACTATGATTGTCTATTATACAATTAGCAAGCATAGAAGTCAGGTAATTGGATGTAGGGTTTAAAAATTCTAAAAAATCAAATACGGGAATTGAAATATTATCAAATAACACAGATATCGCCAACTATGATAATTTGGACTTTGATTTAATTTTTCATTCATTTTTCTTTTGTTTATTTGAACCTTTTGGGTTGGGTGAGTTTGAGATAAATTTTGGTTAAAATAATTTGCTTGTATTACCTAATGTAGAAATAACTAAATTTGGTTTTTCGAAATTGCTTCTATTTGTACATGATGTAATATTATTGTAATTATTAAATTCTCTTCATCTGTTTACCATATCTAATACAATAGCTCAATGCGATTTTAGAATAATTAATTTTGAATGGTTTTAAAATGAAGTCTCATTTTAAGTCCTAATATCAATTTATGATAAATTTAGCGTTCATTAAATCATTTCATACCATAGCTTTGAAAGCTTTTTAACTAATTAATTTAAAAATAATCAAATTTGATCAGAACGATTAATTAGAATTATTAATTACAGAAATTCCTTGTAGGAAAATGAATGATTTGATGATAAGAAATAGAAAAAAAAAATGAAGTTTCTTGATTAATAATAATGGGTAATCCTTTTTCACAATCTTCATCTGCCTAGAGACCTTTATTAGTTATGATAGGATTAGATGCTGCAGGAAAAACAACTATATTAAACAGATTCAAATTAGGAAAAATGGAATATTAAATTCCAACCATAGGATATAATTTAGAAAAAATTTAAAGTAAAAAGTTTAATATAATTTCTTGGGATATTGGAGGAGCAGATAAAATAAGAATTCTTTGGATAAATTATTTGTAGAACAATCAAGGAATAATTTATGTTGTTGATTGTTTTGATAAAGAAAGAATGGGCTAGGCAAAGTTTGAATTACATAAAATTTTGCTTGAAATTGTTGAATAACCCCTTTTAATATATGCTAATAAGTAAGACTTAGTAAAAATGAACCCAGAAGAACTAGCTGTTGAATTAGCTATATAAAATTATTCTAAACATTGGCTTATATAACCATGTTGCTCACTCACTGGTGAAGGACTTTAAGAAGGGCTGAATTGGATTGAAGAATAGCTATAACTATAGCTAAAATGAAATATCCTTTTTTTAATTTTATTTATTATCTATGTTCCTTCAAATAACTATTTATCCATTTAGATTATTGAGACTTAATAAGCCAACCAGAAATATTGTTTCGAAAATTATTAAAAACAATTTCTTCTAGTTAGAGTTGAGATTTCTAAATGCTTCATCAAGAACTAACCAAGACTATTACAACTAGCAATTACTATAATTGTACCATAAAATGCTTTCTATTTTAAAAAGGATAATAAAATCTATCACTCCTATTAATTGTATTTATGAATACCCTAATTCTTAATAAGATTAATAACCTGGCTATACACTAATTCAACCCACCTGACTCTTTTTGTTAAGTAAATCTAAAATCTCAAATAATAAAAGATTTATACATTTAACAAATGTTATTGGTTATTTGATATTTTCAAAATAATAATTGAAAGATTCTCATTTCTCAATATAACAGAAAATAATTAACCTAAAATAATACTTTATGGTTTTTTTTTCTTTTCTTAATCAACCACAAAAAAGATAAATTCTTTTAAACTATATTCTGAAAGAAAAGGTGATACCATAAGTATATTATAGATGATAAAAGTGTTTGAAGAACTTTTATGTAAAAATTTACCAATAATAAATTATATGCTTAGGTCAACTCATAAATGTTAGAAATAAGATTCTGATATTTAAGAGGAAATAAATATTAATAATATCCTCATGCAACCATGTAAATTTGAAAGAAGATTTTAGTTGATTTAAATAAATAATCTTTAAAACGCAGTTGGTAATTTTCATAAAAAAGATAAAATTAGAAATTTTTAAACAATATAGAATTATATGATAAATCAAAATATTATCATAATTAAAAGAGTGTAAAGGTTGACATAGTAAAAATTATTTCTTTAACTTTTAATTATTTGAAGTAGGAGGATCTATATATTAAAGAACTTCAAGCTTGACTTTGTAACTTTATTTCATTCTTTGATCTACATTAACATGCGATATATAAATTAGTAGCAGAAGTACAATCTACTAGATTTGAACTTTTATTGATATTTAACTTATATTAATAAAAATTAATTCTATAAAAAATTTCTGGTTTCTATTAAAGCAATTTTTTTTTTGAGAATTATGATGTTATTCAAAAGTTACAGCCTGAAATATAGAATTTATGTTTAATATCGATTTTCTAAATTGAATGAAATGCCAGCTTTTAATACTACATAAATGTATTACACACAAATCATTTATTGACAAAGAATCAACATTGTTGAATAAAAACTACTTTTAAAAAAGTATCATAGTTGGTAAGAATGGAGGTTAAAACCCATTTCTAAATGATTGAAAAAAACACTACTACGAAAATAAATAAGTTGAAAATTTGATAATTAAATTATAAAAACAAGGGATTTATTCATTAAATAACATAGTTCTAACATTCTCTCTTCAAAACTACATTTATAATAATATAATCTCTTAGTTTTTCAATCATCCTAAAGTATAAATTAAAAAAACAAATAGAGAATAAAAATTATTATTTTTTTAGACTAAAGATTGCTGCTTAATCATTATATTGCCGTTTTGAATTTGTGAAGTTTTAAGTAGTTGTCTGTATTATTTATAAATTAAAAAAATGATAATACTTCTACTTTCAATAGAACCTATTCAAATGGGTTGTTGTTAAACACCAAAATTTAAGTAGCCTCTATTAATGCAGAAGTTTTAGCAATCTTAATATACTACTCTGAAATTTAGTTGAATTAAAACTTTGCCTATAGCCTTAGTGTTTTAATTTTCTTGACATTACATTTGATTTTAATTGAAGAGCACTATTCTTCAAGACAAAAAATAGTTAGCTTCAACAATTCCTTATCAATGCATTTCCAATAAAATATGATCTAAATAGATTCAATTTCTGTTGCTATTGTGATCTATTCTAATATATTTTGATTTTGAGAGTAATTTACTTCCTTAATAGTAATATGGGAATCAATTTAATTTTTCTAATAAAAAAATCGAGATTAAATGTCACCTTTGAATATTTCTAGATCAAAATAAGGATCATTGATACAAAAATGATTCTGTTATATTGATTATATTATAGAAGTATACCCTACACTAATAATGATTGATTAAATGGGTAAATTCCTACTGTAATTTCAGGGTAATATGTGATATTTGTCATAAATCTAATATTTTCATCAGTTTCATCATGTTTGAATCCTAGGAAATTTAGATACCAATTTTATTTGGCCCAACTTGAGGGAAAATCGAAAACCTAACTGTAGCCGTCAGGTTTGAAGCTTGTTAATATTTGATAACCAATTTGAGTAATGTTTTCTAATAAAGCTCTATGGTCGCCCCAAAATAATATATTATTATACCGTCAAGTTATTGAATTAAGATCCTGAGGCGTAATAGCTTTCAAAGTTAGAAATTGCAAGATTGATTTTGCAATTTTTTTAGTATGGATGAGTGCATGAAGTTTATGGATTAGAAATATTCAAATTGCTTATGACTTAAACACTTTCGTCGTTGAAAGCAAACCAGTTAAATTCGACTCTAAAATAGTATTTTGGACTCTTACAAACAATTTTCACCTTAAATCCTAAATTTCAATTTACCGTTATTACCAATAGTGCTAATACTAGAGATATCTAATGAATATCCTTAGGGGAATGCCTTTTCAAAATCTAGTGTAACAATATTTAAGTATTACTAAATTTTTTATTCTTCGTTGAGTTTGAGTTTTAATTGTACAACTCGGGTACTTAAGTGAATTACTTAGAAAAGTAATTTAATATTCTTCCTCTCTAAACGGGGCTTTGCTCAAATGTAAAATTAAATTAGCATTTTCTTAGTAATTCAAATGATTGACAAATCCATACTCAAACTTATGATTAGCATGTATATATTATGTAAAACATAAATACAAAATATTTAATAAATCAAATACAAAATTAAATTATAAATTTAATTTAGGGTTAACCATAGAAATTTCAATCTTTTTCATCATTTTAAAATTTCTTAATTCAATACCATTTAGCCTATGCCAAATATTTTGCAGATTGCTAACTTTAATTAAGATCATTTAATTCTTTATTCATAATTTAGAATTTTAAAATATAATTTAATTAATGGTTCCGTTTGGATGCCGGGTTGCAAGTTGATTAATCTTCCATTGTTTGGTTGATGTAAGGAATAGAATTTGGGGAGGTGAATATTTCCGTTTAGATCTTTTTGGATTGAGATTTATTTAATCATTATTAATTTTCTAAGTTTATTGTTATCAGAGTTATTTAATCTCTTTAGTATGTGTTAGTAATGGAATTAATATCATTTTCCATTTAGACTTAGATTAACAAGTAATTGTTACAAAATAGTCATCATCTAATCCAATTCAGAATTTAGGTCCTTCTATAAATATTTAATGATATTTTATTAACGATGCACTCAATAACATACAAATTGCTTTGAATTAACAATAAATACATGGTGCTTTTCTATATTACAGGCAATCGAAATCTCAACAGAAGTACTTTCAAAATTGAATATTATAATCAAATATTTATTTGAATTACATCCCCCTTTGATCAAGCTAAGTGCATTTACAAGATGGTGAATTATATTGCTTAGATATTTTTAAGAAGTTTAATATTCACTTTTTTAAATTCAATATTAAAATTCTTAATTGTGGATTCTTAGAATTAAGGAACAAGAATTTTCCAAGCGAATTATCATTTACTTGAACTAACAAAGATATGACTTTTAATTTATTATTGTCCTTTGATGGCGAGGTACACTGGATCATAAATAATGGGGCAGTTTATTCCTTTATGGATTATAACGATTCTCCTTTATGTTCTTGGAGGTAAACCTAATCGTATTTGGCTTGATGCATCCTAAGTCTAATCACTCTTGGGCTAGGAAGTAGTCACCTTCTTTTGATCCAAAAAAGATAAATAAAATAACAATTTCTAAATCAATTGTTTTTTTTTTTATTTATAACTTCCAATATAATCATAATGCACCAATCAATAATTACATTTTAATTTAATTTAAATAAAGTACATGGATTTTATCTATCATAATATATTCTAATGAAACTAAAAAATATTTGGACATCTTAATCTATATATATATAAGAATTTAGACAGTTAAGTAGGATAGGTTTAATAAAAGAAAACAGAAGAAGTAGTAGAATAGATATTTGTTGGAAGTTTATTAAAATCATTTCATGAATTAGGAAAGTTTAAGAGCGAATTTCTTGATTTTTATTATACCAAATTTAATTAAATGTATTTTAAATAACGCTATTAAAAAATTAAATATTAGATCATTTGCAAGTCTGACTCAATTTTTTTTTTGCAATATCAAAAATAGTTTAAGCATTAGATTCCCCAGTATTTAAAACCAGTTTAGAAAACTGAGATTGTTTATCTATCATTGTTGAATTGAGTGATTATGCCAAAAGATTGAAGGGCTAATCAAACTCAATAACATTTCCATTTTCGATGACCATAACTTTATCATAATCAGCAATTGTATTCAATCTGTGAGCAATTGTAATAAGAGTACATTCCTTAAGCTATTGCTTAAGTGTATTTTAAATAAAATCATCAGTTTTCATATCAAGATTAGCAGTGGCTTCATCTAATACAATGATCTTCTTCTTTTATAATAAAATTCTAGCTAAACAAATTAGTTATTTTTATCCTGTGGAGAACAATGAATTAACATCACTAATATCAGTTAATAGTCCTTTAGAAAATGATTTTGCATATCCAAATAATCCAGCTACTTCCAAAGCTTTCCAAATTGCTTTGTCTTCATATTAATCGAATGGATCTAAATTTGATCGAAGACTTCCAGTGAATAAAAATGGAGATTAAGGTATAATTCCTAAACTACTTCTTAGTTTTTATAATCCTAATTATTTAGTATCAACTCCTGCAATTTCAATCTTTGAATCTTCATAATCTTCTATTTCACTCATTCTGAAAATGGCTTATAAAATTGAAGATTTGCCTGCTCCAGTTCTACCAACACATCCAATCTTTTCTCCACTTTTTATTTAGAATGATAACCCTTTGAGAATTAAATCAGAATTAGTTCTATATTTCATATAAACATTTTCGAATTGAATATCGCCTGATTCTGGAAAGTTTGGTAATTTAGAGTCTATATCTTTAACTTGAGGCGCTTCAGATTCCACATCAACAATTTAAAACATTCTATTATATGAACTCATTTAGGTTGCAAAATTAATTAATTATTTTAAGCCAAGGGATAATCCATCGTTATATGTGATTAACAATAATAATCCTTGAGAGAATACGGCAACATCATTCGAATTGAGATTGAGGAAAATGAATAGACCAACTGATGAAGCAATAAATCCAATAAAATCGATGTTAAAGCAAAAAGATCTTATTGAATAAAAATATGTTAATGAATTTAAATTACATTTATTTGATAAATCTAAAAATTATTTTTTGAATAGATCCTACTATTCATAAACTCTAATCTAGATGGATCCTCCTAGGGTTTTTTTTATGAAATCAAATAATGGACTTCTTTAAATTAGTTCGTTTTCTTTTAATTAACTGACAATTTTATTGTAAAAATGATATTAATAAAGATTTAACACTATGATAAAGCAAATCATAAAGATAAAATAAGGTTACAAGATAGCAAGAGTAATTAAGGCAATGAAAAAATTTCCAATCAATTCTAGAACATCTAAACATACTTAGTTTGTTGAATTATCACACAAAGATAAATCATTAGAAAATCGATTAATAATTCTTCCTGAAGGATTTATATCAAAATAGCATATTGGGGCTAAAATAATAGAATTTATCATCTTTTTATGAATGTTTTAAGTTGTTTTTTGCACTTAAATTACATTAAGAAGATACTTTATAAAACAGCAAACCATTAATCCAATAATTAAGCAAGATAAAAGTATATAAGTTTAATCGATTTAGCCCAAATCTTAATAGTATTCAAACAAAGAAATGACTCTTTGGTATAGCATCGTTAAAACTTCATGTGCAACTTCCAATAATATAACTATAAAGAAAGCGAGGCAGTTCCAATTTTTGAAATATCTCAAGTAAACAGAAAAATCTACGATTTATTAGTTATCAGATTCTTAAACAATAAGATTTCTAATTTCTTTTAAATAAACCTTTTTTCTTTTTTTCATTTGTGGATTTTATTATTGAATATTTTTTTTCGTTCTCACAAGCTGAGTTTTATCTAATTATTCAGCTAATTCACTATTAATCATTTCTAAGTTAGGTTTAATTTAGTCATAAGCTCCTTAGGATATCAATTCTCCATGACTTAATATTGCTATTTTATCACATTTAATTGCATATTAAATTTAATGTGTTGCTAAAACAACTATAGGTTTTTGTTTTTTTGGATTTTGAGCTACTTAATAATCAAAAATAAATCCCTTAATAGCAGCCATAAAAATATTCTCTGCAACACTAGCATCAACGGCTGACAATGGATCATCAAATAAATATAAATCAGCTGTTTAATATAAAGCTCTGGCTAAAGATATTCTGGCTTTTTAACCTCCTGAAAGCGTGACACCTCTTTCCCCAATTTCAGTGTAATCTCTAAATTTCATTAATTCAAAATCAGCTTCCAATTATGCTGCTTCAGCAACTTTTGTATATAGTGCTTTATTGTAAGCCTTTCCAAAAAGAATGTTGTTTTTTATAGAATCAGGAAATAAATAAGGTTCTTATTCAACATAGGCAATCTTTAATTAGTTTTTTGTTGGATCTTAACCATCTATCAATACAAGTCCCTTGTAAGATGGGATTTCACATAATAGTGAAAGCAAAAGTGTTGATTTGCCACATCCAACTCTTCCAATAATAGCCCATAATTCTCCTTCTTTAAAATTTAAGGTCAGGTTCTTTAAAATTGGTTTATCAACTTCAGATATTGAATGTGTCCAATATGCACAGAAATTATATAATTCTATTTATCTTTATTCTGCTTCTATATTTGTAATATATTCATTTTAGGAATCCTCTAGTTTAATCATTACATGGTTTTAAAGATTAAGCACATTGGATATTCTCTCAAAAGTTACTTTAATTTAAATTAAAGCTTGAATTCCATTTGAAACAATGTACACACATGATATTTTCAATGAATTTAGCAGCTAAACAGTAGAAATCATTTCGGCTACTTACATTTCAGTTCTAAACTCTCCGTAATATAAGATAATAAAATATAACAAACTCGACCAAAGATGCGAGGTTTGTGTAAGTAATCTATCAAATACTGTGCGTATGAGTATTTTTAATAAACATATAAATTCACGTTGTCTTATTGTCATTATTATTTTTTGGAATGCTCTCTCCCAAGCTTACATTTTAATTAATCTGATTCCTTCTACTAATTCATTTGTAATCGTCAATCTTTTATCCTAATAAAGCTTAGCTAATTTTAATGTTTCTTGATTGAATGTTGATATTAAGACTTAAATAGGGTAAGTGATAAATAACAATACCACAGCTAATAAACCAATTACACCATCGAATCTAAGCCATAAAATAATACAAGCAAAAAGCAATGAAATAATGACCACACTAATTGGAAATATCATACTAAACATTTGCTCCAAGGTGTTAATATCTCCAGATATGAGATTCAAGATTTTCCCTATATTCGCTTGTTTGAAGGAATAGGAATTTAATCCAATTAATTTGATATATACTAAATTAATCAAAGTTAGACGAGCTTTTGTGGAAAATATCATTGAATAATTAGCTGCGTGATGTCTACTCAAAAGACAAATGAAATTTAATGCTACTAGAATTACTCCATACATGTGAGCATTTCGTAAATCATTTTATGAAACACTGGCAATTACGTAACTCATTATAAAAGAAATCCCATTTTTAGAAATTGATTCTATTAGATAGGCAAAAATGCATTTTCCAGTCATCCATTTCAATTCTCCAAAAAATATTAATTTCACTAAGGCACCACATGTTATTTCTTGGAATTCTAAAATTTTATTTTAAGAATTCTGTATTAATTACTTTAAATCGTCTTCTGGAGATAAAGCTGGAAGATGCTTATCTGTAATTTTATAGTTTTAATCCAATACTTCATGTTTTAAATGTAGAGCATAGGTTGTGTACTATAAAAAAAACAATCTTGAAATGCTATTATGATTTTATCCCAAAAAAGTTGGGTAGAATTTATGATTGTCTTTTTCTGGCAAATCAATTGATTCATGAGACGACTCAGAAATTATTTCCTAGATTGGGAAGGGCTCAATTTCTTGATTTTCATTGAAATCCGTCTACAATCGTAAACTTTTTAGTGTTGACTATTCTTAGTGATCAAAATTTGAAACTTAATTTCTCTTTTATCTGGACATCTATTGACCTGTTTCGTTAATGTAATTAAAATTCATATAATTAATATATTATTCCGTCAAGAGAATTTAATCGCCTTTATCTTCGAAATTTCTAAAAACTATATCCCGAATAATAGATGATTTATCAATATTATAACATACTTAAACTTTCGTGTTAATGAACTTTTATACATTTATAGATGAAAATTTTATGTCATCATAAACTATTGAACAGAACATAACAACTTTGCAATTATATATAAATATAATTGTTGAATAAAAATTTATTTAACGTTTCTACTTTTATTTATTAATAAATAATATAAGTTGATGATATTTATATAATTAACTTTCAAATCTGAGGTAAGTGGTGCTAAGTTTCAGCAGAACTAGAGATTTTCGTATTCTATAGAAAGGCTGAGATAATTATTTTCACATTTTAAATATTTATTAACAAGTTTTAAGGTTGTTTTTTAATAAAATTGAGCTCATTGCAATAATGTGTGATTTAATAAGCTAGAAATATGAGTGACTTCGTACTATACTGCTCGAATTTCTAATGTATTTTATTAGATAATTAAATTGAAAAAAATTTTATTATTATTGTTATATCAATGCAACACTATAGTATTAAAATAGCATAATTGTAAAAATGTATTCATTGAAAGTAATTTACATCGTTATTGAAAATTGATAATTAATTGTAAGGACATAAATTTATTTATATTGTATAATTTATGGCATCATAAGTAGTACCTTTGTAATCTCAAGAGATTGAATATCTTCAAACCGATCAATCTGCGTTGTCTAGAGAGATAGCTCACAAAAATGAGTAGCACTAAAATAAGAAAAGAGCAACTGTTTAATTATTTAACGAAAAAGATGAGGAAGTAAATTCAATAGTCGATTTAACAATAATAATGATTGGAATCATGAGTGGGAGTTTTACCTTTGGATATGCAATAACCTATTTGACTCCTTCATTTGATACAGTTTTTGATTAGATGTAAAACGATTGTTCTATTAATTTATAGAGATTTGAAAGGCACTAAGAACGAAGAGCAAGGCCTGTTCAGTGCAATTTTACCTATAGGATGTATAGTAGGAGCGGTTTCTTCACACTTTCTAATGTAGATTTTGACTAGGAATTAGACTCTCTTTATAGCAGATATTTGTGGAATGTTAAGTATTTTATCTTTGGTTCCGATAAGAGAAATGATATTAGCCTTCAGATTTATGTATGGAGTCTGTAATGGGATTTCATGTATTGTCATGCCAATATACATAAAGGAATTGTGTCCTTAAAAATATTACGAACGATTTTCTGTTATGGCAGGCTTTTTGATTGGAATAGGAGTCTTGGTGGCTTACATAATGGGATTGGGATATTTAAACTCAGACTTGAGAGGACCAAACACCTATTGGTGGTAACTAATGTTTGCTTTACCTCCTGTAGTGTTCTTCTTTAGACAATTAATTGTAACTGTTATTTACTAGATGGACAGTCCAATCTCATTACTCGAGAAAGGATTGCAAATATAAGCGAAAAATGTAGTGGAAAAACTATATACATAACAATCAGTGGAATAGGCATTTTTGAAGGCTCAACTGAGAGTTCAATACAATGAAGAACATAGAGAAGGGTTGACCAGTATATTCTCACAGAAACATCGTACAACAGTGGCAATTGGTTGTATGTTAATGTTTATATACACATGGTGCGGAATATTTGCTGTGTTTTCTTATAGTTAATAATTTTTTGCATCGATGGTAGATAATGATTTGACCTTGAATACAATTTTCTCTTTGCTTCTGGGAATTTCATAGTAGTTGCCTGCTTATATATCTAAATTTGTTTATGGAAAATGGGGTAAGAGGACATTGTTGATTTTCGGTCTTATTTCTATCATCTGTTGTTAGATAGTTGTTATAGGATTAAGCTATTCTGATGATAAGGCTGTTGTGATCATTAAGTTTATAGTTCTATGCTTATTTGCGTTCGTTTATGCTTTGACTGTCTCTCCAATTTGTTGGGTAATGAATTAAGATTATATTTATAGTCAATGACACCTGAGATTAATTCATCAGAAGGAACCTATTTTTGTATCATTTCTATTTTTGTATGGTAATTGTTCATGCTTTATGTCTTTCCATTTATGTTGGAGGGAATGTCCATGACAGGATCTTTTATTTTATTTACCATTCTGACCTTCTTGTGTTTGATATTTAGTTATTTTTTCGTTAAAGAAACCAAGGGCCTCAATCATAGAGAGATAGATATATTGTATGGTAAAGGAGAATGATAATATATATTCAAATTTTGCTTATTATTAAAGAGATTATATATATTGTATTTGTAAAGGGGAAATGATTGTGAGAGTATTAGTATAATGTGGTATCTTTATCAATCATGATTTGACAGGTAAAAAATAAAGAACCAATTAAAGTGTCGTTAGAATTGGCTTGGATCTAGATAATTAATTTATTTACAAAACAAACATTTATATTTATTTATTTTATGAAAGATCATACAATTTCGTTGAAATCTCTAAATAATAGAACAATGACATCTATGAGAACAAGGACCAGAGATATATCACACCTGACCGATAGTCTGAACAGTGCTAGAGTCTAAGAACAAATTAAATAGAAATAGTTGGTTGCTGAACTTCATTTATAATAATATGTATAACAATAGAGGACGAGAAAACAAAATCAGGCCTATCTTAGTAATCAATTGAGAGTCAAAACTGAGGAGAAGTCTGATTAGACATCAGAACAAGCCAATGAAAATGAAATTCTACCCATATTAGAATAGATCTCAGAATTAAATTTTGAAGAAATAACATCAGGATTATCCCAAGAAAGAGATCGCAGTCACATTTTGACTTCCTTAAAATAATCATTATTCAAAGCAATCAATTCCACTCCTACTTTGGTTTCTCTCAAACAATAGTCCAATAGTTTTTTCTCAGCTCAACCTACTGGTCGAAGAGATGCCATCATGCTCAAATAATGGTTTGTAAACTTCATGGAAGCAACTCAACAATCACGTAAGGATTTCAAAGATAAATTAATATCTTTATCTGAAGCCTTGCATCTATGTCTGCTTGAGGTTATCAGATAAGTATCTTATCAATGTGCTGAAAGAGGTCAATTACTTCATTCATTAGTTAAGGGTTATATATTAGTTTTTCATAAGCATTTCATGATAAAGGAGGAGGAAAAAAGAAGATTGAAATTTTAATTATTTGAAAAAGATATTAATGAAGCCAAGTAAAAGGAAGAGATAGAAAATCGTTCATAATTATACATCTCTTAATTAACTTAAGAATTGAATCAATTAAAATAGAAAGAAAATCTCATTAATTCAGAACGCATCAGTTATCAATAAACTATTAATAAATTATAGAATAAAATTAACTTATAATAAACAATATAAAAAAGTGCAGCAAATATGATAGGCAATCTACAAAGGGAAATAGACCAACTAAAGCATCAGCTATCCAAAAAGAATCAAAACAAACACTCTTCAATGAATAAGTCCGATGATGTGATTGAAGAATAAGATTTATCACTATCGCAAGTACTTAAGGAACTAAATCAACAGAATAAATTTGAATAAAATTAGGATGTTATTGTCAAAGATGTGATTGAAGTATTACCCTTAGTCTGTCATAGTGTTGGTGTTTAGACTTTCTAAAAATGTCTATGCGTTATCGAAACACAAACTGATCTACAATTAATATCTCCTTAATATGATAAGTTTTTGTCTACTTCTGAAATAGAAAACACCTTAAGAGAGTTTGAATTAAAATAACAACTAGAATAGCAAAGTTGGTTGGATGGTTTATGTGATCAAATGAATATGCATCTTGATGAACCATCAATTCAAGATTATGATACTAGAGGCATTACCAAAATTGATTTAATATATGAGGTACCAGAAAATGACGAAGGGTCACCTGATGTATTGAGTAGAAGGAAAAATGACTATATACAAGAAAGAAGACTTTAAATTGACAGATCTGAAACATCTGAAAAGTTGATTCGAGAATTAGACAAATACGGTTCAGATAGACTATTAAATATCAAATAGGTTTAAACAGGTTCTAACAATACTTAATAGAATTCGTAGTAATCTTCGTAAAAAATAATTAAATTATCGCCTTAAGCAGGTTCTTAAGTAAATTAAACTAGCGCTTGTAAAATTGATTCAGTTAAATAAACACAAAAATAACAAGGTCCCTAATAATAATAATAACAATAATAAGCATCAATTAGTTCTCAGAGATATTTTCCATCTAATGAAAATCTAGAAAAAAAGAATATAAATGTATAAGAGAAGTAAGCATAAAAGAAAAAGAAGATGAGCGTATCATAATAATATTAATAAACATAATAACAAACTTAATAATAATAATCCTAGTCATAATAATAATAATAATAATCATCCTTATATGCTATACAGTATGCTGATTAAACTGAAAAAGTTGAACCTTAGTAATAACCAAATTTATCAAAATAATAAACAACAATGTTGATGTTACTTTATTAGATACAAAAACAAAAAGCACAAAATGCCACAACTCGAATGAATGAAACAAATGAGTTATTAACTTAGATTTTACTCTTTGCAAGAAAATTGACTGTTCATATATTAAAAACTTAATTCAAAACACATACTTAGATAGCAGAAGAATTTTTATTTGAATTTGAATCTCTAAGGAAGAAGATATAGAATGACAAGGAAATTTTAGAAGAAGAATATGTTTTGGATGAAGAGAAAGAAAAAGAAGAGAAAAAGCAAGAGGCAATGAAGCGAAGAAAAGGAAAAATACAAAGAGCCCTACGACTTAATTTTGCGACCAGATAAATGAAATAAATACCGACAATTGATAGATTAACTCATCCTGGAGTGCTATTAGCAATAAAAGCCAGGGAATAATCTCATCTATTTAAAAAGGTTGTTGCATATTGGCCAGTTAAGAATGTCTTAAGAACTATTAGTCAAATTTATTTAGAAAAGGCATCCTTTGGAGGAGAAGCTGATATGCAAATCTTTGTCTTCAATTTCTTTCTAAATAAATATGGATTTAAGCATGTGGCAGAGAAGAAATATTTATAATTTTTATTATCCGTAATTCATTTTAGTCAAATCTTCAGAGTGAATTTATTTGCTAGATTACTGTGTCTTTTACATGATGAACATCTGAATTTCACTTAAGAAGAATCAGCTTTTCTGCTCTCAGGGTTGGAATATATTCATAGTCAAACAAGTCTAGGAGTTAATATAGTACAAGGAGATAGTGAGTCCAAGTTTCATGTGCCTTATTTGAGAGCACTAGAGTAAATATATATAATATAATTGTTTAGTTACATTAAAATGCATTTGGAAAATAAGTTGACTGAGGATGAAATTAAAGAACTGAGATAAGATTTAGATAATTTGAGGGAAAGTGATGCAAAAAATAAAGCTGGAGTAGTTGATATAGATTTATTTATGTCTAAAGTTCTCGATAAATATAGAAATGTAACTCATAGAACTAAGTTATTTGTGATTCATGCGTTTCAAGCTGCTGATTTGGATGGCAATAAAAAGATTAATCATAATGAATTTTTAACTTTGTTTAGACACATAGAAGATGGAAAATTTGATTTCTAAGAAGCACTTGATTTATTTGATGAACAAGCTGATATTATTCATTAGGGTGAAAAGAATTTATCTTTTAATCGTTTCACATCTGTTTGTGTCAATTAATAGATCTTTACTGAGACTTCTCTCAATGATTTCATTGGCAAAGAAGCAAATATGGAATAAATATTTGATGATGTAGTGAAAACTTGGAATTAATACAAGTTGGAGATTTAAGGATTGCTTACTCAATTATAACCATTTGTGACATAAGAAATATATCAAGAATGGGTTAATATATTATTCATACTAGAAAAAAGGATTCTTCAATAGAAAACAGATTATTAAAATGTCAGACCTATTTTAATAGCACACAAAATACTAAAATTAGAGTTAACAAGATTGCTGGATGAGGATGAATAAAATTAGAATAAAGATTGATTATATAATAGCAGTTTACTATTAAATTCAGAAATTGATCGTATAATATATCTAATTAAATTAACCTAAATTTGTAAAACTACAATTTATGGTCTTAAAATTCTTTTTTTTTCATTATTTTTTAGTTTTCTAGAAATTTATTGTTTTTGTAGATAGAAACAGAGTAAATAGACCTTCTAGATTTTTGAATCGATCTTAAGAAAATGAAATTTCTCCTTCTAAATTATGTTATACTTATTATTATATAATATTTAATCAAATAATAAGTCTCATAAAGAATATAAAATAAGAATATAGTTCTCTTTTATATTATTAATAACATTATTAATACATAATGTCTTGATGTGTTATAATATCATTACATACTCCAATAGATTCATAAGAATGCGATTTAGATACTAATAAATGTGATAAAAATCATTTTTAATTTTCATGTGTAAGCTCTCTTAATATTATACCACTAACTACATTTTTAAGACTTCCAAATTCTTTCAAAAAGCTTTCTTCATAACTGTTCAATTTATTTTAAAGGTATTGTTTTCCATCAAAATCCAAATCAATATTTTTATCAATTCTTAAATATTTATATCTTATGTTTTTATTATTCATTTCTGATATTATACTTTCTAATTCTTTTGATTGATTGTCCAGTTGTAATTGCTTATTTGCAATATGAATGACATATCTAAAAGATTTGTTATTACTCTCTCTTCTCCATTTAGTTGTTTAAGTAGCTACTTTAAGACCATAATACATTCCTTTCTATACTTCTACCTATCCCATCTGCTTAATCTCATCAAGATTTTATAAAATCTCGTCTTCATCACACAAATCAATGACCTAACATTATTGCAACTTTTAATTTGTAATGATATCATTAAAACTCACTATACTGAATTTTATGTTAGAACTGCATTTTTCTCTCTCTTTTATTTACTCTAATATAAATTCTATGGTGTTCTAAAGTCAAAGAATAATTTACTTTTATATATTCAACACTATTGCTATTCAGAAGGTCGGCACCAAAAAAAAATACAATGTCAACTGTCGCTTTCTATTATTTTTCTTATTGCTCTTTTTCCTCCTCCTCCTCTTGTCCTTTCTAATTTTTTTTGATTTCGATCTCTGGTGCAGTAACAATTATCTAAGGGATTACTTTTAAGTCAGATTCATTTTTTGGCTGATTATTTTTTACGTTATCTTAAGGATGCTTAATCTTCTATTCTTCATTATTATCTGTTTAATTTAATTGTTGTTCTTTATTCTTTTCTTTGTCTGATAATTCATTTTTATTTTTATCATCGTTATGTTCGTTCTCCTATTATTATATCAAATTATTAGGCTGATTCTCATTAGGTAAATCTTTTTCCTTACTATTTTTCTTATTAAGATTCTCTTGATTTGATTCTTGATCTTTACCATTTACATTTTTTAGATCCACATCGTTTTATTTGTTTTCTTCTTCAATGTTATTCCTATTTTAATCTGACTTTGATGGGTTTTCGCGATTTTCATCTTGTTTGTCTTAATTTGTATTTTAATTTTCTTATTTATCTTTTAGTTCATCAATTTTTGTACTATAACAATTAAGTTAAACATACTTGTGTTTGTCTTGCATTTTTTCGGCTTTAGTTCTTGTTTTTTGGCGTGAGGAGGATGGTTTTAGTTCTGGAGATAATTTATCTTATGAGTCATCTGAATGTATGGATTCTTTTTATTTAGTAGTTGAAGTCTTGATTTTTGAAG
This sequence comes from Paramecium octaurelia, assembly GCA_905182995.1. Classification (NCBI taxonomy): domain Eukaryota; phylum Ciliophora; class Oligohymenophorea; order Peniculida; family Parameciidae; genus Paramecium; species Paramecium octaurelia. The sequence goes on from CAJJDP010000104.1 coordinate 51,133, forward strand.
ATTAATTAGATTTTTTTTATTTTGTTGACGTATTGACATAATCTGAATCTTCATCGGATTCATTTTTTTTGACTTTCTTACTTCGTGTGGCTCCTAATTTTTAATCAATGATCGGTTTGCTCTCTTTCATGACTTCTCTGATGGTTTAGGTTTTTCTTGGTGGCATTTGCAGATAAATTGTATTAAATTATTTAGTTTCTTCTTTCTAAACAGCTCTTTTTTATTTTGATTAAGCACACAAATATTTTGTCAATTGAATTATATTATTTAATAGGAAATTCTATTTTTAATTTAAGATGCAAATGCTAATCAAAAATTTATTAATATTTAATATGCCATACTTATCAAATATAACAAATTCAATAATGGATTGTTAAAAGGAGATAAAAATTATATATATATATTGAATTTATATATAAAAAATGAAAAATATTAGTAAAGTTCAAAGTTTAGAATAACTTAAGAAAAACAGTGTTAAGTCGTCCTCTCTTTAAAAACGATTTTCTTAACGAGTAATTACTCCTTAATAGTGGGTTTTAGGAAAGAGGGTGGAACAATAGGATAATTGCATGTGAATAAATTTTAGGAGTTGTACAGAGGGACAATTCAAATAAAAAGTTTTTGCCGTCAATAAATGGTGGAACAGCCTCGATTGTGCAGAAATACATTCAAATGCACAAGAATTAGTAAGATCTAGAAAACCTTATTGAGTGTGAACAAAAAATATTCACTACCAAATTGGAATAAGTGAGGCAAGTTCACAAATTGTATAATGTTCCGAAAATACATTAAGTATTTATGTAGATTTATAAGCAGAATGTATTTAATTAGGTATTGGCATCCTCAGATGACAAATTAGCAATATTGGAGGAGGAACTTAATTTGATGGATCAAAAGTTGTCTCCAATATTGCATTGCATGTTCACCATAACAGCCAGGGAGAATTGTTTAAATTAGATTTAGACTCTATTAAAGCAACCTTCCTTTAAGGATCAAGAAAAATTAAAAGAACTCATGAATGATTTCAGAATATTATCACTCAACACACTTGAGAGCATTGTGAAATGGCACTAATACATTGAACATAAAAATCTGAATGTCCCATTCTGTTTGGATGACAATACTGTTTACTCTTAGAAGTTCTATTCAGATTATGAAATGTTGAGGCCCCAATTATTTAAATTCTTTGACGTTTCAGAGTCTCATGATCCATTCTTTATCAAATTGTTAGGAAACAATCAACATAAATTGAATGCAAGAGTGAGAAGAGCAGAAGTTGAATTATTGAATTTGATTTTTAACAATAATTATTTAAAATGAGAAAACAAGCAGAATTTGAACTCTATAAGCGTCTCAAATTACTCGGAGAGGGTTCTTTTGGAAAGGCTTATTTAGTTGAATTTCTTCAAGACAAGTAGAAAAGATACTTAAGAATTTTAGGTCACTGTGGGTGACTAAATATATGGATTTGGCAGCCATGTCAACCTAAGAGAGAGAAGAAACCTTGAGAGAAGCTAAAATACTTGAATTCCTACAGCATCCAAATATCGTGAGATTTAAAGAAGTCTATAGAACAAAAAAAGGTCGTTTGTGTATCGTTATGGAGTATGCAGATGGTAAATTTAAGAATTTAAAACAGGGGGCGATTTGGCTTAGAAAGTTAAAGAAGCCAGAGGGAAATACTTACCTGAAGCCCAAATTTTAGATTGGTTTACTTAGATTTGCTTGGCCATCAAACATGTCCACGATAGGAAGATCATCCACAGAGATTTAAAATGCTAAAACATTTTCTTAACAAAAGCAGGATAAGTTAAACTAGGAGATTTTGGTATTGCAAGAATTCTAAAGAAAACTTTTGAAAAAGCAAAAACCATGGTGGGGACTCCCTATTACATTAGTCCTGAAATCATTGAAGGGAAACCCTACACATTTATGACTGACATCTGGTCATTGGGTGTAATCCTCTATGAACTATGTGCCTTGCAACCTCCTTTCTAAGCAGAATCTCTTCATTTTCTCGCTTTGAATATTGTCAAGGGTTAATATAAACCAATTCCCAATCATTATTCTAAAGAATTACGATAATTGGTTGCTACATTACTTCAAGTTGATTATAGGAGGAGACCCACAATCCAAGATATTCTCAGTAACTATTAATCTAATTACTAGAAATGCCCGTAATAATAAATAGAATTAAAAGCTTTCTAAGTGAAACTATTCAAAGATAAGAGTTCTCTCATACGGTTCTCCATAACAGAGTAATTGCATATTATTATATCCTAGAATTTTGAAATCAAAGGAAATTTAGATCAAATCAATCTCATTTTAAATGAAAAACCTTGCCCACATTAACTCCTGGAACAGAACTAAAAAAACCTCTAAGAATTCCCAGAAATTGTAAAGAAACCCTAACCTTAAATATAAGACCCAAATGCCATTATAAAACCTCCCTAATTATCAAAGTAACCTTCTTCGAGACAATAAGAACCTCCATCATCCAGATAAAATTAATAATAAGAAGTTCCTAAAATTACTGAATTACCTAAGCCCGTTTCTTGGGAGGTCCCTAAATAAATAGAGATTCCAAAGTAGATAGAGATCCCAAAAAAATTAGAGCCAATTATTAAAAATTCTCCAATCATTTAAAAAAAGGACTCATAAAAAGAAATAATAACAGAAGAAAAAAAACAATCTCCATTATTATAATAACAGGCTAGACCCAAAAGTGACTAGGATAAAGCATAATAAAAAAGTGAACCCAATAGATTTGATGGCTAATAACAGAAGAAGCATTCAAATAGTGAACAAGCCTTGAATGAATAAAAAGTTGAATAATTTATTTCACCCAAAGTTCCCTAAAAACCAGTAGAATAACCAAGGTACAACAGATTAATTTATAAAGGCCTCCGACTGCTCCAAAAGATAAAATTCCACCACCTAATAGTCAAAGACCTTAAAGTTCAAGATAATAAGTAGTTGATTAAAAAAAACCTCAAAAAATAATTATAGAGAAAAAAAGACCAACCAGTGTTGATAAAACTCCTGCTGTTAAATATTAGGATGAATAAGGTTAAGGATATAATAACCAGTATCGTCAAGAAGAAAGGATCAGATAATTAAAAATGAAACAATAATAATAGGGAAAAATGGATGTGGAAAAAAAAGAAAAAGAAAAAGAGAAAGAAAGAGAAAAAGAAAGAGAAAGAGAAAAGGAAAAAGAAAGAGAAAGAGAAAGAGAAAGAGAAAGAGAAAGAGAAAGAGAAAAGGAAAAAGAAAGAGAGTTGATTGAAAAATAAAAGAAGCTTGAAAAATAATAACTCTTAGAAAAATAGCGAATCAATAAAGATAAGGCATTAGAAAATAATTAATATTAAAATTAATACTAAGTTGAAACAAAACCACAAGAAAAATCTCCTTAATTTGGAGGTAAATAATAAAGAGATTCAAGAGTATAAATTAAACCGAAAAATGATTTATTACAATGTGTGTAACAGAAAAATAAAGATTTAGATCTTATGCTTTAAGAATTATAAGGATTAGTAATTATAATATTTTATAATTATTTAGATCGGAGGGGATAATAATTAAAATGAGAAGATACCCCATTAAAATGGAAAAGAAAATGTTTATGATTACAATGCCCTACCAGTGACTTAAATTGAAGACAGAGAAGATGATGAGGATGAATCTTGTGATAAAAATGTTAATAAGTAAAAATAGGTTGTCAAACCTATCTCTGAGGTAGAAGAAGAATGTTTTGAATTGCTGAATAAACAAGATTAAAGTAAATGTAACACAATTCTGATCAAAATTGAAAAATTCTTAGGTTAAGAGAAAATGAAAAAGACAATTGAAATTTTGCGTAAGGCTGTAAGATATTTTATATACTCTATGTTAGTTAGATAAAATGAGCCTTGATTTGATTGAATAAAACTATGGTCCTAATTATGAAAAACTATTGCCATTTTTGACATTGGAAGAAAGGAAGAAGTGTACACCACTCCTTATAACTTACATAATCGCTGATTGATGAATTAAATGATTAGTTATTCAAATTCTTCTTTTAAATTTTAAATATTCGTTATACTATATATATATATATATAATTTGGCAATATATTTATAAAAAAATTCGAGCTTGGCAGTACTCGAAACTGCAACCGCCTGATCCGTAGTCAGGCGCACTACCAATTGTGCTACAAGCCCATGTTATATTATTATTAGTTGATTGAAATATAAACTATAACACTAATACTAATAAAGTATCTTTTTAAATTCCAAATTTTAGTATAGTTTCAAAAATCAATAAAATTTAAATACTAATACACTTGCATTTATTATGAACCTTTGGGATACTTTTCGTCTAGGACATCAAAAATTCTATAATCAGACTTGACTAGGGAATACTTTAAGCAAATTAATACTTTTATATTCTACTTAAGGTTCTAATTTTGGTGGTCCTTCTTCCTAATATTCAATTTAGACTGCTAAGTTCAACTCCTTCTGAACCTATAAAACTTCTGTAAAGAATTCGGTGACATCATTAATCAACATTGCTTCTACTTTGATAGCAGCCAAAAAAGCCAAGTGATTTGAGATATTATTGATCTTCTTATGCACTCGTAATAACAGAGCTGCAGTAATGGAAATAATGATATTTCCTCTTTCTGATGTGGCTTTTATTGATTGCTATTACTAATAAATGATGAGATCCCAGGCTCTATACAGAGTTTCTGATGGGAGGACATCAGAGAACAGATTGAAGAACAATTCAAACAATTCGTTCTCCACTTCAATCCCATATAAGAACATTTTGTGAAATAGATCTGGATGCTTTTTGTTGAGATACACTCTTAACTTAGCACATTGTTCAAGGAATAATCGATTTTATAAGGTTTAGTCTTCATATAATGGATAATCAGCCAGAACCTAATTGTGAAAGCCAACTAATAGCCAGAAAGCTCTGCTTTCGTTGATTAAATCAGAAGGAGTCTATTTAGTTTCATTAGCAAATTCAGTGTAATCATTGTACCTGACATGATAGTAGATTTACATGACCAGCATCTTTTTGGCAAAGGTGAATAGATGATGAATATACATATGGTTTGGGATCAATCCTTAATTACCTTGATACAACAAGAAGCAAATCAAAAGATTCTTTAATTGATAATAAAATTGCTCATTGCCAAATCCTTTTCGACTGTCTTCCTGTCTCAAATAGAGGTCAATCTATTAAAGAAGTGTTTTTTTTAAATGTTATTTAAGTTGGGATAATTTGAAATAGAGAGACACACTTTCATTCATACCATCCTCTCTATCAAGACTTACTTTGTAGTTTTAACTCAAAATTGTCTTCATGGGCTCAAAGGATATTTATAATAATTGAAACCATAATTTGTTTCTTAGATAATAGGGAATCCCCATTAAAAAGAGTCCATTAACTAATTCTTATACTTGGGGATTTTTGATATTGTAGAAATTCATAGATTCTAAGCGGTATGAGACCAGTTCGTATTGCTTGATCTATTATTCCATTAATCCAAAATTGTGACACAAATTCAAAATAACCTTCCTAATAAAGACCATTTATAATTGATGCATTTGTTTATTCAGAGTTTCTGGGTTCTTTTATTATAAGAACAGGATGTAGCTTAACATCTACATGCTTTATTTCATGCAAATGTTGCTTTCTTCTAAGGTGATGAGAATGAATTTCATGATATCCTTATTCATTTTGGGAATTTGTATCGTGCTCAAATAAATGGGATCAGAAAAAGCAAGACTATGTTCAACTATATATTCTAGTTCCTCCTCGTAGGATTAGGGATTATGCATCATAATTGATGGTTTAACATGAATATCAATTTCCACATAAATGATGCCCTCCTTGGATTCAGTTTTCAATGAATTGGTTTACACTAATTTTAAGGGTATCCACATGGATCTTCCTTGCTAAGATTGTTGAAGTAATTCTTTGACAATAATTTTGAAAGGGATAGTTGCCGTGTCATAGAAAGCATTGACCATATCCTTAAATTAGATTTAAAAGACATCTTGATTATTGATATTTGAAATAATGAAAGAGCATGGTTTCCTCTCCTATTATTTGGACATAATTTTATTCTCAAAGTTTTATTCCCTCAAGAGCCAATTATAAAAATGATCTGTTTTTTGTTATCCTAAATAGGCTTCCATAGTTAATTTTGAATCCTATTCCACTGATTATAATTCAACAAATATGGTTGGTTTAATTAAATTAATATCAACAGCAATATTAATTGATTTGATGAGTATGGTGAAGACCAATTCCCTAACTTTTTTAGTGTTTTGTATTTCTTCACTTTTTTCTAGCCAGTCTGCCATCATTGGTCTTAGCCATTCAGCCAATTCAACATTGAGTACAGATTTGGATCCCAAAAATTAACGCCAATTCATTTTTTTATTTTCATCTTCTTATCTTATTTATTCTAATTTCTTCCTCTCTTCATCAGCCAATTGATTCATTCTCTCTTCTCTTTTGAAGAATTAAACACTCTTGTTTAACCACTTCTTCTATAATATATTCCTTATAATTTTGATATCAATCTCCATCAAGAATTTGGCTTCTTCTTTGCCTAACTTAGCAGCCTTCTTCCTTTGTTAAATGACATGAATTGAGTAGGTCTCTAATCTTTGAGCAAACAGTAGTAAATAATTCTCTTTTACAAGTGACATTGATTCTTGAATAATAGTGGGTAATTTTTGTATCTTATTCATAGCCATGTGGCACTTGAAGTAATCATAGAATTTTTGACATTCCTCGTCATCCTTAAAATAGATCCACACAGGACCGTGTTTTACAAAATTGAATAAGAGTCTTACGGGAAACTTTTGATAACTGACATCCCATTTGAAATCCTTAGTGGCATCTTCAACATGTTAGATATGGAATGTTTTAATGACACCAAAGGTCTTTATAATGACATTGCCTTTCTTAGATTATCCAAGGGTGGTTTTTTATAATTGACATTATCTTTGAGTCACCGATCCAAAGATGCCACCTTTCTTGTAACATGGATAATCAAGAAGTTATTCATCGAGTGAGAGAACATGTTGAGTAGCTTGATGTGGAGGCAAATCTTCTGGATTTTCATCAATATACTTTTGAAGTTGCTCTGTAATCTTCTGACGAGCATTTCCAGCTTATATTGATCTTTCTTCATGCAATTTTATTACTTCGAAAGCACCGACTATATTTTCTATATACTTATCTTCTTAATACAACCAATTTTTGGTGATTTCTTTCTTATAACAATTCATTTAATTATATATTATGCAAGTGTCCAAAAAAGGTCAATAGTAATCATTTGCAGAATATGTTAAATAAATAACTAGTTAATCCGTTAATAGATTGTAGCAAACATCGACAAAACAATTTCGATCAACCAATCTTCCTCAACTGTTGAGCGACATGGATCAATCACCTTACATGATGACCACTTTGGACCAGGCTAAATTCCCTAAGGTGGTCAAGGTGGGCAAGACTTCCTATTTGAATTACAGTTCGAGTGAATAGAAAAATTTTGAAGAGTTGGCATCCAAATTCGTTAGGCAGTTAGAATAACACACAATAAGAATCGACAAGGAGACGTCAAGAATCAATTTAATGCGCTTTTAGATAAACATTTAGAAGTCGAGGAGGCATCTGTAAAGAAGGAGTCCAATGCCATGCTGATTTGATATGATACTTTATTAGTCACTAATATAAACATTTTATCAGAGAATTGTAATCTTTTTTGAAGGCTCAACGTCGAAATGACTAGCCAAGTGAGATTTCATCATAAATATATTTATTTTAATTAAATTATTTAAAATAATAAACACCGGTATGACAGATTTCGCATTGACAACTTTCAGTAGTAAAGGAAAACTATTATAAATTGAATATGCTCTCAATGCTGTGGCAAAGGGAGACACAGCCATAGGAATCAAAGCGAAAAATGGTGTTGTTCTGGTGGTTGAGAAGAAGCAATCATCAATTTTGGTTGAAGAATCCAGTGTTCAAAAGGTTTCACTATTGACAGATAATATTGCAGCCACCTATGCAGGATTGGGTCCAGATTTTAGAGTCCTGTCATAACAAGCAAGGAAATTGGTGAAAAAGTATGATCTCAAATACCAGGAGGAAATATTCGTATAGACATTGAGCAGAGAATTAGCAGAAGTATATTAAGCATTCTAAATTAGGATGTGCAAGTGGCAACCCAAAGAGGAGGTATTAGACCATTTGGAGTCTCAATTCTCATCGCAGGGTATGACGAGGAGGGTCCTCATCTTGTTTAACTTGATCCAAGTGGAGCCTATTATAGTTGGAAGGCCACTGCCATTGGAAAGCAAGCTAAGAATGCCAAGGCATTTTTGGAGAAGAGATACAATGCAGATATGGAGATTGAGGATGCCATAAACACAGCGTTGTTGACTTTGAAAGAGGGATTTGAAGGTATAAATCACATATTAACTTGAATAGGTTAGATCACCCCTACAAATATAGAGGTGGGAGTGATAAGAGATGACCATGTGTTTAGGATATTGCCTCCCTCGTAGGTAAAGGATTATTTGGAAGAGTTAGAATGAAAATATATATAATTATTAATATGAATTTTCAAGAATAACTTTAGTAAATTATATAGGGAATATTCTCTCAAAATAATTAGAGTAGAAAATAAGGGGAAGATCGATTGGCTTAACTAAGAGAGGCTTAACCAAATGAATTTGTAATGCAAATGCTCAATCTTTGTAGACACGAGGAATTAAAAATCAGGCAATTTGCTCCGGTTTACTTGCGATATAGTTTGTCGAAGTTTGCTCCAAAGAGTCACAAGAATGTTTGGAATTAATTGATATCAGAAACTAAAGAAACTGTAAAGTTGCATCTATTCTAATTTATTGAAGTGGAAATGAGTCATATAGTCAGAAACTAATTGTGTGATACAATCGGTGAAATAGGGGGATCCTTGTACGAGGACGACATCCATAACGAATGGCACAATTTACTACCGACTTTGTGGCAGATGTTTTTGTCACCAAATAATGATATAATAGAGTGCGGATTCAAAATCCTTGGGAATCTCTTTATGTATTCAATTGATCAATTCGATAAACATCAACAAGATCTACATACGTTGTTTGTGTAAGGATTAGCTAGTCCGCAGATTAAAATTAAATCGTCTACCATGCATGCTCTGGGTAATTATGTTAAATATGCTTTGCCTGCTCAATATAAGATCTTTTAGGACTTGATATCAAATATGATGAAGTCTGCACTCGATATCACGATATAAGATCAATCTTTAGGAGAAGGAATCATGGAAGTGTTCTCAAACATTGTGGATTCTAAACCCAAGTTCTTAAGAAAGCAGTTTAATATTTTCTTTAATGGAATATATTGCATGTTCAGGGAATCCCAAATAGAGAATGGAGTTAAACGTATAGGAACTGAAACCTTATTGAGTATGGTTGAGAAGTTTCCAGGGTTGTTTAAATTTGAAAAGATCTATCTAATGTAAGTAATTGAGATGATATTCTATCATATGATATAAATAAGTTCCACAATTACCGATGAATGGATGAAGCCTCCAGAAGGATTCAACGATGATATAGAGTAGGATGAAGACTGTGAGACGACAAGATTTGGAATGTCTAGTATAGACAGACTAATAGAATCATTAGGTAGAAAGGAAATGTTACCTCTATTAAATCCAATTGTAAGTGAGTTGTTAAGACATTAAGATTGGAGATGTAAACATGCTGCCATAATGGCTTTATCTCAAGTAGGCGAATATATAGATTAAGTTACTGATATCAGATCAACAATAGAATTGATATTGCCAATGTTGAATGATAGTAATTCTATGATTAGATACGCTGTATGTCATGCAATTGGTTAGATTGCTGATGATATGAAACCGAAGTTCCAAGAATCTTATTTGCACATTGTAGTGCCATAATTCCTGAATCGCTTAACTGTTGAAGATGTGCCAAGAGTAAATTCGCATATTTTGGCTGCTCTAACCAATTTTGTGGAGGGCACTGAAAAAGGCATTGAGGCCTACTTACCTAATTTAATTCAGTTGTCGATTAAATTTTTGAACATAGGCATTTCTATTGAGAAAGAAAATGCCATTAGTGTTATTGCAGCCACAGCAGAATCAAGTAAATTGTTCTTTATTCCTTATGTGAATGAATTATTACCATTGTTATTCTAAATATTTTCAACTCATCAAACAAAACAGTATAGATAGTTGAAAGGTCAAGCCATTGAAACAATCACCCTAATAGCTTCGGCAGTTGGAGAGTAAGTCTTTCTACCTTTCTTATAATAGACAGTTTAGATTCTAATTCAAGTATAAACTAGTAATTTGGAAGCTATCGACCCGTAAAAGTCGTATGTACTTTCAGGATGGCAGAGGTTGGCTTTGGTTTGCCCTTTGCAATTAGCCAAATATCTGGGTTAAATTGTGCCTTCCTTATTCAAATTAATCTAATAGGTGTTTAACATCAACACTTCAGAATCAAACAAAGAGAAAGAATTGCATACGTATGATAATGAGGAAGCCGAGGTTGCAATTCATATGTTATCTGTATTTATTGAGGAACTCAAGCAGTCATTCTTCCCTTTTGTGGAGAAGTGCATAGAATTGATTGTGCCTTTGTCGCAATTCAATTCTGATGAAACCATTAGAAGTGCTGCTTGCAAGTGTTTAGTCAGTTTGGTCAAGGTTGTAAAGGAAACCAACAACTCATAATAATTGATAAATGGGGCTAAGTATTTTCTTGGAATAATTTTGGAAGCAGCTTTTAAAGAATGTGATCCCTCTGTGATTATTGAATAGGTTGATTGTATCAAACAAATCATTGATATTGTATCCTCCCCATTTATGACAACAGATGAAGTCTCAGAGCTGTGTGATAAATTATTTAAATTATTGTTAGAATCAGATAAACGAAGGGCTTAGAATGAGAATTTGGCTAAGGAAGATGATGTGGATGAGGATGAAAAGAACGCTATAAAGGAGTAAACTGAAACCGAAGAGAATCTACATGGAAAGATCGCAGAATGTATTGGTTCATTATTTGAAACTCATAAAGAGTTGGTCTTGCCTCTCTCCGAAGTTATTTGCAATAAAATATTACAAAAAGTCCTTGATTAGCCCAAAATTGTGAAGATGCATCAATTTGGACTATCACTTTTAGATTACATAGTAGAGTATTTTGGATTTCCTTATATCCAAAAACACTTCATTGATTTTACTTAAGTGTTAACTCTCTATGCAGTCGATCCGATATGCTCAGTCAGATAGGCAGCTGTATATGGAATAGGTGTAATGGCTACAAACATTCCTTAGGAGTTGTACTTATAAGTCTCGCAATCTCTAATAAAAGCAGTGGTCGATTCGTTGAAAGCACAAAAAAATGAGGATGAAAATGAAAAGTAATTTGGATTAGCAAGAGACCATTCAATCTCTGCTTTAGGTAAAATCCTTAAATCTCAACCCCAATCATTGGGATAAGATTTAATTTAATGCATTGAAACTTGGCTACATCTATTGCCTTTGCAATACGATAGAAGATAGGCATACATCTAACATAATCTATTGGCTGAATTCATAATATAAAATGGAGAATAATTCGTTAATGGTAAATCTGAAAATGCATTTCAAGTATTTTTTATTCCTATATCCTTTAGATTCTCAAAGTACTTGCTAATTGTTATAAGTCAAAGTGGTCTACAATTTCATTAGATTCATAGATAGTTAATGCTCTTAGGATCTTTGAAAAGTTAGACTCAGTGAAAGTCTTTCTGCAATAAATATTTTTAAAATTGAGTCCTGAAGATCAGAAGAAATTATTAGAAATACCTAAATGATGAATAGCTTTTTTTGTGTATTTGTTAATATTAATAATATTTATATTAAATGAGTTCATTTCTTCCCTCCCTCATCTGGTAACTCAGCCTACCAATTAGTAAGATTATCATTTATCAATTACAGTATTGTGGTCACATCCTTGTACTAGTCTTCCTCCATGTCATCCAACTCTTTAATTGCCTTACATATAATTTATGAATGAGTACATCATCTTTTACAGTTTTAGCTAATTCACATGCTTTGGCTACATCACTCATGATTTCGTAACAAAAGACAGAATAGTTGAGAGTAACTCCCAATCTTAATAGATTGGTTTTTGGAAACTTGTCCTTGTCGATCAATTCTAATGCTGTTTGATAGGCTTACTGAGCCTGTTATATTGCCTTCTCCTAAGCTTTTTATTATGAATATTCTGCAATGTATCGATTGTAATCTCCTTTCATTTTGTGATAAAATACTCTCGCCTCAGTGTTCGTTGTCTTTTTCAATAGAGTGTGATCTATCAACTACAAAACCTCATTGCAATAATAATCTAATTCCTTCTCCACTCTTGCCTTGTAATATTGGAGCACCTCCTGATATTTCACTATCTATCACTTATCCAGTTTATTGTTACCTTCTATTTCTCCTTAATTTCATAGGCAGTAATGGCTCTCCAAGCAGTTCTCCGCTGTCCCACTGTATTCTTGTATGCTATTGAGAGTAGATTTCTCTCCTCATTATTCAAATCTTTAGTGATCTCTGCTACCTTCTTCATATTCTCTACCTACTCTTGAAATGCGTAATTACCATGTCTTCCCATCTCTCAGTCTGTTCTGCCAATCTAGCCATGTATGTGTGTTCATCTCTCTTATCCGACATTATAAATTATTTAGATATATTATTTAATTTCTGAGTCTGTAGGAGATGGAAAAGAACATTAATTCCAAATTTAATTAAAATGCTTTAATAAGGACCCCATAATAATTCTCAACAATCATTTCACTTTTTCTTTGCCAAACTGCTTGGGAAACGAAGTTCTATTGGGATAATAAGAATGTTGTACAATTCACTGCTGCTTGTTTAACTAAATTTTATTGTAAAGGCTGAGGCTTTTGAATTTGTTACTTAGATTAGGAAGTTGGTCTTTATTTACTTTGGATCTAAGAATGAGTATGGATATTACTTTTGGTAAAGTGGGTACTCCATTGGAAATGGATGATTTAGGTTTAACTTATTAGACAACTCTTTTTGTGCTCTACAATATTGGTTATTACTATTATTATTATTATTATTATTATTATTGTATTTGTTTTTTCTCAAAAATCTTTTTGTCCATGCTTAAACTGATATCACCTTCATTAGTGTCTTCTTAAACAAAGTTCTTGTCCTCATCTGTATTGTCTCCCTCATCAAATCCCTCAGGCACTTCCTCATCCTCATAAACCCATTCGTACTCTGAGTCTTCCTCTTGCTCTATCTGATCGCCTTCCTCATATTCTTCATATTCTTCCTCTTCTTCTGCTTCTTCCTCTCCATTCTCAAGTTCATCTTCTTCAGCTTCTTCGTCGTCACATTCAAATTCCTCTTCATCATCCTCTTCCTCCTCAAAATCAAACAATCCATCGACATAAAATTTATGTGTATGTCTTACGATATCCCATATTTGATTGTAAAAATAACATAAACCGATTCACGCTCCTATCAGATGGATTGATCTTCAGAACTACAGTGACAAATGCATTTACTTTCTTTGCCAATCGAATAGGCTTCTTCGTACTTGTGTTATTGCACTGCCAACAAGAACTTAAAACTCATGGATTTATCCTCCATCATCTCCTAGATAGTGTTATCCATTTTTTTAATTTATATATATAATATTTAAATTTTGCTTCTCACATAACTTTCTATAGAAAAGTCCAAATTTTATTTGATAATTGCACATCTGGATGATATAGAGCCAAGACAAACAAGAGACACATGGTGTCTAAACAGGGGATGAAAGAAAAGATCCACATAATCCAGCCTTGGAAGGTCAAGTAGGTCGAAAATATGATGAAATAAGGAAGGCACGTGTAAATCTCACCTAATATCAGTTTGATCACATTCTACCAGTGGTTTGGTATTTATTGATTGCTTAAAAGGAGGGAATCAGGGCTCCAACCAAGCCAGTCACAACTCTTGATGCGATGCCCATAAAAGTGCACAGGATTGAGATGATTAGTATTCCAAAGACGACTTGAGATAACTTGAGTTTGGGCTACAGATTGAGAGGATGTGTGTTACGTTTGGGAAATATTTCTTTAGTGGTTCATATTCGTCCAATTCTAATATGCGCAACTTGGCGATGATGGGCTCCATTTATTGCATTAATATTTATATTAATTTATAGTATAATTTGTAAATTTCGTGGATAATGAGGGGGAGACACAAGAAGGAAATTAAATTTGATCTGGTTACTGCGATGTTGCAACTCGAGAGATTTCCACTTATCTTCTTGGCATTAATAATTCAATAGACCATTAATATTTGCCTTTTGGGTAGTTATTATTAAATTTACTTATAAAACATAATAATGAATCGCACCTCAGTTAAAAATTAAAATGAAACAATGTTCTTTCTATCAATGATCAATTTGATTTTTGGGATTATAAAGTTGGAGATGTTCACGATCATATCGAATTCCATACTTTTTGGTTTGATGTTCTGTAAGTAAACTTAATATGGCAAGGTTATTTGGGGTTCAAGTACAAGAGCCACAGAAAGCATCCCATTTTTGAACAGGTCATTCTCATTTATTATTGCTGTTATCAATTGGTTTTGAGAGGAGTGCCAGCAATCTGGTTTAACATCTTCTCAATCGCCTTGGACCAACATCTGGGCCTATTTGTAACTCTCGTACTCATAATCTCATTCACATGTGCCCAAGTGCAACCCATGGTGGAGATTAGTACACTCTAAGCAGTTTTAGAATAGTTGATTCTGATTGTCCTGTTCCTATACAATAGGTACAACTTCACGAGTCTCAAACAGCAAACTCAGAACAGAATACTCAAGCAGATAATGAAAAATGTCAGGTATTACGCATTTGATTAGTACCAAAATGAAATTGATGGAGATTAGTTATTATAGTCAGAACAGATCTTAAATTCGAATGCCACCTTGTTTTCTTGTCGTTCTGAAAATCAGAAATTACAATAGCAAATAAGGAAGGATCTTAAAATCAAATGTTACACCATATTACAAATAGACATCGTCCAAGAATCCCAGATTCTATCATCCAAACCTTCTGTTTTTGAAACATTGGCAGGATTTCTGGAATTCTATTAAAAGGAGAAGCATAAAATGAAAAATTAGGTTATCTTGGCATCGGAATTCGATGAAGTAACAGGACTAAAACAGTCATATCGATTATACATTGAATAATTTAAATAGCTTAAAAGACTCTACACTTTGGTTGCACTGGTTAATTTGGATGATAAAATACCTTCAAAGCAAAACAAGAACATAGACAAGTTCAAGATGAGTTTGTCCAAGATATTCACTCACAAATTGAAAACTCCCTTGAACACCACTCTTGGGTTCTTGTAGGCCATCGTTCAAGAGAACAACACCATCGATGAATAAGTGAAGAATAGTTTTCTGAAGCCTGCCTTCATCAATTCCAAAATACAATACTATTATGTTTAGGACATCTTAGATTACGTGAACTCGGCCAAGTTGGTTACGTACAAAGTGAGTAAGGTTAATTTGCATAAGACTTTGCAATTGATCTATGATATGATTGAATTGTAATGTAGAGCCAAATAGATCAAAATCATCTTCACCATCAATTCCAAGCCCTTTGATGCCAATGAAAAGTACTCAATTCACTCATATCTTAGACCCATTTATTTGAATACCGATTCATTAAAATTGGAGCGGATCCTTTTCAATCTGTTGAACAAATCCTACAGACACACACAAATAATGGGCAAAATCCAATTGAATGTGGATGTGTTGTCTGAAGACAATCAAATTTCATTTAAAATCAATGATAATGTCTAAGGATTCAATTCAGAACAATTTGAATAAATCAACAATTTTGCTAGATTGCAAAATAAATGCATTCATGGATTCCGCAATTCAATTATGAAAAGATAGACCTTTAAATTTAGTCTCACTCTCTAAATCACAAATAGGTTAATTTATTTTCTGAGTGACTTTCAGTGTTCCTTACAAATAAATCACGATTTAGAAGAAGGAGCTATTTATCAATTCTTCATCAGTCTCAACTGCCAATAAGTAAATTTCCACCACTCTTTCGAGATTAGTTAAAAAAGGAGTTCAGGTTCACTTAAATAACATCTACCTAATCATATTTCGCTATTTACAAAAAGTTAAAATTAAATATCGTATTAATTGATATTATTTTATAAGTAGGGATAAGGTTCTGGAGGAATATGAGATTGAAGATGAACCTCTTGCTAATAAGCCTCTCTAATTAAGTACACAAATGGCTTAGAACTCTCCTCAAAGTGCTTTATTTTAAAGTCATCCAATCTAGTAAAGCGTCTTTCCCCTCAAAAAGTCGGTGTTTCAAAAGGAAATCAACGACAAATCCCTCACCATTTCAGTGGCTTTCGACCATTCCTTCAATGTGAAACGTGTGGCAGATTCCATAGACATTAGACAAGACATGAATCAAACCATAATGTTGGTTGATGACGAGCCATTCAATCATGACACCCTTAAATTGATGCTCAAGAGTTTAGGATTCAAAAATTTCATCAGTGCCTACCATGGTTAATAGTGTATAGAGTTGGTGAAAAAACACCACAGGTCTATCAAAATTATATTCATGGATTTGGACATGCCGATAATGGGGGGAGTGAGAGTAAATAATGCATCCTCAATCTAGGCTACCTAAATTCTTATCCAATAAATGCAGGATGGGGAGATCGATTACATCCCAATTGTTGCCTGTACTGCCCATGATGACAAGGATACCCAATAGGAATGTTTTATGGCTGGCATGATTTGCATAATTGCTAAACCTGTTTTTATTAGAAGTCTGCAAGAAACATTCTTGAGAATTAATGAGATCAAAGTTAAATCTTAAAACCTTATCTTTGGATCCAAAGGGATCACTTCAAGTATTAAATGATAAAATTATGATTCTCGTATTATATTTTGAATATATATATTTTCAGTATGACAAATAATAATAATTAATTTATCATTAACTATAAAGTAAGCAGATTTTTTAATTATTCAATAACATCAAAACTGTAAAGCTAAAATCAAAAAAGAAGAAAAAAAGTTAGGTTACATCTATTTAAACATTGAAAAATTGTCTAAGTTAATTATTAATATTAATATGATTAAATAAAGAATAAAATTCCACTTTATGTTGGGGGTAATGATTTTATCTGACCTAATCAAAGGACTAATCGATAAGCACATCTCCATACTAGTTTGTATATCATTATTGCTCGTAATATAAATTGGTAAGAATTCTTAATTTGATAGTCAGCACAGCTTGTATTGATCGCTAGATTTACTAAATTCGACCGATCAACCTACTTTATCTTATTTTACTACAGTGCATTTCAGCTCTCGCACTTTGGAACATAGTCCATTTGGTTGTTGTTGTGTCTTGTAGAAATTAATTAAACAGAAAAATAAAGAATACACCTCTTTAATAACAGCTTGTAAGTTACAATCAGCATCATTTTGTATTCACTTCAATATCAAGGCAACACCAAGTATTCAGAATTTCAATCTATTATCTATTGTTTGGCATTTCTATTCTATCAACTTTTAAAGGATGTTGGTCAATTTTCTAAATTTGAAGTAGCCGAGAATGAAATACTACAAGAATTGAAGAAACAGATCATCATTAAAATATATGATTAAAATTACTTGGACATTACACCTAGCAATTCGCCACAATTGGAAAGTAATCCTTATGTTTTGATGACCCAAAACACATAAATGGACGATAATCAACAATTCTACATTAAATGCTATTCGGACAAGGATTTTGCAGGCAGTCCTGATCATAATCAAAATAATAAAAAATAGGTAGTATTCTAAGATTGCATATCCTTATTGAAGTTCATTAACGATTAAGATTCACTTGTAAGTTAGGTATAGAATCACTTCATAGCTTCATCAATTGACATGCAAAAGAACACTAAATAAAAATTTAGAGTGATGCACAGGAGAGTAAGTTTAGGGAATACCTAAATTTTAGCTTTTTGGAAGATTGATTCCTTCACAGTAAAGCAAACAAAATAAAAGTTTTCTTAATTTAAAAAGTAATTCACTGATCTCTTTGCTCATAAACTTAAAACTCCATTGAATGCAACCTTAGGATTTCT
This sequence comes from Paramecium octaurelia, assembly GCA_905182995.1. Classification (NCBI taxonomy): domain Eukaryota; phylum Ciliophora; class Oligohymenophorea; order Peniculida; family Parameciidae; genus Paramecium; species Paramecium octaurelia. The sequence goes on from CAJJDP010000104.1 coordinate 69,382, forward strand.
GTCCTCAGCCTACAATAGTCTTGACGTTGACAGTAACACCAAATCTCATTTCATTAAGCCTGCTTATATTAACTCAAAATTGCAGTATTTTTAAATTTCAGATTTATTGGAATTCTTAAGTCCTTAATTAGACAAGATCACAATACAACAGACCAAAATCAATATGAGAACATTTCTACTTTCCTTAACTGAATTGATTGAGTCACAATGCATTAATAAAAGAATCTTGTTTCAAGTCTTTGTGGAACAAGTTCCATTGTAACAAATTGACAAGTATGGATATTCACATAATGATTAGCTTTTACATAATTTCAGATGATCTCAAATTGGAACGGGTGTTATATAATATTTTAAATTAATCTTATAGACATACACCTTCTGGTGGTTAAATTACTCTGAGGTTAAGTATAAACAAGGAGAATACAGAAATGGATTTTGTCATTGATGGAAGTGGATGTGGTTTCAACGATGAAGACATTGAGAATATTAATATGTGGATCAAATCTCAATCTGATTTCCATTTCAAAAAGAAACACTTAGTCATAAAAAAAGAATTAAGGATGTCATTAGAAATCACAAATAATCTTATTAACATTTTAAGTTCTTCGGAATAAAATTTAGAAGTAGCATAGTCTGAAATAGGGACAGAATTTAGATTCAAAATCAACATCAAAGAGAACAAGGCTACGGAGAGTTTGCAAGAAATCTAATCTGTTGGTTTGATGCTCAAATAGAGAAGTTTAAGAAATATGAAAAGTTCTTAAAACAACAACGGTATGGCTAAATCGATCTTCTCTTCTCCAGATCCATAGTTATAATTGAATTCATAGACAGTGCTTGATGAACCACAAGCCAAATAGCCTTTAACAAACAAGGTGAATTTTAGCAAATTGTAAAAGAAACACAAAGAATTGAAACGAGCACGTTCTTCTTTGTTGAATAAAGGTTTGATGGATACTGACAAATCAATTTTGATTGTGGATGATGAACCATTCAATCATGACACTTTGATTTTGATGATGAAAAGCATGGGGTTTAAGTATTTCCTGAAAGCCTTTAATGGGTAGTAGGCCATAGACATGGTTTAGTAGAATGAATTTGATATTTGTTTGATTCTTATGGATTTGGATATGCCAATTATGGGAGGTATTGAAGTATCTAAAATTTCATCTTATTAGGCCACAAAAATATTAGTTTAAATGATGATTAACTTAGATTTAGCCTATATTCCAATAATTGGTTGCACAGCTCATGATGATAAGGAAACTTTGGAATAATGCATTGAGGTTGGCATGCTCCATGTAGTGTTGAAACCAGTCTTTGTGAAAACCTTGAGGGAAGCATTTCAATATATAGTATTTAGCGAAGAGGTTAAAAAGCGATCATAATATCTTTTACCTTCTTAATTGTAAATTTGATTGGCTTGCACTAATAACAACTATTCCATAAATTTTTATAATTAACAATTACACAAGTTTTTATTTTCTATTATATATTTTAAAATAAATGCAAACTTCATTAACCTACACATTAGGATTAAAAAATGATTCCAATTATTAGTTCCTCAGTAAGCACACTCTTGCCAAAAGGAAAGAGTTGTCGGATAAATATAACAATGATTAATAAGTTGCTGTAATTTGCGAACCTCATCGATTATATAAACAATCATAAACTGGTGCTGGCCTTGAACTTCCAACGTAAGTGTGTGTTAATATAATTCATTAGATAAATGGTGTGTGTGTTTAGCAAAAAGGATCCAGTCTCTAGTATTTTCTAGACTTTAAAAGCCAAACTCAAAATAAACAAAGAGACTACATTATATTTACTTTGCAATAATTACATTTTGTAATACGGTATCTTATTCAATTGATTTAAGAACAATCCATTGGATAAGTCTACGAGAAATATAAGAATTAAGAGGATGACCTTTTGTACATTAAATATAGTTCTTAAGAAACTTTCGGAAACTGATTGATATTATTAATAATATGACATTTGAGTATATGGATAATCAGCTCTGCTTAACATAAATTGGACTGTCAGCTGGTTGTTTGATTCCAACAATAAAGTGTTTTAATTTGATGGATTCCTGAAGTTCTTCTTGGATGTCTGATCCTGCTGAAGAAGACTCCTCAAAACTGGCTTTTCTACTAGAATTGATTTCTTTTGGAGGAGAGCGAAAACTTGTTCTTTACATTTAAATAAATTTTAATCTAATTGCAGGTTTTGGTTGAAAATACTATAACCCCAGACGAGCCCCACTTTCCTCTTGAGAGAATAGAGATATCAAGTATTCGTAGTTTGGGTCTTCCTCAAACTTCAATCCTTTTACGTATTCCATAAATATAGATAGTTGAATAGGCAAACCAAAGAATTTATCGATTTTTAATGCCTTTTTCATTTTTTTGATTTTTTAATATCGGATTTCTTTGTCCTGATCACTGATAGAATACCAAGGCAAATTGCCCTGATGCAAATAAATGAGCATGTATCCCAATGATTCCAAGTCGTCCCTTCTAGATTGTTCTATGCCTTTCAAAGCATTTATGGATGCAAATCGAGCAGTTCCTATCATCCCTTTATTTTCTTTGTAATGAATGTGATGACCATCAATCTGATATTTTTTAGAAAGTCCAAAATCAATCAGATTGATCTTCCCCTCTTGCATAACAAAATTCTCAGGTTTTATGTCTCGATGGATTACTCCTAACGAATGGAGCTCCTTCAGAATTTTGATGATCTCCAATCCGATAGGCAAGATTTTATTGAAATTTCCCTTCTTTTGGCGATGCTGTTCCAAGTTGTCTCCCATGAGATTCATAACAAAGTAGGTATTATGTTGATCAGAACCAGATGCAAATAACTATGTAAATCCTTAATGGTTTTAGTATTTTAATACCTTTTTTGCCTTTCAGGATTTGGAGGATTTGTATTTCTCTTTACAATAATTTTTTTTCCTTCTTCATAGAATTTTTGACTAGCTTACAGGCAAATATCTAACCACTCGAAATGTGTTGGACCTTCCAAATGTAACCGAAAGCACTAATTTCTAGATGATCGGCATTATTACCCTTCGCCTAACTTATCGAGAAATTGATAGGAGGAGGAGGCAGACTACTTGATTGACCTTTTCATAATGAATGAATTAATATATTATATAATCAATTACTTATAATATATGCTATTTTGATTATGGTCGATTTCAAATTAAAAATCCTGAACTGAACAAACAGCATCCGAATTTAAAATTAGAGTGAAAACCCATATAAAATTTGCTTAATATTTTAGGGAAATTAAAGAATTAATTAAGGACAACTATTAATCATTCCTGAGGTTTTGTTGTACATGCATTGCTATAACAATTGGGTAGGAATGGGACATTATTTGATGTTTGATTTGTCGCTGTTGAATTCTTCGAATAATTCAACAAGCTACCCAGAGAACTCACAATATCCTTTTTATAATATATATATAGATATTAATTATCATTTTTGTTTTATTCCTCTTTGTTTACTTCGCAAAGAATATAATTCCTCTAATTATTAAAAGAAATTATCAGAATAGTTCTTAATAACTCCAGCCAAATCCAACACAAATTGAGCCAACATCACCTAATTCTGATACACAATCCTGCTCTCCTGAGCTTGAACCTTGGAGAGCACAAATATCATGGTTTGACTCACATGTCTATGACACTCATCGACATTCTCACCCATCTGAAATATTCCTTCGGGATTGTCGTCCTCATTGATGGAGTTCACATCCACATTGCGTTGACTGATTTAGGCATTCCTGGCACTCATCGTCAAATACCTGGGACTGATGGACGGTTTCTACCCATTCATCCTCGGAGTTGTGGAGTCAGGAGGAACATAGCGTTCATTTTTAATTTGATAGAGAACAATCGTACTCCTGACATCTATTTTTGTGATATCGAGTTCAAATTGTTTAGCCATTTTGTTCATGCTGGTGTGGAATTCCCTAATATGCATTTTGACTTCTGGGTTCTTGATCTCCTTCATGAACTTCAAATTCTCGCAAATCCTCATCTGACCTTGATCAAACAGCAAACTATCATATGTCCATGGCCCAGCTCCAATCTTGGTAAATACAATTTAATTCTCTTCAATACTAATTAAGTACCATTTGCCATCCATTTAATGTAACAACTTAAAAAATGAGCAATCCGGCAATAATTAATAAGTGAAGTAATTCTCTATCAAATAGAGTATCTAAAAGAAATATTTAATATTCGGTTTTGGAAACTTCAAAATGCCCATCAATGAGAACAGTATCTTGCTCTCTACTTTAAATTTACTCTAAAACTTGAGTTCTTTGATCAATTCGAATTTCTAGCCGTATTCAGACTTGAAGTACTGTTCCTCCTATTATTTTATGTACATTTCACTAGTGTCTCTCAAAACTGCATTCTGGATGAGGAGATCATGATTCGAAATGTTGACATGTTTCCGTTTGAACATCTCGTCTTTCTTGATTTCGTTTCTAATGTGAACCACATATTCTGTAGTTACATTATAGATGTTATGAGACTCCTTAATGAATTTCATCTCCAAGAACTCCTAATAGTCAATGAAGTAATCGCAATACAACTTCTATATTTCAAGCAATTCATCCTCAATAATTTAAGCCAGATCTCCTTGAGGTTTCAACTTACGAATCACTTGATTTGGATTGATTCCCACCCTCAACACTTTACTGTATATCTGCGTTTCTATTTGAAAGTCCAACTCAATAGGAATCTCCTACTTCTCATCCTAATGAGCTCTCAGACCCACACTTCTAGGTCTAAACTCCAAGATGTCTGGATTATCATCATTAAGAATAGCAGTTTTCTTTTGCAACTGAATGGCATTGCTTAATTGAGTTCCATTTCGAATGTCATACTCTGTGCCCATACTACTACCTAAGAGTGCTTCATCTTAAAAATTGAGTTGCAAGGCTACTCTCTCTTCAGGTTTGAATTACTCCATTTCCTGTTCAAACAGAGTCTTAGAAACAACTGTGAATACTTCCCAAACTAATCCTCCAATGAGTGCTAATAAGAAGATAGAAAGAAAAACAAATGAACCAACGAATATCATTGGAGTCACCAGATTCTTGGTGTCAAATGCCAGTTCAAAAACTAACTGTCCCCATGAGGATGCTGTAAACACCTGTAACATCATTAAGTAGGATCCACCCATAGAATTAAAATCAGCATATTTGCATTGTCCCCACAAAAATCGGAATTCGTTTGGATCGCATGAATTGTTAGAGAATGGGTTCTGATCATCAGTAGTGATCCCTCCATATATGTATATTCCTATACAAGCATATGTGAAAAAGACAATTTACACTGGCAAGATCAATCTCAAAATTAGAGGCACGCAAATGATGATCTTATACAATAGGTTTTTCACATGAGCGAATATCTCCAATCCTCTCAACAAGTACCCCACTAATTTTATTGATCTGAAGGCTCTAAACAACCTAAATACCTTCTAGATTTTGGCAATCCTCAAAATTCTATTTGCCTTTATAGATTGCACTATGTTTCCGGTCACAAAACTGAATAGGATGTAATCGAACAGTATCTGCAACAGGATCAATGTGATATCAAAAACATTCCTAAGAATACAATCAACTTAAATACCAACCATCCACAAAAAAGTCGTATATGCCCAAACCTATAATCTTGATCAGACATTCAAAAATGAAGATGCCTAAGAATACTGTATCTATAGTATCGAATATGGCAAGCACATCTAAATTCTCTATAAAGAATGCGGAGATGATCAAACAACAGTTGATTATCGTCACAAGGAACATGAAAAAACCGAATGTCTTGAATATTATATTGATATTACATTGGATTCGATAAATTTCTTGAGTCCATATTTATTGAGGAAGTTTCGTAGCGATTCCCAACATTTAAGTGGTTTTGCTCGAGGCAATGAGATTTTCTTGCTATTCTGTAAGACGTAGAGTAATTGATTAAACTCATCGAATTAAATCTTATCACTATTTGATAATTGTAAATTACTTGAAATCTTTGTCGATTTCCGAGAATATGATCTTGACTTAGTCATCAGTCAATTAACCTCGATAAAAGGTTTTAAGGAATTTCTTAAATTGATTTTCAGTCAAAAATCCAGCATCATTTGAATCCAATGAGATGAAACTCGCCATCATAGCTGATTTCTATTTGATGATGTCTTGGATGGCAATCTGCATTCTGTGTCTTCGAAATCCTTCGTAGACCACAGCCAAGGGTATGGGTTAGAATAGGAACAAAAAGAGAATTATGTAGATGACAAAATAGAGAGCATAAAAAGTGCCTTAAAATATTGGAGGAATCATAATGTCAGGGTAGAAATCAAGAGTGGCAGCCATGAATAACATATTGAACAATTTGAAGAAATCCCCATAATCTTGGGTTTCTAAATCCACAGTCTCTAATTATCCAATCAAGTTTATTCCAATAAAAGCAAATGTTGAAATGATTATTACGTAGAGTAGTAATAACAAGAGCAAATCTTTACTGGCTTTGGCTATTCCCTTTAGATTTCTTCGGAGATCCTTTGAAAAAAAGATCATCAACGCTGGTCTAATTAATCTACTGAATCTGATTTGAGAATCATCAATCTTCGAATTTATATAATCTGTGAGACACACTAAGAAGAACAACATCTTTATCATTCTTTTGGTGTTGAACTGAAATCCCCCGTCATTTTTTTTGGTAGCCAACAAAACCAAAGTTATTAAGAAGTCAATCCCAAGAAATATTAATATGAACAATTCAACATTCCTGACATCAGGTGCCTCGTAGAAATCTGATTCAGGATATGGTTTCTCAAAGAAAGCCAGGATCTGATAGAGGATCGTCAATGTCAAAAGGTATCCACTCCAAATTCTGCTATTCTCAATGATCCAAAGGTATTTTAAAATTACTTTATCAGCCAAATCGATATCATTTCGAATAGTTCTCAAGTAATAAGCATCATATATGTGTCTTTCTGCTTTGAGTTATTTGTCATCAGAAGGCATATGTTTAACAATCTTTTGGATTTGTGCCACAAGCATGTCATTCTTTTCCTGTAATCTTGTGTCCAATTTGGTGAGACTAATAGCATTCTGCTATTTAAAGATCGCTGATCTCCTGGGATTGTGTGGTCTATGTTGAATATTTTCACACAACTAAGGAGATTGAATGTCTTCTTATTTCATTATTTGTTTTATAATAATGTCTTTTTCAATAATCAAGTATTTCTTCGCAAATCACTTCATCATCATCTATATCGTAGCAACATATCTGTAGAATCATGAAAGCCGTCAATATCAACACGAAAAGTAGAGCAACCGTCAACTCATAACATTGCTCCTTCACCATCAATATGAAAGAACCAAAAAAGAAAAATCTAATCCATTAACCCAATTTCCTTACGCCATTGCAATCATTACTTCAGAATGCTTCACCTTCTTGTGAAAAAGACTCGAATGAGGCTGTTGTTTTTCTGATTGTAAGCAAAAAACGACTAAAAATACCAATCTCACAGCCGCTGCGATTAAAAATGCCACTCCGCAAAAGTAAGTCAATGGCAGAGTCATCGTGCATTAATAGTAATACGGATTTGACTTGCTAGTTCAAATTACCAAATTACCCTTCTATGTAATAATTTGTTTGCAAAAGCACATAACCACAAAGCATACACAAGAAGGCAATGCAACAACTATAAGCAGATTAAGTTGATGTATTGTCATCGTGTATTTCACTAGAATAATAAAAGTCATCATTATTTAGCATTTTATTAATAATACTATAATATGTATACAGTTTTAATAATATTTGAAAAAATTATTATTATTATTAAACAATTAATTTATAATTTCAATCGTTACCATATCATATATAAGTATAAATATGTTATGCTCCTATCCTCAAATTGAATGATTAACTAAGTGTTGTAATAAGAATAAGAATGATACTTGCAGAGGTATGATTACTTTTAAAGAGAGGTGTATAAAAAAAGAGAAAATCATCATCAATAGATATGAACTATGACGGAAAGTAAATTATTTTGAGTTCTCTACAAGTGATTACACATATCTGAAATATCAATTATTTTGAAATATAAAAATACGTTAATGAAGAAAGATTAAGACTTCCATAATAATTTACTAATTAATCATTAGACTTTTAAATTTTTTTTATGTATATTTTCTTTCCAAACAAAACTTTCAAAATCATTTATTTTTTGCCTAACTTTGAATAATGTCGTAGAACTAAATTAAATACTGAAAAAGATTGAAATGACATATAAATTGAGAAAAGTATTCATATTTTTGTTCATACTGCTAGCTTCATAGAATACTCATAAAAATAAAGAGGCCCAGTTTCTGATAAGTTTACTTTTCAGAAACAAGTATGTATATTACCAGCCTCATCTTAGTAGTTTTAGGATGATAATAAATTATTAATAATATAGTAAATAAATTTGGTTATGAAGCAAAGCATAATTGACTTAACTGAGCTAGTATTAGTTTGCCTGTGTCAGACAGTGGGGCCACATATGGTTGATTATAATATTTCGATTGGCATGCTTTGTAGAATAATTTTTTTTATATTCTCAATCACCCTTAGAGATGTAAGATCCTTTACTTGGAGTGAACTATGGTATTAAATTGGTGCATGGGCAATGTTTCATTTGTTTGTAATTTGCTTTGAATATGAATATTTGTTTAAAGGAAAATCATAAACTGTAAAAAGAGAGGCGAGATATAAGATTTTTGACACATTATAGTCAGGTATTGGAATCATATATTCCATATACAATTTAGATTCATACTATTATTACATCTTCATAGGTTTTTTTTCATTGAATTGTTTGGATAATATAATTGGATTGTTGATATATTGGAGATAAAAAGAAAAACCCTAAAATCATGTTCAAGAAGGAGGAATTATGGAATTTTTTATTGGCTTGACTTTAGGAAGCCTAGCGGTGAGTGGTTATTTAATAACTATTATAGTTTTATATTGGTTTGAAATTTAGGAGATAAAAAATTTGTTGTTTTATTTGTTTCTCACAGTTGTTGGAGAATTGATAATATCTGTGTTTTCATGTTGCTTCATTTAATATAAAGAGAATTCCTAGAAAATAAAATTCTCAAAACAAATGTTAGGACTTAGTTATGGTTTAAATTTTGGATTGTTCAGTATTTTTTATGGATTTCTTATTGGCCTATTTATATTTATTACTTCGATTATACTGTGCTTAAGAAACTCAACAAGTTCAAGTCAAGTGCATACAATTACTGAGTGAAAATTTTAATATTATTTTCATTCAATATATCTTAATTAGAAAAATAATAACCCCACTCAATTTATTAGTCTCATTTTTATTTACTTTAGACTTTTCTCATGAATAAAAATAAATAATTAAAATCTGAAGAAGTGGAGTAATATATCAATCAATTCTCTCATATTTAGATTATAAAGAAAAATGATAATTTCTTATTTGGACTGATGAACAAATGAAAATTAATTGCCACTGTTGGATTAAATTTTCGCATATGAATATTCTATCAAATAAGCAATTTAAAAGATAAATAGAATTGATGTATAAATTCTTAAAGTACAAAATGGATTAGTACTTTGATTAATCAACATTGAATCTCGTAATCATAAGAAAAAAATAACATAATCCTTCTATTACAATAAAATTCTTATAGATATTATTTTTAATTTAAAAATTATTAAATAGTAACAGATATTTAAGTTTTTAGTGACCAAAATTGTTTTAGTTGATAATATTTATTATACCAAAATATGTTAATGGATATTATAGTTAAATCCTTAAATGATTTAGTTTTTATTATGTTTTCCAGATATGAATAGATATAATTAGCTTAGTGAAAGAAATATCTTAATAAAGATTTTTCTAAATTATATAAGCCTTCTCTCTAATATTTTATCGGCCTGGCCAAAACTATTAGAAGCTAAATGTTTCTTCTAAACATATAAACATTGGTCATGTAGCAAGAGAAGAAAACCCTTACAATAAAAATAATCCTTTTTAATAGATGCGATCTTCTTTAAACATACTTTGGAATAACATTCCTTCTCATCAGTTATATCTTGATCTCTACATTTAATTTCAAATTAAAAGGGGTTAACATTGTTAAACAATAATAAGAGAAACACAATTCAGTAAAAGATTGAGGACAAATAAATTAAGACACTCATGAAACAATATTTTTAAAAATATAACATTCATTTTAAGAGACAAAGTATTATCCCTATCTTTCATAAATAATTCCGTTTTCTTCTGCATAAGCAAGATATTTTGAGAAAATTTGTTGATCTATAGCATTTTTGTAGAAAAGACATAAGTTATTCATTATGTGCTTAATGTTTGTGGATTTTCCAAAAGATGCGATAATCTTTATTATGTTTTCTTATAATTAGTTTGGGAATACCTAATTTGGCTCATTTGGATAAAATAGTTTATCTATATTAAAAGCATAAACTAAATACCATACTTATCTGTCTGAGATATATCTTTAATTTACTGAGTTTCTTTCTTCTAAATTGAAAGTTTATTTGCTATTTTAACTTATTAATATTCTTATTTTCCTATTTTTTTTGAAGCAGCTATTATTTTTCTTAGTTTTTGTTTGGTCCTTACTTCGAGTTTTATTGGCATCTCTTGAGTTTTTTATTTATTGAAATGATAATAATGAGCTGCAAATAATTGGTTAAAATAAAATCTTCTTTTTATTTGGATTAATTAAATCAATAATACAATATGAAAACAACGAGTTAATGATATGTATTTAATGTAAGGATTTTGTTTATTTATCCTAAATATTAATTTTAAGAATAATTTAATAAGAAATTAATTTATTGTATGAGTAATTCTAAGCTGCAATAAAATTGGGAAAAATTACAAAAATTGTGTCAGCCAGGTCCAAGATCATCTTAAAAAAGAAGTTCGAGTAAAGACCAAAGATCTATTCCTAATTTATAATCAAGCAGATAGTTGTAGAGGAGAGCATCCCAATAGGATTTGGTGTACAAAGTGGTTGAATGCAGCACTTAAGATATAGAAAGCAAGAACTCAAAACAACAACTGGATTAACTATTCAGTGGGTTGAATGGGTTATTGGGTTATGAATTAATAATGAAGAAGGGTAAATTAGACGAATTGTTGAAGAAACTTAAATTTTTTCTCTATTGTGATTCTTTGGAGTTGAAGTCGCTTTGTTCAAAACTTGGGGATTACATAATCAATCCCAAACTGTGTATTTATAGTGATGTAAACTTAGATAATCTGATTGTGGCTCCTTAGGAGGAACAGGCATCTAAGGAGATGTGCGAATTACTTATACAAGAATTATAGTTATAAATTAGTAAGCGGAAGTAAATAGAGTGGAATTACTAAGCATTAAAAGAGGTATTTTTAGATAATGAAAAATAAAGAAAAGGAAATAGGAATCACAAGAATAACAAGATGAAATAGCAGGTTTAAAGCAGGCTGTTGCATTATTAGAACAACAGAATCAAACAATTTAATATAAAATACGAAATGACAACCTCTATTAATAATACGAGTAATCATATTCATTAATCTATTTCAAAGGGAGCTGAAGAGATTCAATAAATCTTTGAGTCACAAGAACGATGACCTATATTTTCAGAATCTGTCTTTGTTGGAGAAACTTCAATCTGTTTATAAGTAAGTGGACGTGTTTTAGACCGAACAACTACTGTTTCCCTACATGTTTTAGAAAGAAAAGTATGATGAAGCATTGCAATCGATTAAAAAAATAGTGGACGATATCATAAATCTTGATATCCAGAGGCCTCAGCAATTCATTGATGTGGATTACAAGGACAAAGTCACCAACATGACTCCGAGGCCGAATTACGAGCACTTGATTTCAAAATACAATACCAAGAGCATTAAATACATTCGTCAGTTACAATCTACTAATGATATTATTTCATATTTGATATAATAATTATATTAATATACATGAATATTTTAAAAGTTGAAATTATTTAGATCAATTTAAATTCGTATTATTTTTCCGATATTCAAATACACTAAGTTTAAAATAGAATAATTAATTATTTTTAAATATGAAACCAAGATCCAGAGGCTAGAATTAAACAGGAATGCCAATTAGGCCAATTTCAGATGTCCATATTGGCAATTATGTTGTTGAAAAGTAGAAATTAATAGGGAGAGGGTAGTATGGCATCGTCTATCAATGCTACGATTCAAGAAACAAGGAACGACTTCTCTGTGCTAAATGTGTAGATAAAAAAGGAGTGGATCCAATTCTATTGAAAAGGGAAATCGAGATCTTGAATCTGCTCAAGCCACTCTAAAGGGAGAATGAAAATCTTGTTGAATTGGTGGAGATAATTGAAGAAACCTAATATCAAAATTTGTATATCATAATGGAGAAATGCGATCAGGGGGATCTTAAGGGTCTGATGGATGCCAAATAAAAGAAGTCTACTTGGTTTACAGTCAATGAAGGAGTGGAAATAATCAAACAAGTAGTGAAGGGGTATGAAGCCTTATTTAAAATGAAAGTTATTCACAGAGACATCAAACCAGCAAACATCTTAATATAAAATGATGTTTATAAGATTGCCGATCTGGGTATGGGTAGAATATTAGATGACATGGTCAATATGCACTTAATTACTAAAGTTGGCACTCCTGCATATGCTGCCCCACAATTATTTTTAGAACCCAAATTTTCATCCAAAGCAGATGTATATTCGTTAGGTGTCATCTTCTATCAATTAGTTTATTGCGATCTACCCATTAACGCTTCAAGTTAATCTTAATTAATTGAAAATTTAAGAAATTTATAATAGAATCCAATTAAGTGTCCAGCTGTTTCTGCTTCAAAAGAAAATGTTCCTGAAAACATTCGAACCTTAATTGAATCAATGCTCAAATTTGAAGAATAAGACAGATCATCCTGGATGGATTTATTTGCCTCTCCCATTTTCTCGTTAAATATAACCTAACCAAAGAGATCGAATCCCAGAAAGAACACCTTAACCAATTAAAATCTCAGTTTCTATTAGGAATATTATAGAGTCGATTCAACTTCAGGACCTACTAAATCTGATAAAATCCTGCATTTAATTAAAATTTTGATTACCAAATGTGATTTAACAGCTAAAACTTATAAACTATTATAGGATTCAAAGTATTATCGTATTAATTCTTAGGTTTGAAAAAACTTCAATCAAATTTGATAACGATTAGATGGCTGCACTCTTGGTGTGTCTCTCTGGATATAGATATAGAATCATACTCAATGCACTTGGATTATTGATAAATTAACAAACTTCAATTCTCCCTGAATTTAAAAAGAGGTTCTCTTAAGGAGAACTTGCAGAGTTCTCTTAAAACTAGACTGACAAGACCAAGTTCTTGAAAGAGTACATAACTAAAATATTAAATTCAATTATCCTACAATTCAGAGTAATAATTTTTAATCTATTCTAGGAAGACGAATGCGTGTTCCTTAGTAATTTGAAAAAACCAGATAACCAAGAATTCAAATCCTTGAAAACTATTTTGGAGGAAGAAGAAAATCCAGACTTTACGCTACTTTCTAAGTCATTTAGGAAGATTTTTATGGGAGCCATCCAATATATAAATTGGAATAAAAATGATTAGAAAAATAAAGAGTATTGCAGTAATAAATATATGTAGTTTGGTTGCTTCCATTGATAAATTTGGAACTGCAGATCTACAATTTGATATCGATAAGTTGTACGCCACTAAACCAACTGAGATTCTAAACAAGTCATAAAAAATATCAAGCTGAATATATTAATTTTAGCATTATGATTTAAATTCAAAATTACATTAATGATAATTGATCATTCAAAATTATCCAACAATTCTTAAGCTAATTTCTCATTGACATCTAATTTCCAGAAATTGCTCTCATTATATTCCTACATAACTTTGTCATCATCTTCATCATTCTATTTATCCTATTGATCCTATTCCTCTTAAACACCTTCCTCCTCAGCATTGTCCTCCTATTAATCTTGCTCAAATTCATTCAACACTTCAGTATTCCTTAAGACTCCTTCTCCATTTTCATTATTTCCGACGTGCTTGTCACTCTTCTAAAAATTATTGTTAAATTTCTAGCAATGCTTATTAATGAAAATACTCTCAGAATGTTCAAGATATTGTCAGTTTCTTATTCGTCAAGAACATCAGGTTCTTAACTTGGTCTTGGATTGGCATTACACAAGTAAGGTTTCTCCTTTGAATTCACAGTGTTCAAGATATTTTCTGTAAATTGCTACCATTGCTCATCTATTAATATGGAAAATCAATCAATACTGTTTCGAAGGAACTTTGAAATTTTGCTGTTTTGTTTAGCCTTTTCTTCAAGGTAATTAGAAATCTGAGTCATAAATCCAATGAATCCTTTTTTTGAATTTTCAACAGTGTGATTTTATACAATATAATTGAGAAGATCATTATTTTCAAAAACCTATTGAAAGAATTAAAAATACTTTACATCTTGAGTGAAATCATCTTGATTAAGATCAATAATAGCTCTGAGTATTTTATCACAACATGCGTGGATTTAATTGTTTGATTCATACTTAAGGATGATAACGTACAATGCTTAAATAAGTCTGCAATTTATTAGGATCTTGATGATTTTGTAATCGTTGGTTCTTTTTAATTATATCGATATATTAATTACTGAACAAGAACTTGAATTAGTTTGAGCAAGTGCATTCTAGCTAATCCAAAGGGTTGGATAGAAGATCGATTAGAGTTAACAAAGTTGCTCGTGTGATAATCTTGGTTCAAGAGGTTGGGAGGCAATTCAGGTAGGATGGACTCAAAAATTGAATAGTCTTTCTCCAAATTGTGAACGACTTCGTCATCGTCTTCCTTTTTGGTCTCTTTTGATTGCATCTCCACCAAATTAATCAGCAATTGATAGGGTCCTATACGCTGGGTTTACAAGGCGATATTCAAAAATAAGTCAGGTTTCTTGATGATATCAATAAATGGGATTATCTCCCCGTTGTTGTAATAGAGAGAACTCATACTCTTGGAGGTGATCTCAATCAAAATATCACAAACGTTATCCACTATCTCGGTGTTGTAAGATTTGTGTTATAATAATTTAATTATTCTTTCCAATAATTCCTTTCTTTCTTCAAAGAATTTCTCTTCGTAATTTTCTTGGGACGTATCCAAAATTATCAACTTCTCAATTATTTCTGCGATGTGCTTTATGTCGATGTGTTTTATTAGGTTTGATAGTATTGCTTTGTTTTTGATGATCGTTGCCCAAACCTAATTATTTAAAAATATCATACGTCAAAGCCTCTCTTCTTAATTATTGCTATGAATGCTTTTGCAAAATATCCTGCTGAAGTAACATTCAGAATATCATTCTCCAAGAAAGACAAGAGTTAGCTGTATAATCCTTAGCGTATTTATTAATTTTCAAATTATATTTCCTCCTCAGGACATTCAAATAGGTAATCAATCAATTTCTAATTTTAACTACCCAAGATCTCGCTTGTCAGAAAGGGGAATCTAAAGGGATAAATAAGAAATTTACTAAATTTGAGTCTTCTTATCAATGAGTTCATCTTCAAATTAAATAATGTAATTAATCATTTTTTAATACATTTCTGGATGCTTTAAGACGCTATGTAATATGCTTAGAATAATACTGATCAGCAAATTTGGTAGCCCCTAATCCTTTTATTTCTTGCAATATCCCTTCTGTTGATAAAATCGTCTCCAAATCGCAATCAGGATTGGTTAACAAATTATCCAATTGCTATTGCTGATTGAAAAAACGAGCGAAGCTAACTACATACAATTTCTTACTTGAAAAACATTAAATTTAAATTTTTAATAATGTTATAAGATTGCAAATTAGTAATTATTATTATTATATACACAACCTACCCATTTATTATCCTTTTAGGCTTCTATCAAAAATCTTGATTTTCAAAGAATATATTGGAGAAATTATAAAAGATAATATTAATTTACATATTTTATATAATATGAATACAATTTATACGAACAAGCTAAATTCATAATATAATATTACTAGTTTCTCATTTGATAAACAATGCATTAGAATTATGTCTATAAAATGAATCAGATTTTAAGATTAACTATCAATGGTCATGTATAAATTTAGATATGGGCAATTTTATATATAATATGTATTAGTCATAAACTTAAAATTTATCTTCTATTATCAAATATAAATTATATACAAATCATTATAACATCTGATACTGAATATGTGGTCTGGATAGAAGCAATAATAAACTTAATTTGACTCTTCTATTTCCATCCAATTTCACATAAGTTCTCCTCCTCTCATTGGCTGATAAATTTTGTATCAACTCAGTTTATAACTTTTAGATTCTTTCAATGAGGAATATGTATTGTAGTTTATTTTCAGCAATTCTAAGATAGTTATTAATAAGATGGGTTACTTGTTTTGATTGAACATCTCGATGATGAAGTTGCTTCGATGAAATCTAGTGGCTTGGGGTGTATTTGGTTATCTGAATAATTTAAATTCTTTAGTCTTTTACTAATGATTAAATGGTGGTAACTTATTTTATAAACTAATATTTTTTTTATGAGTTCTTAAATTAAGCTGATTACGTTTTGAGTTGAACTAGAATGATTATTTAAATTCGCATTGAGTTGCCAATAAAGTGGATTAAAATAATTCAGTATTTTCATGAGTGTTTCCTAAAAGGTTTTTTAGTTTTAATTTTGCAGCAGGTTGTTAAATTTCACATATACTACAAGTATTCGATATGGAGTTCTTACTTAAGAAAACATGGCTATTCTTAGGAGAATTGAACAGACTTGAAGCATCGCTTTTTCTTTTTCTGTGATAAGTTTCACTCGAAATCAATCTTCCCATACTATCTCTCTCGTTAATAAATGGCACGAAGGTTTATTTTTTTTCAATTAATTGATTGAGTGGATGATCCTGATCCTTGATTGAATCCATAATCAAAGCCTTCATAAATTTGTCTGTCTTCTGTATTGCAGGAAGTTCTTTATCCTTGAAGAAAACACAATAGTCCTACAAATTTTCACTATAATGCTTTTTCATATTAGTAATATAATTAAATATTATCATATATTGACATTGGAGCAGATACTGGAAATTGCATCATTAATGGGCAATTGTGCAAAGCATGGGAATTCCTATTATGAATTTTACAATTTTTAAGTATAGGAAATTGAAAAGTTGTTTTACGTCTCAAATACTTGACATTTATGGAGTGCATTACTTTGTACTTTTAAGGATAAAAGGGATAACAAAGAACTGTTTGAATTAACCTAATTTTCACGAAAAGTTTGAATGGTTTTAATTTGAAGACTGAGAGATTCTAAATAATAATGGATATTCAAGAATTAGTTGATTGTTACACTTTCAGAGTTGTAAGTTGAGTCTGTAAAAATAATTTCTCTGGTATCCTCTGTCCTATTAATTAGCATAGGATTTTGTGGATATTAATGTGGAAAATTTCATAAAGTACTATAAAGGAAATTACATACTTTTAAATTCGATAAGTCAAGACTTAATTTTTAATATTGAAATTAAACCCGTTATATAATATTCTTTGTATTTATTCAATTTTATTGCAAAGATAAATGATGTTGAACGAATAACCATCACCATTCAAGCAGTGCTTTGATATGCATTCTTGTTCAACCAATTTCATCTTTTGTTGTATCATTTAAAAAATTTTCAATTCTTTTATGGAAGTCTAAATGCTCTTCTTTTAATAGGAAAAAGATTGAATTCTCGATTAATCGAAGATTTACAAGATAAACTGATAAGTATGCTTAAAAAACCAACTTTTAAAAACATTTCTTCAGATATATATATTTAAATACTAAATAAAAGATAAAATATAATATTTATAATCTAAAATGTATTACTCATTAGCGCAACTATCTTTTTCTGGTTTGCTTTTCTTGATTCAAATTGTTTTTCTATACTTCATCAGAAGAAGAGATCAGAGTTAGAGCCAAGTATTTTAAGAGTAAATAAATTTAATAATGTAGAGTATAGTAAGTAAAAGAATCGGAAGGTCATACTTAAAATGGTTAGTAGATAAGGGCTTCAGTCATGATAAACTCTAAGAATAGATAGAGAGTTTAATCAGGTCGACACAATAGTTTAAAAGTTGATGGGATTGAGGAGCTCCCACCTTTGACTTTGGGGAATCATTAGACTCATCACTACACAGAAGGTGTTGCTAAGGAACAAAAAACTTAGCCGAACAGGGTTGAATCGCCCAATAGTAGTACGATTCTGTAAGTACAAACTTCAAAAGTAAAATCTCAAACAGAAAATCCAGAGAGTCATAGAGATCCTTTTGATTAATTAATTGGGGATTCTGGATCAAAGTAGAGGAAAATTGATCTGATGATATAGTTAACATATTACTTTGAGCGAATTGGATTTGAATAAGGATTACTTTTGTTACTATGGAAGTTTGATTTAAATTTTTACATCTTCATTCCATTGTCGTTGTTTTCAGGAGTGCTGCTGAGAATGTAAGAGAAATTGGGGTACAGAATGATTTAGATGATGGTATCAATTTTGATCCACGGACTTGTTGTACTTGAGATGTACCTCTTGACTACAGATGAATACGAAACCATTTGTTATTTAATAGTGTTAGGGATAGAGACTAAGTTCAGTGTGATATCATTGATTTTGCATAAGAAATGCCAATGATAAAATTTATTCATATGAATAGGGTTGATGTTATTTATATTTAAATATCAAAATTATAAAATTAATGCACAAATAATTAGAGTTGAATGTTTTTGAGAACAACAAAAAGTTCAAGATCAAAACTGAACGCAGCACATAAATTGCGTCTCCGAATAACAAGGATATCGATGGATAGGAAGATATTGTTAAGAAATTGTCGGATAGTTATAAGTTGCAATAAAAAGAGATGGATAAATTACAGGTCACCATCGAGAATAGGGAGGATCAAATAAGGAAATTATCGGATTTGGTTAAGTTGCAACAAAAAGAGATTGATCGTTTGACTCACATCAACGAATACCTTGTTCAAGCCAATTAAGCCAAATTAAGCATATTGAGAGATGAAAGGCAATTGAATCAAGGGAGCAAGCCAAACCAAAAATTCAAGTCTCATAAATCGTTATTACCAATAGAGAAAAAGAGTAATAAAATTTAAGAGGAGGCAAACACTCAATCAGTAAAACTCTTCAGGAGACAAACGTTTCGGAATCCAACCCTAGTGAGGTTTCATCAGGAAGATGCAGATGCATTCAAAAGTGATAGGAATGCACCTGGCGCCTCTAATTTTTATGATATTTTGTAACAAGAGGATTGCTTTAGAACCAATGCAATATTGAACATCCAATTATGTAATAGTGAATACTTAAAGTTTAGCTGATGAAGATGCAACTACCTAATATAATGTAGATGGAACAGTCTCTTTGATGAAAGCTCTTCTGGAATCTGAAGAAAACTTTTGTGAGATAATCCAATCCATCTCAGCATAAAAATTATCATTCTTGTATGACAAATTCAAAAGAGTGATGTCAGATCATTAACAATTGTTTATCTTAGTCTTGAGACTCAAAAAAATAGTTACAGGGGCTTTGCAGATGAATTCCTCAGTCCTCTTAGATGATGCATTGCAAACGATCATAGACCAATGCGTTGATTGTCTAGAATGCGATAGAGCCTCTTGTTTTATAGTTGATTAAGCAAAAAAGGAACTATGGACCAGAGTTGCTAAAGGCACTCAAACGACAATCCGACTGCAAATTGGATAAGGACTTGCAGGATTTGTTGCCTAGAATCGAATCATTTTGAATATCGAAGACGCATATAGAGATTAGAGATTCAATACCTAATAGGATGTCAAAAACAACTATAAGACTAAGACAGTATTGGTATCGCCTATATTGGATGGAGACAAATGCATGGGGGTTTTACAATGCGTCAATAAATCAAATGGATACTTTACTAAGGATGATGAAGCTCTTTTGCAGATTATGGGAGAATTCAGCAAAAGTGTCTTAAAGAATGCTATGAATCATGATGCTTAAATGCTTATCTAAAATAAACTCAGACACCTCATTAAAACAGGTATTGTTCTTTAGAGCAAACAACACAATCTTATTGATTTGATTCTCTCTTCGGAGGAACGATTACGATCTTTGATGAATGTGGATTTGGCCAAAGTTGTGTATTATAATCAGGTTCTGTTTCACATCGATAGAGAAGGCAAACTAAGTCAAACTGATACTCTGTTAGGCATCATGGGTCTGTGCATAAAGGATCAATAGTTGGTGGCAGTGAGCAATTGTTACACTAGTCCCATCTTTAATCCTAATATCGACATTGAAACGAATATGCCGATTATTTGTATGCCTTTAAAAACACAAAATCATCAAATCATAGGAGCCATTTAAGTAATTAATGTCAAAGGTATTGGTAACATTTCTTCGAACAGCGAAGCCAAGATAAATTCTATAGATTTAGATATGTTGGAACTCTTTTGTTAGTAATGTTCTTAATGTTTGCAATAATGTAAACAATTAACTTAATAATGATATTAATATATTATAATAAATGGGTAATTCATAATAATAAATTATGACAAAATTAAATCGAACTGTTTGGTTTGGTATTAATTTAACCATATAATAATCACGTTATAGATATGGTTTAAAATAATAATGAAATACCTATGTACATCTTAATGTTAAGTAGAAATATCAAAAAATCCTTAGTATTTAATTTAAGAATGATGGCGTTATAATAAATTATTATTCATCATTCTTTTTAGTTTCATATATTAATATAATACATATATGTGCATAGTTAATTCATGAATTAGAATGATTATTTAGATTTAATTAAGCAATGTAATATCAGTTCATTGTTATTCTAGATTTTTAATTGTATTATATTATAAAATAGTCTGAAAAATCTATAAATAAATATAATTAATCAAGATGAGAAATAGGATTATAATTACATCTAAAATTGATGATCTAATTTCCAATCTCAAGAAGACAGAGGAGACTCACCCTCCTCCTTATTTCAGGAAGCTATCTTTGAATCCGGATACATCTGTGGAGTCTCAGATAATGAGTCATCTGAAGATTAGATTGGATGATGATACATTGTAGACTAGGTTTGTCCAGGAAAAGACGAGATCCCTTGCAAACAAGATTAAGCAGCTACAAAACTAAACGAAATTGAAGAAGACTCAAATGCCTCAAGAGTATGTCAGTTTTATCAATTCAATCTAAGAAAACCTGATACAATAACAGGAAACCAAGATAAATAAGATTCTAAAGAGACAACAACAGTATGAGGAATAGAATAAGAGTTTTTATTAATTTAGAATAAGGGCTTTGGAGAGACAATAATAGCAGATTGAATAGAAGCACACCGAGTTGCCGAAAGAATTCAAATCGTTTTATTAACCGATAGAGGAAGCATCTGCAAGTTTCAATAATATGGATTAGAGAATCAGACAATAGTTGTTTAATCGAGGAAAGAGAAAGTTTTTTAGTTTTTGGAATAACAATGCGAATACTCCGAATAATTATGGGAACACTCCAAATAATGGGCAAGAAATGATCGAAACTTAATCCTAATCCTTTTTCCAGAAACAGAAGAAGAGAGTCTCCATCCAAAATGCTCCGACTATTAAAATCAACCAGGTGGGATGATGGGAAAATCATGAAAATCTTATTACTATGTTTATACAGATTGATTAACAATTAGGTAAATTGGGGAATGTATAATATTAATAAAATATTGATTAAATGGATTACGACGGAGAGGCTAGTCAGTTTCCAGATGTCTCACGATTTAGTTTCAATCAAAATGGAGTCCTGCATCCTAAGCCAGTTTACTCTCAGTGCTCATTCACTGGAGTGAAGAAGAAAAGCTTTTCATTGGATGGTTCTAAGAATAAGGGATTGAGAAATCTGAGTTACAAAGTGAAAAAAATAATTGAATCAGAGTCACAGACTACTTATAGGTTCGTTGCCGATAAATTAGTATCTGAGGACAGTGAACAGAAGAAGGAGGAATAGAATGTGAAGCGTCGAGTCTATGATGCACTCAATGTTTTGATTGCTGCTGGAGTGATCATAAAGAAGAAGAAGTTCCTGGTTGCCACACCCGAGACCTTCAAGAGTGGGAAGTACTACATAATCTTAATAGGGTGCCATAACAAAGACAAATGGCAGAAGATTAAGGAGGATTAGTAAATGCGAGCAAAGAAGCGTCAAGTCTTGAGTCACAAGAAACAATACTTGATTAACTTAGTGAAGAAGATGCTTTGTATTCGTCATCTGATCACCAAGAACAACAATAACAAGAGTCTGCCCAATAGTTAGAATGCAGCTGAAACGTATCTTTTGCTAATTGATGTAGATTCTTAAAAGATGAAAAAGTTGATCCATCTCAAGTGCCTTGTAGTTAATAGAGTGTCCAAAGTGGAGTCCTACTAAACTCCTATGTTTAACCCCAAATTGTGTTTCAGTTGCCACTTCTTGCCTTCTGGAGTAAACCAGAAGATGTAACAAATCTATTGTTTATCCCGTAGCTGCGTATAGTGATCAAGTCCTAAAAGGAAGTGTCTTTGACCACAAAAAAGAGTTGCTCCTTTCTGACTGAAATAGAATTACTCTAAGATGCGCAACATTAAGCAATGTTGTCGAAAGTCTTCGATGACAAGGCTTTTGTTAATTTCTATTTGAACTTAACCAAAAATTGATCTATATATGAAAATAATTTTAAAATTTATCAAATATATGAAGAGATTTGATTTGTTTTATGAGTTTTCTAATTAATAATTGGGATAAGGAGTCTTTGGTTAGGTCTATTTGGCCAAAAAGAAAACCACTTAAGAATAAGTGGCAGTCAAAGTACCGCAATTAAGCTATCGTAGATTTTACCAAAAAACAATTAATTGACCATTAGTGAAATTGAAATACTTAACGAACTAGCCAAGCATTCACATCCTGCCATTGTTAGAATAATTGATGTGTATGATTAGGGAACTCAAGTATAGGTAGTTTAAGAATTCTGCAATAGTGGCACTTTATTTGATTTTATGAAAAAGAAACCCCAATATATGGGAGAGGAGCATTGCGTTGAGATCTTAGAACAAGTTGCTCAAGGCCTTGATTATTTACATAAGATCAACATTGTTCATCGAGATATTAAACCAGAAAATATATTAAGAACCACATTTAATGGCTAGATCTATTATAAGATCTCGGATTTTGGATTAGGCAGTATTGGAGATATGAAATTAGCTTCCAAATTTGGAACTGCTTATTATGTTGCTCCTGAAATCATTGATGGAAGAGCTGAACTATATGGATATGATAAATCAGTAGACATCTGGGCTTTGGGATTAATGTTCGACGAATTACTGCATGGCACTCCTTTCTATGATGGACTTACAGAAGATGAAGTCTTTATCAAAATTAGAAACGAACCCTATTATCCAAAAAAACTAGAATATTCAGGCAGTCGTTTACTCCCAAGAAAGCAAATCATTGCAAATATTCTTATGGGCATGATTAATAAAGAACCACTTCAAAGGAAGTCCCTACTTTGGACTCTAGATTAAATACGGCAATATAGCCTTGGTTATTATTTAATCCATTATAAAAATAAAGTGTTGTCAATAGTTCACTTTCTCTCCTCAATTAAGCTACATTCTCTCAAACTCCTATTTCTCCACTTTTGATTAATGATTTAGATGTAATTCAAGACAGGAAGTCCATTTATCAACAAAAATGTACCTTGCACAATCAACCAGCTATTTATAGGATGCCAATTAAAGAGTAAGATGAAGACATTTCAAGAATAGTTCCTGCTTGTTCTAAATGTTTAAGAAGTATAGGGGTTTACGAATTGGATACTTTATAAAAGAAAGTTGATGAAGCATTGCGAACACTCACGATGGAGAATTTTGATCAATTCTTTAGTTAAAATTACATAAAATAGGAGTTACAAGAAATGAGAGCAGAGTATTTCTTAAATTATTCTTATTTTTCCATTAGGGATGATCAATTACAATCTAAATTTGATGCCATCCTTATGGATTAATAGAAAAAGGCAAAAGTTGAATACAACTCCAAGATTAAATAATTAATGAATTTTAGAGATAAAAATTATACATCTGAAGAATAATGGTTGATTTATGTTGCAGAGAAGCTAACAGACTCTTCTGAAAATGAGTTTGTATTATACATTAAAGAAGATCTAGCTTAATTTAGTGAACATGGAGTTGAAGATTGTCTCTAATTGATCAAAAGTCATCTATAAGAGGCATCAGATTAATTAAGTTCTTTGATTTGAGATAGTTAAACNTTAGTGAAATTGAAATACTTAACGAACTAGCCAAGCATTCACATCCTGCCATTGTTAGAATAATTGATGTGTATGATTAGGGAACTCAAGTATAGGTAGTTTAAGAATTCTGCAATAGTGGCACTTTATTTGATTTTATGAAAAAGAAACCCCAATATATGGGAGAGGAGCATTGCGTTGAGATCTTAGAACAAGTTGCTCAAGGCCTTGATTATTTACATAAGATCAACATTGTTCATCGAGATATTAAACCAGAAAATATATTAAGAACCACATTTAATGGCTAGATCTATTATAAGATCTCGGATTTTGGATTAGGCAGTATTGGAGATATGAAATTAGCTTCCAAATTTGGAACTGCTTATTATGTTGCTCCTGAAATCATTGATGGAAGAGCTGAACTATATGGATATGATAAATCAGTAGACATCTGGGCTTTGGGATTAATGTTCGACGAATTACTGCATGGCACTCCTTTCTATGATGGACTTACAGAAGATGAAGTCTTTATCAAAATTAGAAACGAACCCTATTATCCAAAAAAACTAGAATATTCAGGCAGTCGTTTACTCCCAAGAAAGCAAATCATTGCAAATATTCTTATGGGCATGATTAATAAAGAACCACTTCAAAGGAAGTCCCTACTTTGGACTCTAGATTAAATACGGCAATATAGCCTTGGTTATTATTTAATCCATTATAAAAATAAAGTGTTGTCAATAGTTCACTTTCTCTCCTCAATTAAGCTACATTCTCTCAAACTCCTATTTCTCCACTTTTGATTAATGATTTAGATGTAATTCAAGACAGGAAGTCCATTTATCAACAAAAATGTACCTTGCACAATCAACCAGCTATTTATAGGATGCCAATTAAAGAGTAAGATGAAGACATTTCAAGAATAGTTCCTGCTTGTTCTAAATGTTTAAGAAGTATAGGGGTTTACGAATTGGATACTTTATAAAAGAAAGTTGATGAAGCATTGCGAACACTCACGATGGAGAATTTTGATCAATTCTTTAGTTAAAATTACATAAAATAGGAGTTACAAGAAATGAGAGCAGAGTATTTCTTAAATTATTCTTATTTTTCCATTAGGGATGATCAATTACAATCTAAATTTGATGCCATCCTTATGGATTAATAGAAAAAGGCAAAAGTTGAATACAACTCCAAGATTAAATAATTAATGAATTTTAGAGATAAAAATTATACATCTGAAGAATAATGGTTGATTTATGTTGCAGAGAAGCTAACAGACTCTTCTGAAAATGAGTTTGTATTATACATTAAAGAAGATCTAGCTTAATTTAGTGAACATGGAGTTGAAGATTGTCTCTAATTGATCAAAAGTCATCTATAAGAGGCATCAGATTAATTAAGTTCTTTGATTTGAGATAGTTAAACATAATATCACTCATCTTACCATTTAATCCTTTTGCCATCCTCCCATAATCCTCTCTTCACCCTCCCATGTAATTCTTAATAATATCCTTCTCCATAATATTTACCATTCTCCCAATATCCTTCGTATTTTCTTCCACCCTCCCAAACATAGACTCCAAATCTATCTTGAACAACTTCTCCTTAATATGATCACCCATCCTTCCATTTATAGTATCCCTGACCATGCATATGTACCATGATCATTTATGTTATTCTCTTTCCAATCTCCTTAATGATAATTTCCTTCTGGCCAATAGTATTTTCCTTACCCTTCTTTTTTGCCAAAAACATAAGATCCTTCATACTTATTACCATTTGCCCATATTTCAATTCCATTGTACATCATTCTTCCAATATCCTTTACACTTAGCTCCATTAACATGCATATATATGTTATTGCCATGTGTCTTATCATCCTTCCATTCTCCTTCGTCTAGTAAAAACTAAATAAACCTACAAGTGTTGATGTCTAATTGCCAGAATTTACCATTGCCATTCGCTCTGTTATCCTTCCACTCACCCTCATATTTAGCTCCATTTTGCAAATAGGCCAAATATCACTAATTACCTGGCCAAGTCATTATTCGGAACTACTCTCTCTTGTTTCCTACCTACTCGCCTTCATGTACTCCTTATGTAGAGTAAAGATAAGGAGGACGTCTTTATTGCTGAGTATTATTATTTAAATGAATGAATGGTTCTTTACTCTCGGTGAAGTAGCCTTTCTGATTTTGACTCCTCTTTGACCTCACTGACCGGGGTATGGATTCAAATCACTTAATCTCACAACTTAAGTTTCAGGCTCATCAAAAAATCTCGTTATAATAATTACTCATTTATATTAATGAATTCAAATTCAAGCTATGGTGATTAGATGTAGATTTCAATATTATTGATATATCAATATTAACAACTCGAAAAGTAAGGAATGTTGAGCTTTATAATAAGATAGCACTATGACGTGAAACTAAATGATTATAAACTAAGGTGTTTTTAGGGCATTTGAAAGGTAAAGGAAATTGAAAATTGGGACGACAGTGATATCTTCCTGGCAGCAGTAGGAAATGCTTTTACACCTACAAATCTGATAGGCTCTCTGCAATATCATAAAAATGGATAACAGATTGGGATTCAAATTAGAAAAGCGCATCGATTTTACATTAAATGTTAACATAATTGAGAATAGCGAGTATGAGTGCAGAAGGATCAGCTTTTATGAAGATTTGAATTGTAAATTCTGTCAAAGGATTATTTAAAATATATAAAAATACACATGCTTTATGAATGCAAGATACTCCTTTTATAGGTTCGAAATCTTTACATTTTTGGAATCCTTGAAAAATAGCAGAGATACTGCTCCATAGTAGATATCTCATTAAGGGAGCAGGAAGAATTTATGAAAGAATCTACTGGTTTATTTGCTCAATATGGAGAGTTCAATAAAATCATTGAATTATATGAATATTGTAACACATTGATGATTTTATTAATGTTTTAGAATATTAAATAGATGAGGCAATGCAGGTAACTTTATTTAGCGTTATTTTATGACAAGAAACTAAACATGCGAAGGAAGATTATCTTCAAAATTAAATGGCTTGAGGAATCTAAATGATTTTGCTTATTGTATTCTAGAATTGGGAAGAAAAATTTCAAACTATAGTAGCTAAGATAAAAAAGATAATACTAAAGATGTATATAGGAAGTGTAGATTACAGAATGAAAGTCTAGAGAATTTAGACAAAATAATAATTGATTAAGTTTTTAAGGAGATGCTGAACTTTGATATAGTATTGCTGCAAATTTTATATTAGATTTGTTAAACAATAATATAATTATAATTCTAATTTATTCAGAGATTAGCCCATGAAATATAATGAATAACACAGCTGTTCCCCTTTCAAAAATATTTCTCCTCAAAAGTTTTTCAAAGATTAGAACATAAATTTCAATAATAAAGTCAACCCTTAATAATATTAATTTGGCGAAATGAATTAGAGAAAATAAAATATGGTTTTTTAGGTACCAAACTAATAATTTAACAATATTTGTGGATATTAGAAAGTACAAAGCAATGATCCTTATTAATAACCATAACAATAATTTAACATTAAGTCTTTTTTATCTCCTCCCCATCCACGATAGGTTTAAGTTTAAGATTAGGAGGAGGAATAAAACGAAAAGTATATTGTGGAATTTAAAAAATTGAAAGAAGTCCTGAAAGAGAGAAACACTTAAAGAATAAAAAGATAATCGGAAATGCTGAATTAGGTACTAGTTGATGATTTCTAATAATGATAATATTATAATTCTATCATGCAATATATAATATCATTTTTTATTTTTTTAATATATATTAAATTAGTAGAAATCAATAGTGATTGAAAGGGATATCAATTGAATGAGGAAAGATGAATTAAAGGGCTATATTATATATTGAGAATTATTTACTTTCTTGATTTAAATCATAGGACTCAAACAATAGTTGGAATGGAGTTTCCAATTAGTCTTTGAATCTCTGAATCTTTTGGATATTAAAATAACCAATAAATTGGCATCTGGTTTTTTGATCTCTGGTTTAGGATGTTCTGATGACAAGGTTTTAGCTTAAAATGTTTTGAAATATTTGTAAAATCACAATTTACAAGATATTAACACAGGTTTCTATAGATGGATTGCCTTAATATTGGACACTTACTCTCAGATTGTTATGTAATTTGATCGCATTGTTGAGAAAACTGTTCAGTTGAATTTTTTTCAACTTAATATCCTTGTTGATGTTTTGAATCAGATGAACAAATATTAATTTTCTTTGTATGGATAGATATTTATTTTTGCAAAACTGATATTGATTTATCCTATTGAGAATTTTTACCATCAACTTGATGGTTGATTCATATTGCACTTAAATCAATTTTGTGTTGATTCTCTTTTCATAAAAAAACTCCTTAAATAATAATAATATGGTAGGTTTGTCTCCTTAGTAAATTGAAATTTCAGCCCTTATAGTTCTTTTAAGAAAATTAATCAAAAACGTATTGTTGAAAGTTTGTTAATTATTTTCTTAAAATTTCCTAATGAACCCATAGATAACATTCTGCATTGTTCTGTTCTAATGAGTGGCCTGTTTCAAAAATGAATAAGCTTCTTGCTCTGTTTTGAAGAGTTTTTCGCAATTTCTGAGTTACTTAACAGAGAAATGTAAATTCTCCTCTGAAAATTGTAAAATCAAATAAGACTGTTGCAGTAAGAGCTTCTGAAGAATGTCTTCCCATCTGGTGTCGGCCAAAGTCAATAAGTATTGGGATCGTTTCGCCTTGTTGTACTAATAATTGAAGTAATTGATGTAGAGAATCAAGAGAGTGGAGGTTACAAGTGCCGAATATTGCATGCCTTCGCTTTTAAATACACCCCAAAGTAATCTAAATATTTAAAGTGTTATTATCGTTATCATGCCATCAACATATTCTCCATTCAGGACCAATAAATAAGTTGCTGCCATCTAATTGACTCCTTAAAGCATGGCCATTTAGTTATCCACTCCTGATCTATCCTCGAAAGCAATAAAAAAGATAGTGACAGAATGATTTAATAAAATGATACCCAACCTCAGATATTAATTGTTTTTCCAAACAAAAATCAACTGCACAATTAGGTAAAAGAGCATTGATAAATTCAGAATAAACCCATAATTGTTTTTCTCGTGGCTTGATTATATTACTTTGACGACGAATGCAATTATGAATCCAAAACTTAAACTAATAAATGTACTCAGTCTCTTAGAATGCTGATTGGAAATCTAATATGATTGCTCAACTCTTGGGTCTTTGAAGTATAAGAATAGGGAATTCATAAATAAAATTTGGAAAATAATCTAAATTAGTAGTCATTATATAAAATTTATCCAGCATTATTTTCAAATATCCAATATTTTTCTTGTATTTTGACTCTGTTCTGATTTTTCAACACAATAATCTCTCGTTGAGCCCTAGAAGATGTCTTGTCCAACAGGATACTCATTACGATGAACTCGATAGTTATTAAAAATGAATTTTGAAAAATTAAAATATATACGTCATATGAATAAATTAATTAAAAATATGTACAATCAACAGTTCAACACTTCTCATAATGTGATCTCTCATAGAAGTTAAAAAAGTACAATGGCATGATTTTGTAAATTTACCCTATTTTTAATCTACTATTTTATATTTCCTTCATGAATAAATAAAAATATAATTTATAATATATGAAAATTAGTGCTTCTTCACTGAAGTAGACTTGGAAGGAATATTGGTGATTTTAGAGAGTTTTATAGATTTTTGAAAGTGAAGAATCAATATAAATAATAAAATTAATACAATATTTTGACCAGCATCCTCAGACAATCGACTTAGGAGATTGGTAATTGACAAGAAACTCTTCGTATTCCTTTAATTAAAACTAAAATGAGATTAACACGAATATTTACTGCATAATTTAGGTTAAAAGTATCAAAGTCTTGTTGCAGCCTAACCTCATCACAATCTGTAATCACCTTACAAATTAATTTTGGTGTTATGTAACCATAGGATTTTGACAAAACCTTAAAACTTGACGTGAGACAATCCTATGTAAGCACAAATTATTTATCGGCAGCCAATAATTGAAAATCCTCTAGAGTTATGTCAACGAAATCGGAAATATTAAGAGAGTACTCTTAAGGTTTTTCGTTGAAGAGTAGAATTAATTCTTACTCGTTCAATTTACCATCTTTGTCGAGGTCTGCGTTGGTGAATAGTTTGGTAAGAACCTTCAAATGATCAGTCGCATATATGGATAGAAGATATTGAAAGAGACATTTGTGTAGGTAGGTCATATTCTTGCATTTGGTGATGTTCGTGAAGGGTTACAAGTAGTCCTTGGGTTGAATCTACTTCATGTTAAGTAAATAAGGATGGAGCAAACATTTGTCTAGAGTCAATCTCTCACTTGGGGTATGATGAAGCATTTCAAACAATAAAGGATAGATGTCTAAGGCTTATTTGGCATAGGTTATTTCTGGTTTGAATTTGCTGATTTCTTCAATTTCAAAAGGAAATTACTGATTTAACAATTGTAAGGCAATTATAGCCAATGCCCAGATGTCATTGGATTAACTCCTGTTTTTGGTTTGTATGTTTTAGAGTTTGCCAGTATCTCTGTTGTGATGATGATGATTTGGTGAGTTGGGTGGTTCATAAAGAAGAGAATTCTTAGGATACATAAATTGATAGATGCTTCTGATGTCCGATAGTTTGATGAAGGGAGTGGAGGAATCATCGAAGACTGAGAAACTATCAATGGTCAATTCATCATGACTGTAGCCTAATTGATGAACGTATGCCAAGGCTTCTACCATTTGATAAAATATAGATCCGATGGTTTGGTATTCCAATTTGTTAGACTCTAAAAATTTTGAGAGTGTTCCACCTTGACAATGTTCATAAACCACTTGATAACTTCGTTTATGCGAATCAACGTGAATGTCTACAATCTTAATTATGTGCATATGGTCCTAAATTATTATTTTAGAGGGAATTACCAATCGAAGTTCATCTAACATATCGATGTATTGTTGATTTCTATTCTCAAATTTGAGCATTTCAACTAGTACGAGTTGTCCAGTTTCATTGTGTTACATGACCGTTTTGCTTTGGTTATCTTCAATACTATGACAAATATTTACTGTGATGACCTTATCCAGAGACAACTGAATATTTTCTGGATGCAGGGGATTGGAGGGATTTCGATCCTGGTTTGGTGCTCATTCTTTGCATAGGAATATTCAATAGAGATCCATTCCTGGCTTTCTCTTGTAATTACGTTGATTAGACAATCATAGTTTTTGGGGTGGAGTGCAGAGACGGAGAAACCCTTTAAACTGGAGTAGTTGCTTGATTTGGCGATGCCTTTTTGGCAGGAGTTGTCGCTTGATTGGGTGAAACACGACGAACTGGTGTTGTAATTCTTTGAATCGAAGTTTGCTCTTAACATTACAAAGTAACCGTTTTTTGCTCCCTTGTAGTTAGTGGCTACTGAGGTGGCAAGGTTACAGATTGATGTTTATGTTCTTTTACTTTCTTTGGTTTACTTTAAGAGGTACAAACTCCCATTATTGAAATCAATTATCAAATTTAAATATTATATCAAATTTAATTATTTTAGTACCAACTTGCATCAAATAGTCTTGCTATTTAACATCCATGTACTACTGATGTTTTATTTAAAATATATGATGTATATTTCTATAAGATATGGTAAAGTGTAAATTAATCAATTACATGTATTGTTCTGCAGATCTACCACACAGTTAGCTAACATGCAAGTAGTCATACTTGTTATTGCATTACATTAGTCACTTTGGTTTATATTTATAAATAAGTAATTGCCTGCTCCTTACAAATTGACCTCACAGTATCCACTAACACATTACGGTTGCACAAAGGTTTCGTACATTTTCATAGTCACCAAATTGATTTATTTCAGTGCCAATGGGTAATAGGTATTGAAATAGCATCTTAATTTATATTGCAAATTTATATTGTTGCTGGTTCTGATGATATAAATGGGAGTCAAGGGAGATTACTTACCAAAGACTTCTGCATACAGCACTGTCACTTACAACATCCCATTTGTTTCATACTCTGTCCATGTTATAGTAGCCAATCCAGAATATTATAATGATAAGTATTTCAAATGAACTTGGTTGAAATTAATAAAATTATACTGTGTATAATAATACTCTGAAAATGTCTTCAATCTTAAATAGTAAATGTCAAGCATTTCCACAATCTTATTCATGGTGCTCTTCTTCTGTGAAACAGCTAAACGAGTATCATCTCTGATATTTTGAATTGACTCATATATTATTCTCTCTAAATAATATGGATGCGAATATTAGGTTATCAATATTTCCGCAAATGAAATGTACAAATCCAAAATCTAATTTAACTCTTCATTCTATCTTGACAACACATCAAGATTATACAATCTTAACATATTAGTTATGCTCCTCTCTCCATTAATTAGATCACTTAGCAAAATACTTGTTTCTTGTATCACATCAATTGTCAAATCTGAAACATATCGCGAATAATACGCCTTTAAACCTGATGAGGTAATTTCATAACAAGTTTAAGCTAATTGAAGTGGAATGTAAGGAAGCGCTACACAGTAAAGTGTCAAAGCTCCAGCATTCCTACAGGCTGCAACCTCATCTATCAAATGACAATATTATCGATAACATTAACCAGACCATTAACAATACCCACTCTATCTACACATTCCTTCATTGTTAAACTAATTACAAGGAATCTCCCCCAAATTCAAACCATCCGATACTCTGAACAGTATCAATACTAGGCAAATCATAATTAATAATAAATTACTAAAATTATAAATAAATAACTCATTGCGAATAACAAACATACAATTATAAGTGTTAATCTACTTGAAAATGGACGTCGATTTCCTTATTGATTAAATAAGTCTATCCGAAACCAAGTTCATAGTTTCCCTCCTCATTAATTAATTTACCAAGTCCTTAGAGACACAATAAAATAGAATGCTGTTTTAGTTTGAATACCTTTGATTTCTCTTGAGCCTTCAATTCCAAACAATCCTAATTTGTCTATCAAAATAAATTACACAAGCAAATTCCTAGTACTTGGTTAAGTATTGTTTAACTGTATATTCATTAGACTGCTCGACAATTGGTTCAACATAGTTGGGCTACTTCATCTCACAAATTAGTATTTCTTTCATTGTTTCCACATCCTTCTATTTTGGAGTGAATCCGCATCTAACAACATTATCAGAATTCGCCATTGTTTCTATGATATTCCCTTTCAAATAAGCATGAATCAATCCAGCCTCCAATACTACTGCCTAACCAGGTTACAATATGAGATGGTTCATCAATAAGAGGAATAAATAGCCAACATCATATTTTTCAATTTTCGATCCTGGATCCAAACTTGGATTACATTTGACTGGCCATTAGAAGTTGTCTAAGATCTGTTTCACATCGTCTTGAGTCAATGATAAAAATATGGCCACTATTTATTTCAAAATGTCCTGAGCCTATTAATTTTGTGCAGCCAAAAATTGATTCCACAGATTTTCACCGACTTTCTATATTATTTGAGGATTCTAGAGAGTATGCTTATATTTAATACTCTGTCGATATTGTTAATGATGGTTTATTGATCGGCAAAGCCTACCAAAGCTTCAAAATTGGTTAAGGCAATAGCCATTTCTGGTTTGTGATTATCGTCAGGATATAGATTTGGTTTTGTTGCATGCAGAATCTTAGCTTACTCTTTATTGGGATGTATTTGAATGGAGAGTGGCTTAATCGATTAAATTTTGTACTTAATCAACTGACAACACTTTAAAGAGATACGGGAGATCTAAATTAACCTTTTCTCCATTCTCATACAAAGATGGCAATGATGGATGACTCCCCATCCAAAACTCAGCAAACGGTCTTACTTCATTAGATGTCTTTTGAGTCAACTTGTACACCAAACAATCTGGATTGGATGACAACATTCCCCAAGCATAATTTTGTGCTTAACCATGAAGTCTTTATATAATTTTTTATTACATAATAATTTATATTATAACAATTTAATACACTCCCTATCGTTGGAAAGGATCAGTACCATTGTAACAAAATCCTTCTAAAAAAGTGGATTATTGATTTGATAATTATTGATATAATATTGATTATGTTTTATTAAGGTGATATTTCCTATTTGATTGAATGAGCCTTGTTTAAATCTCATGATAGAATATTTCAGCATTGTTAATGAGGAGTATTTTAAAATTTCAAAAGAGCGGGAAATGAAAAGGTACTTAATTTGAAATACTTTATTGAGCGCATTAAAATAATTTGAAAATTAAATAAATGTTCACAGGCACTATCTCAGTAATATATGGTCCAATGGTAATATATTTTAGTAATGTAGTTTTCTGGAAAAACAAGTGAACTAATGAGGTTAGTTAAGAGATTTACAATTTCAGAGAGAAAATGTGTAGTCTTAAATTACGCTAATGATAACAGATACTCAGATGATTAGTGCATTTCTAGTCATGACAAGTAAGAATCTAGTTCTAATTTTAGATAATATTTGAAAGCCATAAAAGTGACCAAACTTTTTGATGCTTTTGAGAAATGCAAGGATTACGATGTCGTAGCTATTGATGAAGGCCAATTCTTTTGCGATGTAACTTATTATACAATATGCTTTTTAGATTGTTGAATTTAGTGAAGCCATGGCTAATTTGGGAAAAATAGTAATAGTTGCAGCTCTTGATGGCACATTCGACAGAAAACCTTTTCGTAACATTCTGAGTTTGATCCCACTGGCTGAACGTATCACCAAATTAACAGCAGTCTGTTGGTTTTGTAAGAAAGAGAATGCCTCATTCACTAAAAGAACAGTTTAATCTTAAGAAAGTATAAAAATATAAATATAATTTAGTTGAATTAATCGGAGGAGAAGATTGTTATAAGCCAGCATGTAGAGCATGTTTCAATTTGACAGAAAATAAATTCAACAAACATACACTACCATAAATCCCCATCCTCTCAAATGATGAAAGACTATTTGGTCAATAAAATTTGATTTGCTGAGACACTATAATTAATTAATATATTATAAATGATAATAACAATACTTTAATGATTTTCTGTAAAAATATGTGTATTGAAAAGAATAAGTATTCATATTTAGAAGGTGCTTAACAATTCAATTAATTATATTGTTCAGAACTAATTGTAATTTCCAATCATCTGTTGATAATTCTACTTATATAGATATAACTTATAATGAAAGGAGTGTTCGTTCCCTTAGAGGTTTAATGATATGAATTTGAGTATTATTTTGATATTTTTATTATAAATTTAATGAATAAAGCTGGAAGAGTAAGGTATTCGAGTCTTGATGAATCTCGAACCAATACTAAGAGATATTAAACTGTGTATACAGTTACAGATACAATAAAAACTCAAGTGAACAATCTTAAGTTTAACCATCATCCTTTGAGCTATTATATATCCAGGATTTGCAAGAATGTAAAAGAAATGCGAAGATATCGTACTGATGCTTACATTAAGAATCAACTCACCAAGATCTATGCTCAAACTATTCATCTCAAAGAGATCCATGATGTGTTCAAGGTGCCTATCCAATATATCAACGAAGATCTTATTCTCTCCAGATGCACCTTACAATTGATTTCGCAGATGCCGCATCAATATACTCTTCGTCCTCAATAACAACTTACCCATTTCCTTCAATGGATGGCCTATTTCGATGATTAAGTCTATTTGGAAATGCAAAGAATCCATGAAGGATACTTATTTCAAATTCAAAGGAATATCCAAGAACAATACACAACTAATGTTATTAAACAACAATAAATCAAACATCAAATCCACCCTCGAAAGAAAGACATGTACAATTATGTGAATCGACTCATTACAAAGCCCTCTTTTAGAACCATGAGTCGAATATCTGTCTTAGAGAATTATGAGACCAAGTTTGGTGAATTTCAATTAATTACACCATATGCTCGTAGTTATGCTAAACAGTTAGATACTATTTCTTAAAATCTCAACACAATTGAATGAATATTCTTGGCAATCATATATTATTATATCAATCATTAACCATATCTAGTCTCAATAGCCGAATTCATCGCTTTCTTGTTTAATTGCTATTATCATTATTAGATAAGGAGACCTTCAATGCATTTAGCTAAAACTTTAATTTGATCTTTCATCATCAACAAAGATAAGAATCAAAATCAAACAAGCAACTTTTGATATAGATAAAATAATAAAAATAACATAACGTGTTATTAAAAAGCTACCCTTTTTCATTTATAGAGATATCGTATATCACCAAAAATGCTGGTTATTTATGCGTTCAAATTTATTAATTTGGATATTTCATCTTCAAGAAATATAGGATTTAATAATGATTTCAATAATTTCTTTTTGGAGTTCTTGTAATTTCAAGGATTAATCAAAGGTAGATTGGATAATTACACAAAAACTGAAGTAATTACATCTTATTCACCAAAAAAACCTGTGATATTTCAATAATAAATTTTTCTAAAGAAATTCTTCACTAATTTTAGGCTAACTAGAACTTTACAGCGTATTTCCAAATTTTTAATTTTGATCTAAAATAAGAATCCTACTAGCAAATATGAATTTCCTTATTATAGTTATAATGATTAGAGTCACTTCATTCACATATTTATATCATTCTAAATCATTATAATTATTTGTTAAATATTTCAATTATAATATATTGTATTTTCATTACTTTAGAGAGATTTAGTATCATATCGATTATTCTCTTAAAATTCACCCTCAAAACCTTATTGTAATTAACTTTTAAAATATCATCCAAAAATTGTCTTGATTTATAGCTTAAATATTATTAAACCCTCAAAAATTGATTTTATGACTTAGCAATATTAATATTAATTATAACAGACATATGGATACCTCATTTGCCGGATTTACTTTTGGTGCAGATGAACTGGGAATCAACGGTAGTTTTAGTGCATAGAAGCACCCAAGAATAAGCAAATGCTCCCCTTTTTATCGGATGAATAAACCCTAAACGTAAAATTCAAGATCTTAATGTAAGTGAGTAGAAACCGCGATTAAGATTGCACTCTCCCAATAAGGAAAATGAGTTAATGCAAATTCGGAAGCCGGTTAGAGTAACGACATCACCTCATTCTCAGCATCATCAGATGAGTTACAAGGAAATTTGTGCTCATCTGATTTAACTGTTTAAGAGTTAGACTAGATTATACGAATAATTAATGATAGCAGATAACGTAAATATCAGGAATCAACTCCAAAAAGTTCAACTCAAGCATGACTACTACTGCAAATTGTATAATTAATAATGAATAATATGGCAATTAATAAGAATATATGAACAATTTTATATTTTCGATCTCCTAATGTGACATTACACTCTGGAAGTCACATCTACATTCTTTAAATTGAAGCAATAGAACTAAATGATTATTTTATGAAAAATAAATTAATATAGACTCTGAAAAATAAACTGTAAATTCAGGACAGCTAAGTTAAATTGCTCTAATTCTATAAAAAGTACTGCTTGCCAACATCTGAAACCTCCAGTATTATAGACATATTCTAAATTAGATTCCATAAAGTCCTTGCAAATGAAGGCTTACTTCAATTTGATAATGAATAAATCCTTTTTCTTTGGAGGACCCTTTTGTATAAAATATGGCATAAACATGGTTTCAAATCCAGCTACTATTATGTACTCCCCTTTATTTTTTATTGGGTACGGAGTCTGTAATAAAAGTATTATAAAATATAGGCTACTCTGCTTATGTGTACTTTGAAGGTCTGAGGAACAGAAACCTATCTGAAATTAACATTTTGGCTTTGAGAGAAATGTCGCTTCAAACCTATGAACATTTATTGTATTTGGATGCTGAATTTCATTTAAATACTTCTTCGAGATCAAATATCTACTCCCTGTATAAGGCCTAGAAGGGAATCGAATCAAACTTAAGGTCTTTGAACCAATATTTCCTCCCTCTTTTAGCAGACATTTCGTTAACGACAACCATACTTTGTTTTAATTTTGGTTGGCCATTCTTTACATCCTTTTTGGCAACATTTGCTGCCTATACTGCATTCACAATTCGGTATTCAAATGTATGATTGTTGGACTTATTTAATTAGTATAGAAGAAAAATAATATCACAGAGAAAGAAACAAGAAAAGTTAGCAGATTTTACAATTTCACAAGCTTTGGATAATCTATTCACAGTCAAATACTTCAGTGCTGAAAAGTATGAACTCAAGAGATACAATAATCTATTAGAAGTATCTAGATTATCTTAACAAGAAATTGCAACAATTATCAATTGATACTTTTAGAACATTAGCCACTCTCAATGCAGTCTAAAGATTTATACTCTCCATGGGATTGACGGTAAATTTAGTCTTAGGAG
This sequence comes from Paramecium octaurelia, assembly GCA_905182995.1. Classification (NCBI taxonomy): domain Eukaryota; phylum Ciliophora; class Oligohymenophorea; order Peniculida; family Parameciidae; genus Paramecium; species Paramecium octaurelia. The sequence continues at coordinate 108,370 of CAJJDP010000104.1, forward strand.
TCAGCGGTGTATAAGCTGGTGTAATTACTCCAGGCGATTTGATACTTATTCAGTCTCTTATGCTTCAATTGATTCAGCCATTATTCCAATTAGGAACCATGCACAGAGAATGGGTTGAATCTGCCATTGACATGAAGGACCTATTATAGATAATGACGAGAGTTCCCAAAATCCAGGAATTACCGAATGCAAAGGATTTTGTCTACCAGACAGGTTCAATCAGCATCTAAGACATTTCTTTCGAGCATATTCAAAATAAGCAATTGTTTAAGAATTTTAATTTGTAAATCAAAGGAGGTGAATGGATTGTCATTGTAGGTGAAAGTGGAATTGGGAAATCCACATTATTTAATTTAATTGTAAGTAATTCAGACTATTCATTTAGTTTAGGTTGTTGGATCCTTCCTAGGGAAATATATTAATTGATGACTAGAATATCAAGACTTTGAAGTTGGACTCATTTCGTAAATATTTTGGAATTGTGGCACAGCAATCGTATTTTTTTAATGATTCCATCAAAAACAATCTCTTGTATGGTCTTGACTTGATTTACGATCTTACACCTGAGATGATCAAGCAGAAGGAGGAGGAGATGAAGAGACTGTGTGCTTAATTGAAGTTGTCAAAGTTGATTGAATCATTGCCAAATCAATATGATACTTAGATGGGAGATTAAGCAAGTAAAGAGTGCTTGGAGTATTTAGATAAGTTTTCTGGGGGTGAAAAATAGAGATTACAAATCGTAAGGTGTTTGTTGAGGGGAGCCAAGATATTATTATTGGACGAACCCACTTCTGCTTTGGATCAAAACAATGAGCAATTCTTTATTGAGACCTTGGAATAGGTGTTGAAGATCCAAGATCTTACAGTGTTGATCATTACTCATAGATTGCATTTGACTAAGGTAGCAGACAAGATTTTGTATTTGGGGAAGAATTGCCAATACGAATATGTAAATATATTCAATTCTAAAAGAGGGCACTCATGATCAATTGATCAAGAATCATTAGGCTTACAATATGTATTGGGAAAAGTATTAGAAGCAATGAAAATTCAATTATTTTTATGCATCATACCAAATTGAATAAAAAATCAAAAGAATAAATTATATTATTTTATGATTCCTAATTTTGAACACAGTTTCCATTTAAAAGACAATATGCAGAACCATCCATAATCAGAATAGTGCTACTCTCATCCCCATAATTTCAGTTTAAACAATGATAAAATGAGAACCTATAGCGTGGATAATCTAAAATTAGATTTTGACAGATGGAATACTCAGACTCAAACAGAAGCGGCTAAGCAGGAATCCAACCCTGCAAATACTTTGATATAGAATTAAGTAAGAACGCTAATTTGACTGTCTAGCAAGTAGAATCTGAGTGCTAAATTAATGTTGATAATATCTTACAAATTAATCAGAATTGTATAAATTTCATTTGAATTTCAAGTTAATGAACCAGAACTCATTGATTTCAATAAAGTTATTAAATTCAATTCTGAGGAAACCCACAAAGAGGATCAATAATTACAATTGCAATATGAAAGGAATTATGAATCACACAACACTGATTTAATTGTAGTTCCAACACCTTCATAGAAAAATAAACTCAAAGCAGTTGGAAATATGTTTTTGGGAATATGGAGATTGCAATAGAATGTTGTTGAACCAATAAAATCTACAGTAAAATAGAACTAAATAAAATTAGGAATAATTTTATGATAATTTTGGATCAACTTAGCGTCATTTTAATAGCAATTATAAATAGATTCATCCAGCTAAAGATTCTCAGGATCTTAGATTAATGGATATTTTCAATTAATTCAAATTAGTATGTCTCTTCACTTAGCATTCTATGTCTGGTTCAAGTGAGGACATTCAAAATATGATTAAGATTCTTCAACGAGATCCAAAACGGTAATAATCTTCATAGAATTCTAGCAATCTGACCAATCCACAAGATCCAACTCACATCATAAACTAATTGAATTAGTATGGTCAAAATGCCCTTTATATTGCATCCAAGAATGGGAATGTTGAAGTGATTAAATTTTTGTTGTCTCTTGAATGCAACCCACACATCAGAAGTCGGATTGTTGAGGATCTCACTGAAAGTCCTTTAGAAGTTTCATCAAGATGGCACCATTTGGAATGTGTAAGATTGTTGTTGAATGCTGGCAAATATACTAATGCAGAATTGAGATCAGCAATTAAGGTAACTGAAAATCAAGAAATAATCAATTTGTTGAAATTGAATATGACCTCCTCTCTTTTCTCTTGTTGTCTTTGAATTTAGAATTTTGATTAAATAGAATTTATGTCATATTTTTCATAAATTAATATTTTGTTGTTGTATTTCCTACATAGTGATATCAAAATAGAAATCATCAGAGTTCTAATACTAAATTAACTTATTCTAATTTATAGATATAATACTTTATAAATTGTAACAAAGATAATTAATGTAATTTTACACAAACAAATAATAAGAACTAATAAATACAATTCAATTTTGTTTCAGTATTTCTTATAATTTTTAGTCATTCAGTTCTATTTATTACTATTCAAGAACTTCAACATCTATATTTTCTTCTACGGCTTCTTTTTGAACATAATCAGGAGGGTATGTCAAGAAAGGAATTTCACCTCTTTGCCAATCCATAAGAATCAATTTAGCCGTTGATTTAGTATCAGCCTCACCACCCTATTGATAGAATCGGAATATTTACCTTTGCCAATTTACCTTTCTTGACTGCTACTTTCTTCAAGAAATCGTGTTCATCTATCCAATCATCAACATCGTAAATTCTCTTCAAATCTGAAGCCCTTGCCTTTTACAACAAAGCTGGAATGTAATATTCAGGATCTTCCAATTTCTCAGCTCTGACACATCCCTTCAATACAACTTCAACATCATCTTTTCCCTCATGTTGATAGACAACTCCTGGACAATCAATCAAATAAATTCTTTTTGTCAAAGCCACGTACTGCCATACTCTGGTTTCTCCTGGAACTGGAGCAGCCTTACAAACCTTTCTCTTTTTTAATGAGTTGATAACAGAACTCTTTCCAACATTTGGATATCCCACAAAACCAATTGAAATAGTTTACTTATCTCTATGGAATTTGTCAAACTATCTCAACAGATTTATGAATGGACCCTTACCAAAAGCCTTATTCACATTAGCATGGTAGGCAACAGTTGGATATTCCTTAGATAGATATTGAACCCATCGAGATGTCAACCATGTAGGTATCAAATCGCATTTATTTATTAGCAATACCAAATGCTTATGGGGACAATTCTTCTTGATATGATTCTCTAAATGATATGATCTTGTGCCCATTGGATCTCTTGCATCAAGAATACAAACCAAAACATCAGATGAATCAATCACCTTATACAGTTCTTCCCAAATTCTCTTTGATTGTCCAGCTGTCAACCTTTTATCTCTATTTTCCTGTTAGACTGCTTCAACAGGATTCAATTTCTCATCCTTCTCCACTACGTATGTTTGCTCCTTTTGCTCAGCATGATCTGCCAATCCTTCCATAGTTTCTACATTTAACTTAATTCTCTTTCTTTTTGATTTAGGTCCATATGTGTCCTACGAGTTGTTAAGGATAGATATACTTCATAACTCTCCAATTCCAAAAGGGGTACGTTCTTGTTCTTTTTCTGTGCTTCCACTAACAATGACAATGGCAATTGTTTGGCCTTGATCAGAACACTTCTAGGGTCATGAGTTCTATTAGCCATTTCTTATCTCAATTTATCTAGCTATTATTGATCGATGGTTCTGATGTTTCCGAACCACTTTCTATTTGGATCAATCCTTGCAGGTTGGGTTGCTTGTTTCCACATTTCCTCCCTAAGAATTCTAAGGATTAAATACTTGTTGGGTTTCTCATTGTACAGATTCAATCTCTAAATTGTTTATTTTGATCTGAAGAATTGATGCTTAGCATTCAATTATTTTTCAGGTAGTTTTCTATCTGGATTAGTTGAGGCTCCACTCTTGGACCCTTTCTATGCTGCTTTAAATTTAGTGTTCATCTTCTTCTTAAAGAACTACCCCTTGCTACGCTTAACCATTAAATAATAATTAATTATCAAATTAAACTTTCATTCATTTATATTAACAAATACATTTATATATCACTAAATTTTAAAGGTTCTTTCACAATTTGGACAGAAACACTGCTTGCCCAATCGATAATCTTAAATAAATCTGAATTCGCAATTTGGACATTTATTTAAATTCTCTTGATACTTTTCGAAAATTGATTTTATTTACTTCTGCATCAAAGATCTTATGAATTATTACCCTTACGGCAATTTTAGCAGTACTTATTGTTTTATATCTTGTCCACATAAACATTAAGGAGGCTTTTTCTTCTGCTTCTGTTCAATCTGATAGAGTACCATTTCTGAAAGGCATTCTTGATGATATGAATGACAACATATAAACTTGATTGGTTGATCCTAGATTTCTGATTTGCAATAGTAACATATGGGGTTATAAGTTTACATAAAGTAGGATTTAGTGCAATTAAGTGAAGTATTTTTTGTTGATAAATAATTTGAAGCCGGTCTTTATCTTTCAATCTGTTATTAAGTATGGATTGAAGGTATATCAGGCATTCTAAATTCATCACAACTCAACTCTAATTGCTGTTTCTTTAGAATATCCTAATAATATTAGTTTTATTTCTCGATTTATTTATATTGTTATCTTTGCTATCTTAATACTATATCTATCTAATCTGACAGGCTTTTCGGTTAATTCCTCTAATAGAATTGACAATTTTAATCATGTTTCTATGTCATTTGATCACTGCCTTCTGTATTCCGCTTAGAACTAGAACTTTGAATTTGTTCATTCTCGCATTCCTACTTCAATTACAAATTGTGATAATAATTTAATAGAACTTATGGAAGCTGGGGTGACTTAACTTTTGTAATCTGCTCTCCTTCATTCGTAGAGATGGATCTCAATTTTATTTATTGTTATTGATTCTACAAGTTCTCACGATATTCTGAGTCCCATACATCCTGTTGTATTTGCCTTAGTCGAGTATTTTTATTATCCAATTAAAGTGTAAATTGATTTGGATAATTAAGATTATTGCTTTACAATTTAAAATAATGAGAATTTCTTATTGCCATTCCAATATCAATTAAGTTAATTAAATTATAATTAAAATAGGCAAATAACATACTTACCTAATTGAAAACTATAATTTGATTAAAACTGCTATGTATTATTAAATTCCGATTATACTTGATGAGGAATTTACCTCATTTATAATATTGTTCTTGATGACAAATCAACTCAAAATTGTAGTTCTGAAATAATGAAGAATTCTTGTTACTCTGTATCAGAATATCGATGTTTTCTTAGGGTAATAAAATAGGGAGGTGAAATAGTATACTTAATCCAGGAATTCTTAGGTCAAAATACAGAGAACTGTTAATATTTTGATAAAAAATAAATGTCAATTAATTTTAGTATATAAGCCAGTGGAACTCAGAAAATCATACTGAAGAGGACTAGCACAACAAATTTACTAGTAAGATTACAATACGTATTTCAATTGAAATGTTGCTAATCTGACTATCAACAGTTGCAATATTACATGAATAAAATAATTCTGTTTAATTTATAGTTATACGTATAATTCTTTTATGTAAGAATTTCTTAGAAGGAATACTAATAATGATAAAAAAATAACAGTGATTGTTATCAGGTTAAGATTTATGATAGGCCATTAAAATGTGTTGTCGTCAGGGGAGAGTAGTTCTAGTTATAGGTTTCCATGTTATTAATAAATAAAATATTATATTTGAATGTGGAGCCAGACAATTACAATAATTTTATGAATTTTCAAGATTATGATCTATCTTCGTAATTAGATCAAAACAGAACTTCAAACTCAAAGGAATAGCATAGGATATTGTGAATTGTAATTAAATTGTATAAGTATCTTAATATCAAATAAGAAAACGAATGTGGATCAAATGAATTCTTAAAGGAATAGCTAAATTTATGATCAAATTATTTGACGGTATGATAATTTCAATTGGTAAATTTGAGTTCATTAATATTTTCACTTACAGGCATTTACTAAATTTTAATTATTTTATTCATTTTCATATTTAATATTTTATCCAATCATGAATAAATATACATTAAATTTCAGAGATAAAGAGATTGAATCTAGCTATCAAAACGCGATTTAACAAAGCTTTAGAATGTTCACATTCAATATTGTAACATTTGGACTCCTCGCTGTTGTGGTAATAAAAATTGTAGAGAACATTTTAGTAGAGGAATATCAATATATTTCCAAATATTGCATTTTTATTTGCTATTTGCTAGTCCAATATGGAATCATCAAGAAATACAAAAAGTATATGCGAATTGCTATAATACTATTGAATCACATGTTGACCCTCATATTTAGTCTGCAAATATCAGCCTAAGAAGATTCTTATAACAATTATCTAAAGGGAGTCAATGTTATGGGTGCAAACTTCTTGATGTTCATTTCAGGTGAGTTTATGGACACAGCCATCTCTGCCATAACAATGAGCGTGATGAGAATTATATTGGTAAGAATCCAAGCCAACTACATGCAGTTCTCCACCATCATTAGTTCAGTACTTGTCATCTTTTGCGTGATTCGTTACTTGTATCATTATCATAAAGCAATGCGTAATCAATACCTATTCACACTAAACGATTCCCATTGGGAAAAAATCCTAAATTCAATTGCATTTAAACAACCCTACCTCATGTTATCTTTCATAGAAGATACCCTGCAATTCACATTAAAATCGGAAGCCCAATGTCAGAAATTTTTTAAAAAATAATTTGATGGCTCAACTTTTATAAGAGATTCAGTATACAAAGGAAATAAATTGGAGGCTTTCTTATTTACACAAATTCAGAAGTATCGCGTAGACAGAGCATCTGTTTTCAACAAGACCTTGGTCGTAGAGTACCTAAGAAAAATGATAAGAATTGAATGCTCCATTTATTATGGAAACAAACCAACAATACTTCTTCTTATGAGAGATTTCCTAAATGAATAAAAGCCAGACACCTCAATCTACGAGTTAAGACATAAAAATTTTATAAGGCTCCTTCTTAAGATTTTAGGTCATTTAGATAAGTTATCTTCATTTAAATGCCGTCTCCTGGAAAGAAAGCTCTTAATTTTACAGTTGTACGAAGACCTTAGACACTCAAAGTTACGTGAAAGTGAGGTAAACGTCTATAATTTAGCACACATCTTACACAATCTGTATTCTCATCTGTCAGTTAAGGCTTTTGTGAATGGGAACAGTAATTTAAATACAATTTCTAATATATTTTTGTTGATTATGTTGATTTTAGCGGAAAACTCTAAAGGGCCATATCTTTCTATTACATTAACTAATGAGGAGAATAGTTAGAAATGGCTAGCTATATCAAGTAATTTTGAAATAGAGAAGGTAAAAAGAGCATTAAAATAAATATCAGATTACATTAAATTGATTAGTTCTTGTTAACAAATTGAACAATTCAAAATTTCGTTCAATTTAAATTAATAAATCTATATACCATTTCAACTAAATGAGATTAATGCAAGAAGTCTAAAACATATTGAATTATAATGATCTTTTATTATTTTCTTTCAATCCAATTTTTAAATCTTAATTTACATTTACATTAATAAATAATTAACACTAAAATTCAGTAAAATATTAAGAGTGAATTGAATTAGATTTTATCAACCAGAGATATTATTATGGATCTCTATTTTATAAACTAAGATAATATACAAAATCAAATAAAAATAATGGAATGAATTCGACCTAATAAATAGATTGAAGAAAGGATTCTTAATTTGAAGAGATGGATTCTAAGACAAGTGAGCAAGTCTGAGGTTAAAGCCATGAGAGAAAGGATTTACGAATTGAGCAATACAATGGAATAATTGAAGGAATAGGAGTACAATATAGTATGAGTACACAACCAGAGGCATTGTTGAGTGAACAATTGGAGGATCAGAAACGTTGATTAGTGAGAAAGCAATGAAAATTTATAGAAATGATTATTTAAAATTATAATTGATAATGCAATAGTAATTTGAATAAAGTGTAAGAAGGTTAGGAGATTATTAATTTGATACGAAATATCTTTTGGGAGAAGGGGCATTCGGAAAGGTTTATAGAGGGAGTAAATTGACTACAAACTAGGAAGTAGCTATTAAAAAAATAGATAGCTCAATGATCAATAAGGATCAATATTTAATCGATGCATTAAGTATCTATGTAGAATGAAAATGTTTTAGACTTTGAGATCCAAATAATGAAGTAACTTGATCATCCTAATATTGTGAAGTTTATAGATAAATTTAATACGGATCGCTCAATCTACATAGTCACAGAATATTGCGCAGATGGAGATCTGAGAAATATAATGAAGGGAAGACGCATTCCAGAATCTGAAGTTAACTAGATATTCAGTTAATTGGCAAGTGGATTTAAGGAATTGGTTAAGGCAAACATAATACATCGAGATTTGAAGCCAGCCAATATAATGAATCATAGAGGAGTAGTAAAGATTGCGGATTTTGGATTTGCAAAAATAGTTGATAATTTTAGCGGGGAATTATTAAGAACATGTGTTGGATCTCCATTATATATGGCTCCTCAAATTTTGAAGAGAGAAAAGTATACAACAAAATCTGATATCTGGTCATTGGGAATAATCTATTATGAGATGGTGTTTGGTATGGCTCCGTGGTCGGGAGTGGATGAAAAGAGTTTGACTGCGAATGTGATGAAGCAACCTTTGAGATATCCGGGGGGGACTTAATTGTCTGATTTCGGAAAGAACTTTTTGAGCAGAGCTTTGGAGAAGGAAGAGAGTAAACGAATGGAGTGGGCAGAATTATTCAGCATGTTTGAGTCAGTGAAGAAGAATGTAGATGCCATTTAATTCAATGTAAATATGAATGGTAGTTACATTTTGGAACAGCCATAACCTCAAATTCAACCTCAATAACTACTCTAGAGTGATGCATCATTCCAAAGATTTCAGAGTCAATTGAATAACTATAATTTATAGAGGATGTAAATCAATTTTTCTCATTTTGTTAACGTGGAAATGACTCAGCATATTTCCGCAATTGCACAGCACTAAAAGAAGGAAATGTATTTCGAGTTGCTTTGTTTGTTATCAGCAAAATTCATAGCCAACTCATTTAAATTGCTGTAATCTAATGTTCTCTCCTTATTCGAATAGTACAAAAAGACGACTGAGTACATACGATTTATTAGTCAAATGTAATAGGAGAGTCAGTTGGCATCAGAATTATTTAATAACACTATGCTGTACTTTGAGAGAATAGGATTGCTCTCCAATCTGAGATCTTCGGCTGAGTTTTCTTAATATATTGAAGGAGGAGATTTAGCTTTAAATCAACTAATTTCAGTTGAGAAGATAATCAAAGAGAGAGTGATTAGCATTTCAAAACAGGTGTTGCAAAGTGCAAAGGAAAATGACATATTTTGTTTATTAGATTACATGATGGAGATGTGTCTAACTAGAAGTAAAATAATGAATGGAAATACGAATATAGATTTCTCTTTGATATATGAAAAAAAGTAAACATCAGATTATTAAGCCTAGCTAAATTTTAAATTAAATGAGTTATATAGTTTTTGAAATTTATCATTGTTCATATGATTTATTTTTTTATTAAAACACTGAAGTTTAGTCTTCCTGCTTGATTCCTTTATCTCGAGCACTTTTCTATACTTACTCAACCAAAATTTGATGCTCTCTTTTATTATTCAAATACCATTTGCATGCACATCCCAATCCCATAATCAGTATCAATCCAAACAAAACAACAATCAAATATAGTAAGTATTGCTCTTCTTCATAGAAGTATGTCTTAACCACCTCCACATTCACAATTTGAGTGTGTCTCATAACTAAATCTTAAACATTCTCTAGCGTATTGTTGTATTGGAGGGTGTATGTGAAGGTTTGACCAACTTAAATAATATCAAATGCAGTACCATCAGATTAAGAATACAGACACTTCAATTTGATTGGGGCTATCTAAAATCGAGTAAGAAAAGCACTCTAGGCAGTGATTCCAAAGAAGAAGTCATCATAATAATATTCTTTGGTGACATCGTCCTAGTCTTCCAATCTGTAGGATTGATTAAAGAACGCGAAGTCTCGTAAACCCAAATGTTTGAATATTTAATCTTGATGATGATTCATTACATAATCATACCCATTTGCAAATAAAATCATATGCTAATTCACTCCTTAAACAATAACAAAGTCTTCTGTGGCATCCAAATCAATTATTCGATGATTAATCTGTTTTTTTCTGATTATAAAGCTATTTCCATTATCTAAATCAACATTGAATTCATGTACATAATAATGATTCATTGATTAATAGGCCATAAATACATTTCGACCATTTCGAGTGTCCACTGATATCCCACCTGATTAATAACTAATCCAGGATCTTAATCCAAAACTAATAGATTGGTCTCTAAAAACATCTACCAACAATAAACCATAACTTCTATCCAATAACAACAATGAATAATAATTCTCCTTTGTTTGATGCTTCAATATAGCGAAATCAGCAATATCTATTTAATAATTCAAACCGAGATTATCCAACTTCAAATTCTTAAGGAACTTTAGATCCCTCTGTACAATCTTATAGACATCTAAACCATCTCTCCCTACAACACTAAACACTAAGCCATCTATTTCCTTTGTTAATCCTCTGTACTTTCTTCTTCGCCAATCATTTATTTAATACACATCAAGTGAATCAGCTTACTATTCCATTTATTAGACACTAAACACTTGAGCACTATCACTAAACAACAAAAAAACGAGATTATTAGAAGGCGCAAATAATAATTGTGGCAGTTCATTCTTAGCAACCAATGATGGGGCAATAGTTTAAAGATCTGCTTTCAATTGAATCCTAGCAAACTATTAACCTTTCTCTTCAAAATCATGTTCGAAAACAGTATCATAATTAAATTTCAGGATGTATGCAATTGAATCAGAAGTAATTGCTAACATTCCATCTTTTATATGAATCATTGAAACAAATTAACGAAAATTGAGAACAGTGTCTTGTTAGAAATCACTTTCCGCAAAATCTTAATGCTAAATTATTCTGAATTCTTAGGTTTCAAATTAAACCTGCAGTGAAGTGACCTCACAACCTTTGCTTTGATTAAATGATTTGAGAATTGCATCTCGAGCACCATCAAATATGATAGATCTATGTTAATTTGGATGCATTTTGATTAATAATGGTGGCTCATTGATCTCTGTGATAGTGAATTCTATTGAAGTAACTATAAAATAGGCGATCAAAGAAATTTATAAATAGTTCATTAAATTTAATTTATTAATAGTTTTTCGAAATATTAGATTCTCTAGCATCTCCATTAGTTCAATCAATTGCTCTAAAATGATTATTTGATTCTTTTACCACAAATTAATAATAGAGGCAGAGTGTAAAAAATGTTAATGAAACATAATTCAATTAGAATGTATATTGATGATTCTTTTTAAGTACATGAATAAAAATAAGTAGTAATAGTATTCTTATATCATATTGCATGTCAGTAGGGCATTAAATTGTTTATTGTACTAATTTAAAAATCTAAAAATCTCTAAATTTTATCCACTTCTGAGAGATCTTAGAATTTAATAAAATATTTTTCTCTGTGATAATGCAAAACTTATATTGATATTGATAACTATGAGGTAATGGATACTTTCGATAATATATATACAATTTGAAGTATGATTTTGAGTTTCTCATAATTTTAATTATGATAAGACTAATCACAAGATGTAGGAAATGTTTTACAGAATTACAAATTATATATAAGAAGATTGTTTATATAATATATAACAATACATCTTTATAAGATTTAGATAATTATGAAAAAATTAAAGTATCAACTTATAATTAGAACATATTAGATTTAAAATTAATTTATTACGGTAGTTTTAAAATGCAATTTTTTTTTTAAATAGATAGTAATGGTAGAGATTGGAAGAATGAGAAAAAGAAGAAAACTAAAATAACATATTATACATTATAAAAATTGTAAGAAAAATTTCAAAATATTTGGCTATTGAATTTATATTTTGAGGAATTACTTTGACAAGAGAAAAAACGGATTCAAATTGAATTAAAATAATTTATCAATATGTAAATTACACATAATTATTGTATTTTACACATTATTAATGATAAATAAGGAATACTATTAAATAAGCAATATAAACAACTCCTTATATTTATAAATGATTGAATAATTATAACAATTCAATATATATTGCATAAATATATCTAAATCATTTGGTTTAGTAGTCAGAGATTCTAAATAATGAGGAATTAATGTTCAAGTTCTGCCAGATTCAACTGGATTATAAGTATAAAATATCAAAAACTTAAGGAATATTGAAAATTTGTTAGTTGAAAAAACTGAATTTTTTAATTATTGCTTTTATTATTCATTGAAATGAACTATATAGTTTTAATTAAATTGTAGAATGTTTAATCATTGTTAGTACAGATAGTATCAATTAACGAATAGAAAATGGACTGCTAAATGTTTTAACTATTATATTGGAGTCTCTTGATATAGTTTCATATCATCGAAATCCTCAAAGTACTTCAAGGCCTATTCTGCGGTTATTCGTTTACTTGGATCCAATTCCAACATCTAAAGTATGATTTTGGCAAACTCCCCGTGTATCTCTTACTTAATCAATTCACTCAGATCTCCTATGAATTGTTGGTCAATAATTTAATTGCTGTTTTCCTATAACAAATTCTTTCCTGTTATTCTAGACAGTAGATATGGACATCTTACAATCTAAACAGTACAACGCCACAACTGAACATATCACATAATTCATTGTAATTGTGTTTTTGATCAAATGTAATTATTTCTGGAGCAATATATCCAGGTGTACCACACCTTGGTCTGTTAGTGGATACATCATCGATCTTTACTGCGAATCCAAAATCAGAAATCACAATATCAATTAAAGAATCCTTCTTTCTCAACAAAATATTCTCAGGCTTGATATCTCTGTGAACGAAGCCTTGATTATGTATATAGGCTAAGCCAGAGAGCAATTACTAAGGTAGCGAAATACTCTTACACACATTACTGCAATAATTTCGGAGTTATCCAAAGAATGGTTTTCCAAATACTCTTTTAATTAACCTCCTTCACAATACTCCATTATCAATAGCCAATATTTCTTGTGCTAGAATATACTCTTTAACTAAACGACATTTCTATGTTTTAAGGATTACAACGCCGCTATTTCGTCTTGAATGTCCTAGTTGTAAATACAAAATTCATTACATCCAAAGAAGTCATCAAATCGTTTCTCAAAGTCTTGGTTGCATACATTTTTCCATCTTGTATATTCTTTATGAGCAAGACCTACAATAAATTGTTTCTGCTTACCTTCCCAAAGTTGCCTTCTCCAATAATGGTTTATGGTTTGTAAAAGGAATTGATATTCTTATAAACTACTTTGCTATCAAGCTTATCCTTCAGAAACACACAATCCAAATGAGAAATGAGAAAATATTTCTCTTTCTTTGCAATTTCAATGGTGAATCCTTTGAATTGTTTTTGCTAATCCAATTTCCATTCCAAAATGGTGGCTNTATATTGCATAAATATATCTAAATCATTTGGTTTAGTAGTCAGAGATTCTAAATAATGAGGAATTAATGTTCAAGTTCTGCCAGATTCAACTGGATTATAAGTATAAAATATCAAAAACTTAAGGAATATTGAAAATTTGTTAGTTGAAAAAACTGAATTTTTTAATTATTGCTTTTATTATTCATTGAAATGAACTATATAGTTTTAATTAAATTGTAGAATGTTTAATCATTGTTAGTACAGATAGTATCAATTAACGAATAGAAAATGGACTGCTAAATGTTTTAACTATTATATTGGAGTCTCTTGATATAGTTTCATATCATCGAAATCCTCAAAGTACTTCAAGGCCTATTCTGCGGTTATTCGTTTACTTGGATCCAATTCCAACATCTAAAGTATGATTTTGGCAAACTCCCCGTGTATCTCTTACTTAATCAATTCACTCAGATCTCCTATGAATTGTTGGTCAATAATTTAATTGCTGTTTTCCTATAACAAATTCTTTCCTGTTATTCTAGACAGTAGATATGGACATCTTACAATCTAAACAGTACAACGCCACAACTGAACATATCACATAATTCATTGTAATTGTGTTTTTGATCAAATGTAATTATTTCTGGAGCAATATATCCAGGTGTACCACACCTTGGTCTGTTAGTGGATACATCATCGATCTTTACTGCGAATCCAAAATCAGAAATCACAATATCAATTAAAGAATCCTTCTTTCTCAACAAAATATTCTCAGGCTTGATATCTCTGTGAACGAAGCCTTGATTATGTATATAGGCTAAGCCAGAGAGCAATTACTAAGGTAGCGAAATACTCTTACACACATTACTGCAATAATTTCGGAGTTATCCAAAGAATGGTTTTCCAAATACTCTTTTAATTAACCTCCTTCACAATACTCCATTATCAATAGCCAATATTTCTTGTGCTAGAATATACTCTTTAACTAAACGACATTTCTATGTTTTAAGGATTACAACGCCGCTATTTCGTCTTGAATGTCCTAGTTGTAAATACAAAATTCATTACATCCAAAGAAGTCATCAAATCGTTTCTCAAAGTCTTGGTTGCATACATTTTTCCATCTTGTATATTCTTTATGAGCAAGACCTACAATAAATTGTTTCTGCTTACCTTCCCAAAGTTGCCTTCTCCAATAATGGTTTATGGTTTGTAAAAGGAATTGATATTCTTATAAACTACTTTGCTATCAAGCTTATCCTTCAGAAACACACAATCCAAATGAGAAATGAGAAAATATTTCTCTTTCTTTGCAATTTCAATGGTGAATCCTTTGAATTGTTTTTGCTAATCCAATTTCCATTCCAAAATGGTGGCTAATCCAATTGTGATTTCATATTTGATGTTGTTCTAATCCTAAGGGTGAGATTCATTTAACATACTTTCCCTATTTGGATTGAATTTTCGGTTAAGTAAAGAAAATAATGCTAATCAAAAAGACATTTCCTTCTTTTACAGATCATCAATTTAATTAATTACAAAGTGTCTTCATATATATATGATGACTTTTATTATTGTTATAATTCAACCAAACCAACTAAAAGCTAAGCACTGAAAATTAATCTGATTTATATTATAAGATAGGTAGTATTAATTTATAAGAATCACAGAACATATTCTGAATTCTCCTAATTAAATTAGTAAATGATATGATCATAAATGGTACATTGCACAATAAAACAAGATGTGGAATACCATTAAATTAAAATCGGAATTTCTGAATAATAATATTCTCAATAATATTATTTTAATAAGATTTAATGTCAGGCCTCTTCTACAATATAGGCTATTTCGGAGCCAAGTATCCATGCCTTGTGTTCGTGATTTGCATGACAGTAACGGGTATAATGTCTCTGGGACTATACAATCTGACCGTGTTGACAGACCCATAGTGTAAAGAATATTGAACAATATATTTTTCAGCATTGTGGGTATCATCAAGCAGTAGAACCTACAAGGAACAGGAGAGTTCTGCAGAGAATTATGGTCCTTTCTACAGAACCAATTAATTTATACTGGCATACCAGAATGAGGACTGGGTGAATGTATTCTAAAAGGATGGATTAAAAGTGATCTACTTTTTATAGAACATCATAAGAAACAGAAAAGTGTTGATAGGAGGCAAGAACACAACTCTGGATGATTTGTGTTACAGACCAATATCTGCAAAAGGGTGTTACGTACCAAGCCCGATGGATATTTGGTTACAGGATCCTTCACTATTAGATGTTTCTTAATAGTATTATTATAATAGAAAGACGAGGACATTCAATTCACAACGCTTTGCACAGAATCAATCGATGTGAACCAAACGAACATCCCATGCAGTGATAAGAACGGTATTCCCATTATTTTAGAATCAGTATTTGGTGGAATGTATAATAATGATGTATATTCAAAACTAGAGATTGTGAAGAAAGAGCAAACGATACCCAGCCATGCGATCATTGTTACATTCAAGCCAAGACTATGTCAGTAACTTACCTATTGATGAACGATGAATTCACTAAGAAAGATGCTGAATTGTGGGAGAAGGAAGTTTGGATGGACACTTTGGATGCCTTGAATAAAAGAGACTATGCTAAACTATACAAGTACTATGACAAATCCTTGATGCCTGCTCCTCGCGAATAACTGTTAGATTAATATAGAGTGGCATTTATGGCAGAGAGATCAGTCTCAGATGAAATAGATGATGAGACTAATCAAAATGCTTGGATTGTTGTTGTTTCTTACTTTATGATGTTTATGTATATTGGATTTGCAATTGGTCAATTTCCAAGTAAGATCTATAATGGATTTACATTGGGTTTGGGTGGTATCTTCATTGTGGCTGTCTCAATGATCAGCAGTATCGGAATGGTCTCGTATTTCAGCATCGGTTTGACTATGATCAGTTTAGAAGTAATTGAATTAATAATAATAATGTAAGGTTATTCCGTTTCTTATTTTGGCTATCGGAGTTGATAACATGTTTATTATTACACACAACTACAAAAAGTAGAAGCATCCAACAGTGCCTGAGAGAATGGGTCAAACATTAAAGTAAGTAGGTCCTAGTATAACAATTGCAGCTATTTGTGAGACTCTTGCATTCTTAGTTGGATCTTTAACTAAGATGCCAGCCTTGCAATCCTTCTGTATTTAGGCAGCAGTAGGTGTATTTATAGATTATCTTTTGTAAATCACCATGTTTGTTGCCTTCCTCACTTTGGATGAATAACGAAAGAAGCATAAAAGATACGATTTAATGATTTGCAAATAGGATCCAAATTATGCAATCAAAGAAGACAGAAAACTCATTCAAACTTTCTTCAAAAAACATTACTCTCCATTTATATAGAAACCAGTCTGTGTGATTATTACAATAGTCATCTTTGTGGCCTTATTTGCCATAAGTTGTGTTGGAATAACCAAATTAGAAGTTGGTTTAGATGAATAAGTATCGATGGTTGAGGGATCTAATCTATTCAATTATATGACTTTGGAGAAGAAGTACATTGAAATTGGACCATTGGCTTATCTTATTCTAGAGAATCTAGATTATCAAGATCAACATGATTTAGAGTTGGTCGCCAATCTGTCCAACTCATTGTCTTAATTAAATGAAACAGTTTAACCTCCAATTTACAGTTGGGTGGCTTCTTTCAATCTCTTTATAAGAGAAAAAGCAGAATGGACGTAAGCTTGTGAAACTCAGGATATTGCACTCTATGACTTACCTACTCAATTAAAGCGATTCTTGGGGGTCAGAATCAATTCTCCCTGTTGTCAAAGATACGGTATTTGTGGTGAAACTTTTGAAGCTGATATTGTACTCAATGAATAAGGTTATGTCAAAACCAGTAGACTCAGATTTCAACATAGACCCATTCATAATTCAGCAGGATATATATTATCTCTAGAATAAACCAGACAAGTCATTGATAAAGTAGTTAAAGATGCCAATCTTAAAGAAAATCAGAAAGTCTATCCTTATTCAATGCCGTATGTCTTCTATGATCAATATTCTTATATTCGTGCAGTTGCCATTACAAATGTACTCCTTGCCTTAGCTACTATCTTCTTCACCATGACTCTTGTTTAAGATGTTGTTTGTGCTATCATAGTGGTGTTGTTTGTGTTCTTGATTGCCTTCAATCTCATTGGAACCATCTGGTTAACCAATGTTATTTTTGGAGGTTTTGTTGTAAAGATACATTGTTATTTTAGATTGAAATTAATGCAGTAAGTGTAGTTAACTTGGTGACTTGCATCGGTCTGGCTGTCGAATTTGTAGCCCATATTGTTATCAAATTCAGATTGTGTGAAGGTAAAAGATGGGACAGAGTTACTGGAGCTATGTCTACAATGGGAACTTCAGTCTTTGTAGGCATTGCTTGTACTAAATTTATCGGAGTGGCTGTACTTGGATTCGCTCCATCCACTCTTTTTAAACTCTACTATTTTAGAATGTATATATTGATGGTTGTCTTGGGAGCTTTTAATGTAACTTATTATCAAACTATTTCTAGGGTTTAGTCTTACTACCAATATTTTTGGGCCTATTTGGACCTTAATTCAGTATTATGAAGGTAAAAGTTAAGTCTCTTATCAATTAATCTGAAGGCACTAATTTTTCATCACAACAGCAGGCTAAAAAGAAAGCAAATTATAATTGAATTATTTATTATATGTAAAATTATAGAAAAATTAATTTTTATCATTCAGTGCAATTCGATTAAATTCGATTATTTAAATATATATAATGAATAGATTTACCCTAAGGTTTAAAGATTATGCATTAGAGTAACAGTATGAATAAAGCCAATTTGAAATGTACAGAACTAAATCAAATTACTACTTTTTAACTATCTTTTTAGTAATTTGTGTCCTTTAGTTCGTTTCAGAATGGCTATACTGTTCATTAGAAACTGGACTTGCCTGGAAATTAATCAATATAGCCTTAATATTGTTTACATTAATTTTTCTTTGCAAATATCCACAATTTGGAAAACAAGCCATATTCCTTGAAAATCTTATCTTGATTTCATAAAAGTTATAACACCTATATTCCCATATGAATAAAGATGATAAGATAACTGATCTAATCACCCTTACAGATTTAGAATATCACTTACATATTTTGTAGGTTTTCGATATAGGTTGCATCTAAATAGCCCTATCAATGGCTAACAACATACTAATGGAATACTTTATAGGTAATCGTGTCAACATAATATATATTTTCAATTACATTTTATGTGCCACCATCAAGATTATAGTTACGTATTTCTTTAAAGAATGGAGTAGATAGCAATTTACTCTATTTTTAAAAGACCAACTCTGGTAACAGTAGCTTCCAAATATAATCTAAAAACCATTTTTTAAATTCACCTTGGATAACTTCACAAAGCAATTTAGATCGATTCTATGCAATCAAATTGACATGTTCCCTTCATATGATCCTAATTTGTGTGAGGGATGCAATTTGAGGTCATTCTTAAGATTTTGTATAAGGGACAAGAAAACATTAGAGTAAAAGTTACTCGACGATTATTTACACAAGGATGAAATAAAACAAAAAAATAACGAGGAGGTCTAATATATCAATAATCTGAAGCATTTTTCCATTAGAATATGCAATCTAAATGTCGAAAGATTTAAATGTTTAATTATTTTAGAAGAATATTAGCATAAAGAGAAATAATCAATATCGAATAAATTATTCAAAAAGTAATTATTGAGGTCTATGTCATCTCGTTCCGCTCATGTGAGCAATAAATTTTTTAAATTAGGCATGTACACAATACTATCCATCAATAATGAACAAATTGGACTAGTAAACATGTACATTCTACTCGAAAAATTGTCATCTTATTACAGTTTTTTGGATCTAAAATTGTTACCTATCCAAGGTGAGAATTGCAAGTCTTTTCTAATACAAACATACAGTAAAAAAATAGTGAGTTTTATGGTGTGTATCTTTAATATCTTCATTACAATATAAAAGAATAAAACTAAGAAAATATTTCTGAAGATTGAAATCCTTGATTGTGATACGATAAGCATCCAAACAGATGGAGTTGATCGTAGTGAGTTTTTAGAAGAATACAAAGGGAATCTATATTTGGTTTAAGTTGAACAGTAGCTTTTGGTGTTTCCAGTGAATGATTAATTAAGGTTTGTGTTTTAATCTGTAAAAGACAAAGAATCGTAGGAGATGAAAAATTAGTAAAATGATTATTGATTTCTTCCATTGAATAAATAAATTTCTATCTTTTTGATTTAATATATATGCAACTTGAGAATTGCGATATTGATTTTGGATTATTAAACAAACAAAAAAAATAAATGATTAAATGATAAGTAAAACCAATTAAATCTAAATTTCAGCATTCCAGTGTTTTGAGTCTCGAAAATCTTTTCTGTCTTGGCATGATTTATTATTCTGGATGAATAATTTCAGTACTAACTCTTCCTTCGATATCTACTATTTCCAAGGCAGTATTGAATTCTACTTTTTTTTTTTTGGCTTATAGTTAATCAAGATCTTTGAAGGATTTGCTAGACTTATCAATGGAGGAGGGTTATAGTACAGTATTTGAATGGAGTATTCTGCTTGAGTGTTAGTATTTTTATTTTGTTTCGGGAAAGAAGTAAACATCCTCAACAGCATTATCTCGAACAAACTTGGAATTTATTTTGGGGAGCACTAAAAATTTGGTATGTTGTGTTTTTTGCATTTCTCTTTTTTATTCAGTCTATTTGGTCAAAAGAGAAATGCTTTCAGATTTGAACCTCAAATTGTAATCTGGGAGTGCATCGAAGTTATTTAGGAAACTTGCTGGATCGAAATCAATGTCTCTTTAATTAGGTTTTGATTTTAATTCATCTTTTTGTGGGGCGAGATGCAATGATCTTGCTGGCTTGAGATATGGATGCATTTCTCTTATAAAAATTAATTGAGATATGATAATAGAAATCATTCAAATTCTGTAAGTTAGGTGGGATTACTTAGATGGAATCTCCGAGTATTTTTTCTGCTTAATCGTCTATGTTCTTTGTGATCATTCAAGGATTCCTTAATTATGGAATTAGTCGTTTCATCTACAATGTCAACCATTTTTGAGAAGTCCACTCTTTTGTGTCTCATTCTCAACTTCTTGAGTATATCCTCATTCCCTTTTGGACTCAAACCATTCTTTTCATAATATATCGGATTCTTAAATAAATCTTTGAAGGTCAGATCTGGCATTAAATTTATTTGTTGTTGTCTTGGAGTAAGAAACTTCTCTTCAATCATGGGTAGTTTGATGTATGGTGAGGATTACTAAACAGTGGGGAGGTGTTAATGTGAATTTTTTCTGAATTTGTGTTTGTTAGTCATAACTGGAGTCTCCAATAAATAATTGGGTGAAGTGGCTTCGCTCTAAATGCCAGTGATTTAATGGTGGTCATTATAGGATTCGTACGTCAGGAGGTTTAGAGGGGGAATAGTATTTAATTTGCGATGCATTTCCAAATTTTGATTGTTTAATCTGATTGGGAAAAATTAATTTTAATGAAGAACATATCAACAATGCAATCTAAATTCATGATTATTCTGTTTAATTAAACACCAGTACTTTCATGTATCAATTAATTTTACTTTACGAATTAGTCATAACAATTTATATTTATATATATTCATTTCAAATATAAAATGCAACCAGTCCAACCTATTGTAGAAGGGTAACGAACCAGAACTATATACACCTTAATCAAGGACTAGAAATACAAAGACGCCATCAATTATTTGAACTACGAATTACAATTTTGTCCCAAAAGCAGAGCTCTTTCACTTTTGGCATATTGTCATTATATGAATCAAGATTTTTCTCAAGCCGTGGCTATGTACATACCATACCATCTAATCTAGTTACGAACAATTAGTCAAGTATTATCCAGAAATTGATGATTACAAAATCTACTTAGCTCAATCCTATTACAAAGATAGTAATCATTTATTTCAAATCTAGGTCTCTATGATGAAGCACTCAAAATATGTGCTTCAGTTGAAAACCCTCAATATTAAGGCAAGATTGTATAATTGCAAGCATTGATTCGCTATGAGAAGAATGAGTTTCAACATGCAAAAACCTTGCTCAAATAAAATGATATGGACGATCCCGATTCCATAATAAATGAGGCCTGCATCCTATTCAAGGAGAACAAATTTGAAGAGGCTAGATAGAGATTTCAAGATGCCATGAATTTAACAGGCTATTCTTGCGAACTCTCATATAACATTGCACTTTGCTATTATAAATAAAAATAACTGGCATAGTCATTGAAATTTATAGCAGAAATAATTGAGAGAGGAGTCAGAGAACACCCTCAATTGGGAGTGGGATCTAATGCTGAAGGAATCGAAGTTAAAAGCGTTGGAAATTCATAAGCATTAAAAGAGTCAGCCCTTATTGAGGCTTTTAACTTGAAAGCAGCAATAGAATATACAATCAAAAATTATTCAGCTGCTAAAGAAGCACTTATTGATATGCCTCCAAGAGAAGAAGATGAACTAGACCCAGTCTCCTTGATGAATTAAGCATTGATGAATATAGAGGATAAAACAGCTGAAGGATTCAAGAAGTTGAATCACTTATTATAGAATCCTCCATTCCCCCCTGAGACCTTTTCAAATCTATTGCTCTTGTATTGCAAATACGGATATTTTGATATGGCTGCAGATATCTTAGCAGAAAATGCTGATCTCACATTTAACACTATCAGTCAAGATGATTTCGAATTTGTAGATGCTCTCATTTTAACAGCCAGTAGTCCAGAAGAATCTTTCCGAAAATTCTAGATCTTGGCCAATAAACATATTGACACATTAAGGAGAATAACAAAGTCAATTTAAGATTCTCGACTCAACAGGGATAATGAGGGTATCAAGAAATCATTGAAAGATTTTGATGAATGTCTTGAAAAGTATATTCCTGTCTTGATGGCTTAAGCTAAAATCTATTGGGATAAAGACAATTATTAACAAGTTGAAAAGCTATTTCGATAATCAGCAGAATTTTGTGCAGATCATGATGTTTGGAAATTGAATGTGGCTCACGTTTTCTATGTTTAAGATAATAAATATAAAGAAGCCATTCGATATTATGAACCAATTGTCAAGAAAAACAATGATAATCTATTGTCATTGACAGCCATAGTCGTAGCCAATTTATGTGTCAGTTACATTATGGTCAATTAGAACGAGGATGCAGAAGAATTGATGCGAAAATTAGAAGCTGAAGAACAGAAATCACAATATTAAGAACCGGATAAACCTGTCTATCATCTTTGCATTGTAAACTTGGTCATAGGAACGTTGTATTGCTCAAAAAACAATTACGAATTTGGTGTATCCAGAATTATCAAGTCATTGGAACCTTACAACAAAAAAGTAAGATACTTACATCGAAATATTAAAATTAGATTAATACAGACACATGGTATTATGCAAAGCGATGTTTCCTTGCTCTCATTGAGGTTCTAGCAAAACACATGATCATACTAAAAGACACATCTTACAGTGAAATATTGAACTTCCTGGATGACGCTGATTCCTGTGGTAAAGCAATTCCATCTGTAATGGCAATATCTCTTATGTAAGGTGATCAACCCTCTTGAGTAGATGGATGAGAAGCATACAGTCTCTTACGAAGCGAGAATGATCAAGAGAATGTTTTTGAAATTAAGAACATGATAAATATATTATTAAATTTAAAGAATAAGTTTTTAGAAGGATGTAAGAAAATTACATTCTATAATAATTGACATTTAATTTATTAAAATTAGATTATTTTAAAATAATTTTATAATCTCTAAATTTAATCATTTTTAGTATAAGATTAATTATTTTTATACATTAAAACGATAATGTTAATCAATATTAATTTTTTGAAGAAAGATGTAATCTCTTTGCTTTTTGGCAATTCCTCAATTTCATGTATTGACAAGCTTATTTTGCTTTGTTTATTCTATACTCAGTGTAGAAAAGTAAGAATTTCATTAAAATAAGTTAATCTGAAGAATTGGCCTCCTAATTTCTATCAGGCTTACAACTTTTGGTCTGTGTGATAGTCTTAGGGTTAGTGTTTGTCAGACCTAAGCATAAAGTGAAAAAACTTTACATATTATGCTTTGTCTGTTTGTTCGTTGCGATATCACTTTATTTAATGGTAGAGAATTTTAGAAGAGAAAACTGTTTGGTGTTATTTATTTTCGAATTTCTCTCCATAGGGATGATATTTTCATTGGTTGTCCTCCCAAATAAGTTAATTGGAATAGCCCTTCAGGTTTAGGTCTACCTGATTGCAATTTGTTTGGATCTGATGTCATTTTATGTTTAGTAATAATTTTCGTAAGATTTAGTTATTATATGGATCAGTTCAACTTAAACAGATCAATCTCGATCTTAGGTTCAAGTGTAATTGAGATGATTACATTGATATTGTGTATAGTGTGTCAACTGAACCCATAGAAAAGATTGGCTGATGAAGTGCATCTCATTATAGGATTTTATATCTTTTGTGAACTCTTTGTTAGTTGTACTTTCGTAGCCGAATGTGTTAATGTAAATATACATTTTCTATTGTATTAGTAAGGAGTGAACATATTCCTATTGGGATTAACAATTTTGAAAATGTCTAACATATTATTGGATTTCATACTTTATTCCTTTGTGAAATTGAATTACCCAGAGAATTAGATAAAGCCAGGAAGAGTTGATATAGAAAATCCACCTTAGAAATCAGAATTAAGAAGTGTGGCAACAAGAGAGACGCTTAGTGAGGATTAGAACAGCTTAAAGTAAAATACACAGGAACCCATTCGCATAGAAAGGAAGGCTTGTCCATCAATTTAATGGATTTAGGATTTATTAAAAATTTATTGATTTATGTTACTTAATAATCTTTATTAACTTATATTAATGCAGACAATTTCTGGATCATGATTAGATGCTTTAATAAATTTAATTGAGTATAAGAATGATTGGATTGATGTGAAGAAGCAAGTTAATAAGAGATCATTTAATGAGGTCAACTCAGAGGTGGATTGAGGATTTGAATTAATTGAATAAATAAAGGGTTCATGATTAAAATTCTAACGATGATATTGTGAAATCATTAAAATTCAAATAGTTCTTACTCAATTTGAAGTGGTGGGTACATTATATTAATGAACTTCTGGCTTCTGATTTTCTATTTTTTGAAATACTCAATCACGTACTCTAAGAGATGATATTACTAATAAATACTCTTGCTTATGCCATTGCTCAATGTTTCAAGATATTTGATATAGCTGATATCGTTGTTGGTGATGGTTAATGATTCTGAGTTTTTGCGAGGTACTTGTTCTTGATCCTTTTTTTACTCATGTTAGATGATTTCTTTAGTTAGTAACTGTTTTTAGCCTGATTTTTGAAAAACTTGGTTGAATTTTTTGATCTTCTTTTTAATTTGTTTGTAGAGAATAGCAGATTCTGTTGACTTTTGAATTTATTGTTTCATATTGATTGCAATGTTTGTCTTGATATTTTATCCATTACAGTTTAGTTCCTTGATGTAGAGTAGTACTTCATCCTTGTCGTTGAGTTAGGTTTCAAATTGGGATGCAATTCCTTAAATTGATGTGATAGATAGAAGTACCTTGGATGTCTGTTTGCTGAGTTTGAATCTGGTATTGATGACCATCTGGATCTATGAGGATATTATTGGAAATTTGGATGGGGACTTCTTATTTAAATTTAAGTCCTTATCGTTGAGCATAAATAAAACTTCTGCAAAGCGGGAATAGCATAAAGAAAAAATTAAAGAAATTTTAAATCTTATTTATTAAATCGGATTCAAAGTATAGAGTTTGAGTTATTGTATTAGTGTTAAGGTACGCACCATATTAGGATCAAAACAGACCATCATAAAACGGACTTCATGTTTCCGATTTGGAGGAAGGTATAACAGAGGAGTAATTATATGTGGAATTTAGAAAGTTTGGATAAATTAGCTTCGTAAAATTGCATAGGTATGCTTATGAATTCCTAAAATAGATATCCTTTTATTGGAAAGTCTAAGCATTATGCTTTCATTTATTTCTCGTCTCAAGAAGAGGCTCGTAAAGCAAAGGAAGCGATGAATTATAAATAGCTCTTAAGAGAGCCAATGCGTATCACTTACATCTAGGAATACGAGAAGGATGCTAATTTATTCTTTGCAGGCTTCGAATTGACTGTAACATTAAAGCAACTTGAAGAATTCTTCTAAAAATGGGGTCAAGTTGTCAGTGTGAAGTTGTCTACTGATGAGAATAAGAAAAGTCGAGGTACAATGTCAATTAAATTTAAGGTTATGGATGGGTGTAATTTGAGAAGAAGGAATAAGCCAATGAATTGTTGGCTGAGAGTACTGATGGCACAATCGTGTACAATGAGAAAACAAAGATCATAATCAAGAGATTTGTTAAGAAAGGCCAAACAGACAGAGAGGACAAACGAAACAACCTCTACATCAAGAACTTCTGGCCATCATTCGAAAATTATGATTTGGAAAACCCAGAAGTTCGTGAATCCTTAGTATAATTAATGTTCATCATCATCATAGGAAAAAGAAATGAGAGAGAAATTAAATGAGTGGTTCAAGGGTTATGGATAGATTGTTTCAATCCTAGTCAAAATTGATGTTGAAAGAAAAGCACCATTCGCATTTGTTAGTTTCAATAGACATCAAGATGCTAAGGAGGCCTAAAGAGAACTTGGTACAACTCAAAAAAGAGATCCTTTGAGTACAGGCAGAATGATGTATGTTGGGTGGGCCTAGACCAAGACAGATAGAAAACAGTAAAGAGACAATAACATCTTTGCTAAATATATCTATGCTGATCATCTCTCAAGAAATGTCACTGAAGAAATGATCAGAACTACTCTCAAAGAATGCGGATATGGTGATATTCAAATGGTATTCCTATGACACTATCATATTAGATTAGACTAGAGAAAATGCAATAAGGATTCCAATAGATCATCAGAATTGGATACATTGTCTTTGATTAGGCTTCTGATGCCAACAAATTGGTTAAGAATTTCAAGGAAAACGAAAAGTTTGAAGAAATTAAGAAACTCTTCGATCCAAATGTCGAAACTGCTGGTGGCAAATACTTCTAACATCTCTTCCCTCAATAATCTTAATCAAGAGGATAAAGAAGAAACAATCAAAGACAGTCACCCAACAGAAGAATGTATTCTATGCCATAAGGTCCTGCTCCATTTGGCTAGAGAATGCCTTTCCCTCCCTACCCAATGCAATAGAGAATGTAGGGTCCAGGAGGAATGAGAAGACCTTACCCAATACAAATGCCAGGATTCCCTCAACCTTTAAGACCTAACATCCCTCCTCCTGTTTAATAACCTGAAGCTCAATAGCAAGCTCCTCCTCAAGCTGTTGCCTTCAATAAGAGATAAGATTTATTAGATTTGTTGGCTAATATTGAGACTTTCAAAGCCAAACCTTAGGAAGAATAACTCAGATAAATTTAGTAATATAATTTAACTACAATTTTAGACAAATGCTTTATTACAGAATTAAGGCAAGACTTAGTACTGACACAGAGGCGCATTGGAAGAGAATAAGTGAAATTTTGTCAGATCCCACTAATTACTCAATTGAAGAAATCATTGAGATGTTCAAGGAAGAAGAGCAGTTTGACTCCTATGTAGATGAAGCCATTGAATAATTAAAGGAAGCATCATGCTGGTGATCATTTTATAATCTGTTCATTAAATAAATATTAATAATATCGATTAATATGTAAAGCTGATTCAATTTGCACTCAAAATAATATTGTTAATTGGAATGAAGACTAGTTTGATGAAGTATCCAACAGCTCCCATTACTGCAAATCCGATCGCACATGATGTTGCGATTTTGATATACTCTAATTTGAATATTAAAGGGATATACCTCTTTTATCTGGTTTTGTGCATTTTCTGAGGAATCTATAACTTTCCTATCCAAAACCTTGGACGTCAGACAAAATGCCATTGATTCCATTGAGAGTTTCTTGGCTCATTTTATTTTAATTATTGAATCACACACAATAATACTTAAGTGATATAATTGCAATATACGTGTAATAATTATTTATAAAATATTAATATATATATAAATAATCATTTTGGAAATATGCGATTGTCAACCTTGTTCCTGTTGACAAACTTCTATTCCCTGTATTGACTTGGAGCTTATTCAATAGGATTGTTGTAGAATTGTCCTATGGTTACAATACTTACTTACCATAACCTTTGTATTGAGCATCATCCAATTCTTTCTTGCGATTCAAAATTCTGCTGTTTTAACGCGCATTATTGATATTCTCAGTCTCTTGGAGATCGACATTGAAAATGTTGGAATTCTTGTTTTTCATCGATGCGATTTTATGCTATTATACTATTGATTAGGATAGTATCAAATACATTAACTAAATTGGCTGAGTGCATCATCTTATTGCGGTTATTCATATGGATTATTTCTCTAATATGAATTGGGATCTCCATTATAAGCAGTCTGAGTATTCTAAGCGCCATAAGCAATTCCAGTGATTGGGTTGTACTGTTGAATTGGTGGTTTAGCAGAATAGACCTTGTTGCCACTGTTGCCTTATTTATACTAAATAATTGAACTAAGGGACATACTTTTTAGTAGAGTGCTTCATCATCATTGGGTTATTGATAATGATCATATTTATTGGATTATTACAATAGTTATGGTTATTAGTAATCAAGATTGAGATTGTCTTAGTTGTTATAATTATAAGATCCATGTGGTTTCCCGTATTGGTCGAGTGAATCTTAATAATACTGTTCTGGCTGTTTGTGTTAGACTCCAGCCTACTCTTGCTTCTTGAGCATCTCCTGGTAGTACATTTACTTCAGATAATCGTCGTCTTATTTTTACTGATATTATTATTGAATACTTCGGCTTAATAGACATTTCCTTAATAGGCAGCATTGTTGTTTCTCTGGTCTTAACCAACCTTGCCTGCAATTTTATAATCCTCCTTTCTTGTTTAATCTATGTCCCAACCTATTTTGAATCCTTGTCTGTTATTCACATTATCTAATTGGTCAATCAAAAATGATACCGTTATAAGTTCTGATCGAGTTCTTCTTGTCTCCGTCAAATATCACTTGATTCTTAGTTCCTGTTCTTGACTAATAATGACTTAAATATTTTTAAAACCATCGCTAATCTTCTATATTCAAATTTTATAAATAATTAAATTATAACCAAAAAATTCAAATATAATTATTAAATTATCATCGTTAATAATAATCATCATTTCTACTTTGACTATGCCTTCTTGATTAATTTATTCTCAGTTCCTTCCCCCCTCCCGAATTCTAACAAATAACTAATAATCTTATTGAAAATATCCTAGAACAACACGTCCTCCTCTTTGTCTTTGAACTTCCTTATAGACCACCTCACTTCATTTGTCCTCTTATTTTGACTAGATTTAATTTCCAAGTCGCTCTTATAACTCAAAGCCAAGTTCTTATAATTCTTATTGTTAACAATCATAGCCTATAATAATGCGAGTATGACTATACCGATATCCTACTCTTCCAAAATTGAACTGCTAATTCCTGAGCTTGCTTGATCCACAACTCTTCAACCACAATCAACACATTCAATGTGAGACTCTTAATATTTGTTAAACAATCAGGCCAATTGAATAGATCAAACCTAGCCATTTGTTTACTGGAAATACTGATGTTTTGCTGATCAATTAACTTTCGATAATAGAACTAATCCAAATAGATTTGAATCCCACAAGCATTTTTGTTGGTCGCTTTATTATTCAAGTAATGACTGTAATTGCCCCCAATAATAAAGGAATCAATATTACTCTTTTAATGTCTCTTCTGATAACTAATTTATTACGAATGTCTGATACCTGGTCTTCTGAACAGGCTCTGATCTTGATTGCATAACATCCTATTCATAATTCCTACTTACATTACTCTATTCCCTCGTTATCTCTACGAACTATAGTATAAAATTCAAATATCAAACCTCGAAACAGATTCCAGAATAATAACATGAAAGTTCATTCAATTAGAAGAATTAATAAACTACTTCAAGATCACACAGTATTTTGGTATCCTGAACAAGTTCTTCGAATTTTTCAATCTCATTTATTATATCCTTGAATCTTGATTCAAAACTTGTAAAGTAACCCTTCAACTCTTCTCTTAATGTACGTTTTTTATGTCCCGATCCATGTTCGAGTGTCTTTTTTCCACTATCACGCAATGATGACGAATGATGGATCTCATTTGTGTAACTCTTAGGTAATTTCAAAGTCATTAATTTCAAGAATCTATCAATCTAACTCTTTGTAAAATTGAATTCCTCGCTCAACATCTTCGAAGTATCATTCTCTAAATCAAAGTATTATTGGTTTCGATTTACCATTGAATTCAGCTTTGCAACCTTTTGTAAGATAGTCGAATGTCTTAGCATTCTTATAACCATTTAGGAATTGAACCCTAATTCTAATAGAGCCAATTCCAAAAAATGGGTATGACTGATCCTCAACTCAAAATGACTTGCATTTTGAAATTGATTAATCACATCTCTGGAGATACTCAACAATTCAATAATTCTGATTGGACCAGGATCCTGTTCTGAAATGATGTCATATGCAACGCAATTATGTTTTGAGAGTTGAGGCCTATCAGAATGCTAGACTTCACCTAGAGTGTATCTCCTGAAATTTTTAAGTGGAAGGATCTTCAACAATTAAATCATTGGTTACAGTAGGTTCTGACAATATTACACCAATTCACCTGATTGTGTGATCAATCTAAAACTCTGATTTTGATGAATCGAATTTTCATACTCCTCTATCTGACCAAATATGGATAAATATTTCAGTGTATTTTATGTGGGAATAAGAGGATTAAGATCCAATTAAAAGGCTCCTCTAAGTTTAAGTATCTTTTCAACTCTTGCAAACAATTCTAAAATACCTGATAAAAAATTGCTAAAAAATGACTCAGGACTCTTGCTTATGGCTTCCTCCAAACAGGAAGTAAAGAGATTGTTTTGTTATCTTAGTTGTTTGCATTCAAAAAGAGTTGAAACTAATTCATTGAAATCAGGACAATTGGGATTGGCAATTGATCTAATCACTTATTACACTCTTTTATCTTTGTACTCATTAAGAAGACTCTAAGTAGCAGGACGCTTTTGAGGATCCTTGTTGACCAGACTAGCTATCTTCTCTCGTATTTCTATGTCTATTTTATCAACTTTCTAATCGAAATCTTTAGGAAATTTAGATTGCTCTCTCAATTGAGTGATGTAATTAATCCTTTCCATGTCTGTTTTGAAGGGATAATACATCTCAAATAGGATGATGCCCAAGGAGTAAATATCAACCTTTGAATCATACTGCCTTTGTTCTTATTCAGGTGCCAAATATAGGAAGGTGCCAACACCCGAAGTCAAAGAGAGTCTCTCATTTTAACCTTGTTATACATTGGTTGAGGTTCTCATGATTTTTTGATCATAAAATTTGATTTCTTGTTTCATTTCAGTGGCTAGACCAAAATCACCCAATTTGACATTCAAATCTCCATCGAGAAAGATGTTTTAAGGTTTCAAATCTCTATGAATGATATTATTTTTATGCAGATAATGCAATGCATCCAAGATTTATCGAATAATCTTCTTTCGTTTATCGGATGTTAAATTGCAATCATCAATCTTCTTTTTTAGAGTATCCCCTTTGCAATACTCCATCTGAATATACAACAATTGCTTAGTGCAAGTCTACCTTGGTTAATGAGGTTTGACCTTTGGTGTTTGAAGAGACTCCTCCTCTTGATTTTGTTGATCACAATTCAGCCACTCAATTTGAAAATCAGCATCAGGACCATCTTGATAATCAAAGATCTGATCATCATCCTAATATTCTTAAATGGAACTGCTTTCCTTTCTTACATGTTGTGGATCATCATAGTCTGAGTCATCTTCGCTTTCTTCATCAAATTTTTGGTCGTCTTCAATATTTTCATATTCATCCTTAACGTATTCTTCAGTCCATGCCTAATAATATCTCACAATATTAGGGTGTTGGATTCTCGATAATAGCACAGCCTCATTCTTTGTCTTTTCAGTTAATTTCTTATCTGAATAATCCAGGACTATTCTCTTTAAGGCGTAATAATTTCCATCAAACTTATTCCTTGATTTGAACACTTTGCCGAAACCTCCACTTCCAATAAGTTCAATTTCATCAAAGTCTTATTGAAATCTAGAGAAACTACATGCCTGTAATTGACAGAGTTGATCAACGGGGACTGATTGTGAGATGGGTTAGAATTGCTGTTCTGATTTGTCATACTTCTCTACTAGATCATCTTTGAGTGTGTTGAAACCTAGGATAGATTGTCGCATGTCTTAGTCTTCACTTGTGTTTCCAAAAGTATTTGAGATTCCTCTGGTAATTTAAATTTCAGGATATAATTCTATTTATTAATTGCTACTGCTAAACTTATATTAGTTTTGTGTTCTCCTCTGTATAAATTCTTTATCGAGTTCTGTCAGTTTGGTTTCTATTTAAATGATGGTTTCCATCAAATTGTTAATAGTGCAAACTGACACTATACTTAGAATTTATTATTTCTCTTAGTCCAGGAATGAAGAATGAAACAACACATCTATTGAAAACACTGGTCCTTTCACAAGGAGGACAATTTAAAATGTGGATTGTTCATCCAAAAAACTCTTTAGGTCTAATTGAAATTGAATTGAATCCTCTTTCTCGTAAATCAGATGAATATCATAAGGATAGATGTCTTACAATTGCAAAAACTGATCTTTAATTTAACTCAATCTGGGATTGCCTTACAATTGCAGTGCTTATTCAAAATCATGATTAATTGTTTACGAATATTCATTTTTTTGCTCAAAATAACTAATGTCTGTTTGAGTACTTTTATTTTTCATTATTAAAACTATAAATGATCACTATTAATTTATAAACTTTAATTCAATGTTAATCTTGGCTGTGGACTACACTTCCAACAATCTGTTCCTCAAATTCAATTCGTCACCCCAATCTGTTTGATTCCTAACATTCAACAACCACGCTATTACTTTAAGAAATTCACGTGCATCTCCTTCAGTCCTGTCCACGACCTTATCGACTGAAGCATCACAGTAACCTAACCCCCTGTGCCCTGAACGCTCTCCAAACTCAAAATCAACTTCTACAACTATTTCAACTTCTGCAATCCCTAAAACAAGGTGTCCACTCCTTTCTCGCCTAATGGATTACTACATACAATGGAATGATACTGATCCAAAATCATCTTCACTTCCTCCAATTGCACTGCTTCTCCAAAACAATTATACAGCAACTCCATCCCATTCAATCCTATCTGATTGGATCTAAAGTTCAAATTTATACTCCGCAATTTCCTCTGACTCGTCAGAAATCTATTCACATATCTCAACCCATAACAAGTACAATTAACACTTGCATAATCATTAATCCATCATACTTTTCAATCCAAAGCTTCAGTTCCCTCAAAGACTGTTGCATCTCATGAATTGCCTTTGCCAAAAACCTTACACCATCATCTTCAATCCTATTCTTCGATAAGTCAATCACCAACACACTCAGTTGGGGCAACTTCAACAATGCCTATCCCAAAGCCTCGCAACCTCTCTTGGTAATTGAATTATTCCACAACACCAAATTCAATTGTTTCAACTTCTGACACTTCGACAACTCCTTTGCAAACTCCTCCATACCCAAATCCTTTATTTCGCAACTCCATAAAATCAACTCGCAATACTCCAACCCTTGTATACTCTCTCCCAATTCATAAAATCCCTCGTTCTGTATTGGATTACTAATCAATACATTATGTCTCTTACTTCGAAAAATTTATGATCAAATGAGTCAAATTCGGCAACTTCTTAAGTGATTGATTGACCATCTTTGACAACACTTGATTCATGTAATTGCTCTCCAAATTCAGGTCCAACTTCTTTAACTTTGGCATCGCACAAATCACTGTGAAAAAGGCTTCACAACATTCAATAGGAAGATGGTTTCTTCATTTATTAACATACTTATACAATCCAAAATCCAATCGGAGTTCCTCCATTTATACCAAATTCTCCAGAAGAGGCAATGAATTATTTATCCCTTCATCTGAGAGCATATTGCTCGATACTTCTAAATTTAACCTCTTCAGACCCACCATCTTCATTATTGCCTTTGACAACATCAACAAACCCAAATTCCCTAATCTGTTACTTTGAGGTTAGACATATTTCAATACTTCCAGAATTGCAGTGATAACTCCTTTAAATTCAAAGCCCTGCTCAGAATCTTCTCCAATGGAGCCACAGTTTTTACATTTAAATTACTCATCTCCAATTTTATTTGCAAAGTGACCATCTAAAAGTTCTTCACTTATTGAGCAATTGCCTCCAGAACCTTCAGTTACTCCTCTTACGATTTGTTCTGCATCCCATTCAAATCCAATTGCACATCCTCCTTATTCTTAATATCTAATTAGAATTTCTCAAATTGAGTTATGGATTGTAAATGCTGGTGATTGATCTTGGCAGGCTACTCAATAGCATTCCAAATCTTACCTATTTTACTTCGAGATACGCTCTCTCATGAATTATTTCGTTCAATTAAATGAAGTCATATCGTTCATCTGGTGAAACCTCCAGCATTAGTTTTAGAATCTTTGAAATCCCCTTGATCCGAGGATAAGTCTCCTTGATCTTTCTCCTCAACACCTTTAAATAATTATTTAACTTCCTCTCGTCATCAAATAACTCCTCTCTTTGCTAATCAATTTAAGTCTCATCATTTACCTATTTACTAATAACTTGAGTGGTGGCAAACAAAAGAAAAACCAGTCCCAATGAGAACACATCGCTCTTATATGGATTGTACTTAGCTTAAGGTTTTCTTCTTTTAAATGCTGCATAGATTTCTGGAGATTGATATCCTATGGTCCCTCCAATTGTACGCGATCTCGACTCTTCATCAATAATTTCTGTTCCAAAACCCACCTTGCTTGGTATAATAACATGATTACATCGCAAACTTTAAAGATTAAGTTCTCGTCATTTACTAATATTATATTTTCAGGTTTAATGTCTCTATGAGCGATCTTCATCTCTTAGAGATGTGTATGTGCCTTGATCATGGAGACATAAAAATTAGCCACATCTTATTCTTTGAATTTAAAATCAGGATCAGACTGCTTCTTAGACTTAATGTATTGAGATAAATTAGTGATTCCCAATTCCATCACAATACACCCAAAAGTGATAGACTGCATTAAAATGGCATATTCTTACTTTGTCCTATGTTGTAACCTTCTCATAGTAGAAGCTATCTTCAAACGCAATGATATTAGGATGAGGATTAGTCTTTATTTTCTGCAGAATCTAAATTTCTAATGAAAACCGTTCTTTTAACGAGGAATCAATCAAAACTTGTTTGATGCAGCATTTTTGTTTCGATATTACATTTTCAGCCATATAGACTTCATTCCAGGTTCTCGCAATAATGCTCAAATATTTATATTCTCCAGGCAACATTATTATAAAATGTAATATTAATATCTAATTTTATAATTTACTTAAATCAAAATTAGCCCAATCACTTTGATTAAATCTGTTAACCTAATCGAACCAAAGTTCATAGGCTATAAATTTATAATAAGCAAAATATACCTATGATTAGTTACATAAGCAACTCCTTGTAAGGCTCATTACTGCATGGACTTTTAAGAAACCAGATTAAGTAAGGCTATGAAATTATCCCATTTCAAACCTAAATCTTGAGTTTCCCAAGGTTTTAAGTTGCTATATAATTAAGTAATTGAAGTAGAATTTAAGATAGTGTGTAATGAAATATATAAGATATAATTATAGCTAGTCTAATTTGATTGCTATCAAAAAATAACATTTATATTTAATTGAAATAAGTGTTCAATGTCTTAATGTATATTCAAAATATTCTTTTATCTTTCGGATACATAGTTTCATCTGTGAAATTCATTGTGTTCATTTTTTATTCGACATGTTGTTAGATAGTTCTAAAAGTATGAGGCATCAATAATTTTGAAGCTCTGTTTTGAGGTAAATATTAGATTCTCTATTCCAAGTTTAATTTTTCATTATTCCTGTTTTGATATTGCTTATATTGATAGGCAGCAAGGATCCCAAGGAGTACGATGATTGATAATATGATAATTAAAATTATCAAATTTGTTGATATCGAAAATGGCATTTGATTGAAGAGAACTTCGAATTCTGTCGATTGCCAATTTAGTTGTGTCTTATAAAGTAATTTGTACTTTTATCGAATGAATTGTTGATCAGCTAAAATTTCTATTGAATTAATTTACACTCGATATAGCATTTGATTGAATATGGTTATATTAGAGGACGAAATTTGAATAAGTAGTTAGAGGTAGTGCCATAAATATAATTCTATGATGATACGAACTGTTTGACTGCGCCCAGGTGAAATGAGACACTGCTCTGTTATTTCTTATACTAAATAAAATGATGATTGTAAGTTCCTTAAACCAAAACATAGTTTTCATTTACATCAATGTCTATGATTCGATTGGATATGTTGTATTTGGCAATGGAACTCCATTTCTTATTGTAAGGTTCAATATTGTAGTGAACCAAATAATAATAATGGTTATTTTTGTAAGCCACAAATACATTCGATTCATCCCAAATGTCAATCACAATTCCATCAGATTTGGGGCCAATCTGTTTTAGAAGTAGTTTAAAGGCTATCTATTCCCTAAGGAAGGACAACTCCACAACTACAACCCCATTGATTTTGCATAGGATAAATATGAGGAATTTCCTATCATTTAATTGATAAACAGCAAAGTCTCTGAAATCAATATTTTGGAGTCCAACAGATCCTGTATCTATGGTATTCAAAAGTGTGAGATTGCGATAAATATCCAAGCCATCACTTCCAACTGCAGATATCAAATATGAATTTATTATTTTTGAGTAGTAGCGATTAGTTCTACCTTGGAGAGTGGGAACCAATTTCCACTCACTTCCTTATTATGTATCTGCTGAATATGCAATCTTGGGATATATAATAATTAATTATTAAGGCGAATAAAGCAATTAAGGTAATATTTCCTAATCAATGTTGATGCTTAGTTTATATAGAGTGGTTGTATTGGTTGAATTATAGAAGTAGAATAGGTTGGAATTTGCAGTGAGGCCTATTTGAGTTTCGTCATTTAGAGTGATCATATCAATGAGCAAATCATCAGTATTTAAATCAGTGTATTCTGACAATCGATGAATCGTTTCCTCTTGGAACTGAATAGTGGGACTGAGGAGAGAGCACTAAGCTTCTTCGGTTGGACTAGAGAGTTATGAGGAATGAGTACTCTAACAAAATCAATTCAGCCTCCAGGGCATCGTTAATGTTGAAGAGTGTTTTGACCTCTCCATAGTTGACGGTGTATTGGAAGATGGCCCTTACAACCAAGGGAATCAGCATGAAAAGTGCGAGCATTCTTGAAGGAAAAATTGGATATAATTTTATAATTTTTATGTATTCATAAGGTGAATTCCTATTTAAAGATGTAAGCATATTTCGCAACGTCATCCTATTTAAAGGATAGTAGCTTTTATATTACATCTTTTGCATCAATCTGCATGAATACGGTAAAATACTGATTGTTCTGTCTATCCTTTGATCTGATTTCCCCTTTCCGCAGTATTCTTATGAGGATCTCTAGTCCTTTCTTAAGATGATGAGAAGGTATTTCTCTCTCCCAAGCTAACTCTAGCATCCCTAGAACACTCTGAATGAGTTTGTTCTTGACCATCTGATTTACATCCTCATTAGTCCCGTGTTGTACTGCATTTCCGATCATTTCTAAAGCATCTCCTCTGATTTCCGAGTTCTCATCCGATAAAGATCGAAAGAGTGATATTAAGAAATTCTGATTGGACAATACTTTGAACAAGGTTTCAGTAGCTGCAAAGGTTTAGATCATGTTGCCACTCTTTTCTCGACTCTTGGGATCCAGAATGTTCCTGATTTAAGATAAGAATCCACATTCTAATAAGTAGCGAATTTATTCTTGATTGCCTTGGAATATGCATTCAAAAATTCTCAAGATGGATACAAAGTTGCATTGATGCATCAATTCCATCAATCTTTTGATGATGCCTTGTTCAATAAGGATGTTAATTCTAGTAGGTTCTCCATCCAACATGTATCCAAGTGCCCAGATAGCATCGTTCATCATCTTGATATTAATTGGTGTAGGTTCATACATGATGACTTTCATGAATATGTTGAATGCTGGTCTTATCAATTAGAATTTTGGACTGGGTCTTCCAATACACATGTTTGCCAGACACCAGACGTAGGTTGCTTCGTATTTGAGTTCCATTTTTCGTATGATGGTCTCCAAATCACAGGCTTGGAGTATGCAATCTCTGTATTGGATTGATTCTCCTGCCAATTTACCCAGGATGACCATGATGAGGATTGACAATTCTGGATTATCGTTTTGGAGGATGGTCAAAGCCAATTGAAGAATGCCATTTTCAAAGATTATTCTTGAAATGTCACTTTTGCCTCCTGCAAAAATGGAGATGATTTCTAATATATACAATTAATTTAACATGTAGCTTCCAATTTGATGATGTAGGTGCTTCCATATTGGATTAAGTAGAATAGGAGTGGTACAAGTTCATTAGTAAATATTTCTGCTTAATCAAAATTCTTATTAAATTATTGAAACAATAATACAGACAAGGTCTTTCTGAGTTAAATTAAGGCTTTATGAGTTTCGAGAAGATTCTCGGATTTTATTGCTTCAAGTGCTTCCTTGACGGTGATCTGTTCGTTTGAAGTGTTTAATATAAGTGATAATTGGTCTTTAAGTTATTTTGACATCTCTTCTTATTCAAGCATCTCCTCGTGGTTATAGATTTGTTGAATTTTTTGATTGCCACTCAATTTCTGGCTGTTTTTCATATTTTTGTTAGTGTTTTGGATAGATAAAAAGATTTTATTAATTTTCCATAAACATCTTAGATCTGCTTATTCATATTATTTGGTTTGCTTTTAATTTATGACGTTGGAAATGGATACCCTAAGTGGTATCCTCGTAACAGTCACACTAAGTGATTGGGGGAGAGAGGTGCATAAAATATAGTGGGATGAGGTGGAATTTGAATGGAGGGAATGGAAGGGAGGGGAGTTAAAAATGTGAAAATACAATGAAAAATATTTAAGTTATTATTATTAAATGTAAAAAGTTGCTTTGGCTCTATACGAGTACATTAATAAGAAGTATGTGACCAAGATGATGCGTAGATCGGAAG
>CAJJDP010000104.1:149014-182509 GCA_905182995.1 Paramecium octaurelia
ATCGGAAGAGCTCTATTCAAGGCAGGTAGAAAAGCTATATGATAGTGTAGATAGAATTCGAGATGGGGGAATCAGTGAATTTGAAAGGAATAGCATCTGCTGAATTGCACAATGGAATTCATTCGTATCTCTCCTACTCACAAATACTGGGAGAGTATGCCAACCGTCCAGGGAACTGGATATTCATCATAACCAACATAGTTTGTTTATCGATTATCGATTTGAAGGGCGAAGACTTTTCTCTATTCTATCAATTTGTCATTCCCTTATTGGTGGGTATTGCCATGTACTTAATAAAGATGCTCTATTATTCAATGACCAAACATCAACAAGACAAACAAATCAACAAGAGAAGAGTGACCATATTCAAAAGGTTGAAGAGAATCAACTCAACAAATAAGACTCTCGTTCACGAGGACACAAAACTTCCTAATAACAATGATATCATCCTCTTTTCAGCTCCACGCAAATAAGATGTATACAAACCCATGATAATTTCATCGTTCAGAGAAGAAAAGAAGGTCTAATCAACTCCAAGACCTGAACAGAAAGTGCAGATATTTGAAACTGTCTGTTGGGATGAGGTGGAAGTGGGTGACATAGTTGTATTGTAAAGAAATGAGATCTCTCCTGCAGATCTATTGATTTTGGAATCCAATTCAGATCATTGCAATGTTGATGTTGCTAATTTTACTGGAAATACCAATCAGATATACAAATCACCCAACATCTTAACCAGCATGTCTAGAATGCATCAATTTAAAAATAACTCCTTTGAGTATAGACTTTTACTAAGTGGTAAAGTCAATTATGATAGGAACAACACTGACAAATCCTTATATTCAGGTTTTGTGAGACTCAAAAACGACCCTCAAGCCATAGACATCAAAAAGGAGAACATCCTATTCAGAGAATAACTCCTATTGAATTGCGATTACATCTACGGATTAGTCCTCTTTGCGGGATTGAGTTGTCGCTACTACTACAATTAACCCAAGACCAGAGTGAATCATTCTTTCTTTTACACCAAAGTTGACAGGTTCTTTTAGTTCACACTGGTCCTCCTGATTGTTCTCTCCTTTGCCTCTTGGATGACGGAATCATTAAGGTTTATGGCTTATGGTCGATCATGGAGTCTTCAAACTTTGTGTAAGTATCTTTTGGGATATCTTAATATGATCCCCTACTATTTACACTTTATGTTTGATTTCATGACTTTATGTACAATGATATTTAAATAGTACTAATTCCACAAGCAGGCAACTCAATCCATTCCGAAGACCTCCGACTCTGCTCCTCTGCAATTGTCATCCAACTATCAGAGAATCAATGACTCCCCTCTGGCTGATCTAAGCCTAATAGACAGTGTGATATTTGATAAGACTGGTACAATGACCATTCCATCCTTCAAATTGAAGATGGTTCATTTCAATGATCAATTGTTCTCCATCAAGCATAAAACATTTGATGATTTGTATTAGTGGAAAACCTACCAGCAACAACAACAGGATAATCAGGAACTCCAACAATTCTTGATGAAAGAGTCCCAATCTCAATAAAAGGAGGCATCCCAAGTGAGGATCTCTCCAAAACCCAAGCAAATGAAACGCATCTCCAAACACCCATCAATCAGACCTGTTTTATAAGAGGAATTGCAGATACCCTCCAATCAGGAGAATTGTGATACCAATAATAACGATTAAGCTAATTTTGACCCTGAAGAAATAATCGATGATAATTTCAAACTAAGAGACATACATCGAAGTAAACAACCTAAAATATTTCAGGATTCATGGGGATCAAACACAGATATCAACAATTATGGATAAGGAAGTGGAGTCTAATAATATTTATAACAATAACAATAAAATAGCAATATGAATATCAACAGTATATAATAATAGAGTAGCAACAATAATATCAACAATCAATAGTAACAAAACAACAATCAATAACAATCTTTGAATAGTAATCAGTAACAACAATAAAGTCCCAAAGATATGAAGAAATCTACTCTGATATCTGGAATCACTATTCGAGCTAAGCACAGTA
Source organism: Paramecium octaurelia (assembly GCA_905182995.1). Classification (NCBI taxonomy): domain Eukaryota; phylum Ciliophora; class Oligohymenophorea; order Peniculida; family Parameciidae; genus Paramecium; species Paramecium octaurelia. Next base: position 151,067 of record CAJJDP010000104.1, read on the forward strand.
TCAAAATGGATAGATCTGAAAAACAGAAGAGGTTTGGAGCTGAAAGATCAATGAATTTCACTAAATTCATGTCAGAAGATGGTCTAAATAAGAACAACGAAGACTTAAGAAGTTTGGATGAGAAGGATTTTCTGAATAAATTGATTACAAGTGAAAGTAGAAAATAAACGGAAGAATCCATCTTTATCTTAATGATTTGTCACAACACCCAATCCACCTACAATAAATCTGAAGATACATTCAAACATGAATTTTCATCCAAAATAGATAATCTACAATTAGAGTTCATCTCTCACTTCAATTACAGATTCATATGTTCAGCAGTAAATAAAAGTAAATACATTGTTGAAATCAATGGCAGACTGACTGAAGTGCCAGTTACTGTAACTCAATTGGAACATTATAAAGTAAGTGTAATACTAACAAAATAAGATTACAGGAGATTCTTTGAAGATATTGATTAAGCATATGATTATGTTTAATTTATCAGAGATGATAGTCAAGAGATGAGTGATTAGATATTAATGAATAAGGAGGAGAGGGAGAAATGGGACAACATGATCTATAAACTTTATATGAATGGATGCAGACCAGTCGTTTTCTTTAAATCCTTTATGGACACTAACTAATATTAACAATTCTTAAAAAACCCTTTGTAAGAATTGAAAACATAGCCAAGAGCCTATGAATTGAGTTTGGTCATAGGAATCAAGGAGAAATTACGAAAGTCTATTACCACAGTCATCAAAAATTTCCTTGCTGCAGATATGATCATTTGGATTGCCAGTGGAGATACATTAGATAAAGTGTTACCCATTGCCTATAAAACAGAAATCTTGAAGGACTTGATTCCAATAATCCATTTTGATTCCCAAGATGCCACTCTATAGATCAAACAGTAAATCCAATGGTTATATAACAACTAAATAAAGCATTTGAAGGATGACTCAACAATTGTAGACAAACGATTATCTGATCGTTTAGTGATGAGTCCAAGTCAGAAACGGAAATCTATCCACACAAGTGGTCGTAGACAAAGTGCCAAAGGGTTCCTGCCTGGATTATAGAGTTCCCAATAAAGAATTAAACCATTTTCTATTTTGATTCATGGAGAAACTTTGGATAAAATATCACAAGATAATTCATTGTTCAATCATCTGTGTTTTATCGTTGCATTCTCCACTTCAGTTGTAGGTTATAGGATGACTAAGACTCAAAAGGCAATACTAGTTAAGATACTCTAAGAAAAATAAGTTTGGAGAAGGAGAGTCTTAGTCATTGGAGATGATAACAACGATAGTAGATTGATGGCATACTCTGATTTTGCTATTTAATTATAGAGTCAAAGACTTTATCAATAGGTTGCCGTTGAAAAGATGGAACAATTACAGAGAACTAAAAAGGACTCAAAAAGCATCAAGCTTCATTAGATCACGTTTAAGCCTGCAATAAAGGATTTCAAAAGTAAGTATTCCAGTTAAAATAGAGTATTAGTATAATAATATACCTTATGTTGGCACAACAGATATTGTTGTTAAAGATTATCCAAACTTAATGTGCACAGTCTTATCTGAAAGTAGACAGTCAGCCGAATTGTTGGAGAATATCATAACCTTCTCCTTCTATCGAAGTTATTTGCTCTGCTTTACATTGTTTTTTTAGATTCTATTCAAAGGCATCACCTATTATCCTCCATTAGATTACTTTCAAAGCTTTCTATATATCATTCCATGTCTCTTGCTATACATTCAGAGGATGACTCCAAAAGGGGAGAAAGCCACCAACATCAAAAATTAATTAGTCTATTTCTTTAATCAAAACCAACTAGATTTTAGACAGATGAGATACTGGCTATTCTTCTACAAGGTAATACTCTATTCAGCATCTGAAGCCTTAATTATAGCAATCATGATAAGTATTATGGATATTAGGAACAACAAAGGATAAACCTTTGATGAAGAAATGAAATCGATCCAAATGTTTGTTATCATATTGTTATTGGACTTAACAAAATAATTAACTCATGCTAATTTGTACTAATATATAATATTGCCTATCTCTTATTTTGCTTTCTGCACAATTGGTTACTTGGACTACTTTGCTTATAATATGTTTGATCTATTCTAATACATTATATCTTTTGAATCATTCTTATTTATATTATCGTTGCAACTATTGTTTTTTTGTTTTTAGAAGACTCTAACTCAATTTCATTCCATTTATGTTCATACTACACTATACAAAGAGGACGAGCAGATTGAGATAAATAATAAGGTCAAACCGATCTAAATACATAATTAGAAGAGAAGAAAGGACAATTTGGTGATAAATATCCAGAAATATATATTGAAATTATTTAAGACCGAAGAGGAAATAGATCCAATAATAAAGTAGATTTTATCTGGGATAGTTTTGAGTGTAAAGACCACCAAAATAAATAAGATTACTTAGACTTTCAAAAATATTCAATTAGAAATCAAATATCAACTAAATGAGTTACCATCCATAATTGAATATTACAGATTGTATTATCCCCTTAGTTGGATGTTGGTGGAAGGAGCAATCTTAGTTTAGATTTGGTTGATCAATAGAGATGTAGATTATACTTGGTTTTTGTATTTTACATTTGGATATAATGCAGCATAGGTGTTGATGGCATTGTTCATATACACAGTGGCATTCTAGAAATATCATTTCAGAATTAGTAAGATTTTGATCACAAGTCGTTTGATCTATAAAATTGTTTATGATGCTTATTTTTATTAGGATAATGATAATGAGTTGACAGACATGTTGATCATGTAGCTATTTATGTTATAACCATTAATAGATGATCGACCTTTGACAATCATCTTCTATTGTTTTGCTCTCAATATCAGTTTTATAATCAGATTCAGTGCTAATAATACGACCAGTGATGCCAACTTTAATAAATACATTATGTTGAATTACTATTTGATTGCATTGATGCAGACAGCCTTGTCAAGTGGAATGCACTTCAGAGTTCAGAGAAATTCAAGAGAGGAGTTCATTCAAATGCTGACTTTGGATCAATAGACAAATTCAATTAGTGACACTTTGAGTATTTTGATGCCGAAGTTCATTAGAAATATAATAAATCAGAAAGGTGAATTCGATATTTAGGAGAATCAAGGAGAAGTGGCAATATTATTTTGTGACATTTGCTAATTTGATAAAATAATCAAGGCAGAAAAGGAGAATGTGATACATTTATTGGATATCTTATTCAGATAATATGATTCATTGTGTAGTTAATATGGATTATAGAAGATAGAAACAGTTGGTAAAACCTATATGGCAGCTGCAGGATTAAAGAACATAGTCTCTTAAAACAGTGCTAATCCAGTACTTAGAGCAATCCAAGTGGCATTTGAAATGAGGAAATTTGCATCCTAATAAGATTTCAGTGGATCTGGGGAAATAATAGTGAAAATAGGTGTTCATTATGGCAATGTGATTGCAGGAGTGATTGGTTATCATAAGCCTTAATTCTCATTGATTGGTGACACAGTTAATACTACAAGTAGAGTATGTTCGACTGGATAAGATGGTCAGATCAAGATTTCAGATGACGCCTACAAATTAGTTAGTGGATCATAGGATTTCATATTTACAAAGGATTTGGTCGATGCAAAGGGTAAAGGAGTTTTAGTAACCTATATATTATCCGAATAGGAACAAAGAAAATCATTAAGACATAAGAAATAGTGTGTTAAGGATGGAAAAGGTAAGAATAATCAACAGAATTCGGTGGCTACACAGGATAATTCAGAGAGGGTAGGGAGAAACCAGAAGGTGAAGAGAAAACCAACACTTGTATTGCCTCATTTGAAATAGAGTAATCCGAAATTACAACACAAATCAAGTCTTAATGTAGATGGGCAATAACAATAGAATTCACATGGGGATAGTGATCATGCGAATTAGATAGGATATAAAATGAGTGTGGAAGGAGCCAATTTGATTGAAGCAATAGAGATTAAATTGGGAAAAGAGAATTTATTGGTGGATGAGAATTTTGATTTTCCAAATAGTGAAATAGAGAAGGAGAAGTTGAAGCAATTATATCAGAGTGATGAGGAATTCATAGAAACCGATGTTTTGGTATTGGATAAAAGAAAACTGTTTTTGGACTTTGATCCAGAGGTTGATTAATTTCATATAAATGATTTCTATAGGGAATTAACAAAGAAGAATACAGTGCTGGTCATTTTATTAAAGGCAGGAGTGACAGCGTTGTTGTTGGTTTAAAATACATCAACAATATTAATTGCACAGATATTTGAGAACTAATACACTTGGTATATCAATCTATCTTTTGGATATGTAATTGTGGTGATCAAGACTGTGTTCTTAGTGTTATTGATAATGAAATAATATAGAGAGAAATATTTCAAGGAGATTTACTTCATCTATAGTTATATCATAACAATGATATGGTGGATCATTCATATCTTCTCTTATTAGAGTTTTATAGTTGGTGAAATCTGCATTGCTGTTGGAGTCTTCTTGTCATTCATGACCTAATTGAACCCTATTATTAAGATGAAGTACAAGGTTATAGAGAGTATCTCGATGATTTCAGTCAATTTGATTGTGGTTATGGTCAAAAATTGGGAAAAGAGTCTCATTTATTATGCCATCATCTTATAATTAATCTTTATTTCAAACCAGATTTATAAATTCAACAAGAATGTCCAATTATATAACAACAAATGCAAACTAAAGGCTAAACATTAATAGTTAGACTCCTTGGTTAAACATCAATTACCAAGCCATATGCTCGAACAATTTCTCAAATTCTAACAACAAAGAGCTGTCCTTAAAGACAGTTATGAAAATGTTACTCTATTATTTGCTGACATTGCTGGTTTTACTGAATATTCCAGCAAAGTCTCCCCAGAATAGGTTGTGTTCATGTTACGTAATCTCTTCACTGAGTTTGATAAGTGTTGCTAAGAAAAGTCAGTCTATAAATTGTATACCATTGGGGATTGTTATGTTGTAATGGGTATGTTGGATGCCAAAGATAGAAATATAGCACAAGAGGCTAAGAATACTGTGGAATTGGGATTTGAAATGATTAGCATTATTAAGAGAGTCAGAGACCATATTAATTTTCAAGGGTTAGACATGCGTATTGGAATTCACACAGGTAATATTATAGGCGGAGTCTTGGGTACTGAAATAGTTAGGTATGATATCTATGGACCAGATGTTCTTATTGCCAATAAGATGGAATCAAAGGGAGAAAGAGGTTATCTCCAGGTTTCTTCAACAACCAAAGAAATCTTGGAGTAACACTACCCTGAAGAATTCAGATACTGCTTTCACACGCGCGTAGATATCCCATCTATAGACACATCCACTGATGGATATTTCATTACTATTAGAACCTTTGATGAACTTTCCATGGATTTGTAGGAACATCATTCAGAAAGTTGTCGTTGAGTACTAACAATATTCTATTTACATTTTATAATCTATGTACTTTATCATTATCCATCTAAAATGCATTCCCAAATTACTAACTGAATTAATTAACAATCTATAATATAGACTAAGTATATTACATCATATAAATATAAATAAAAATATGATATTAATAAAAATGACGCTATTTGTTATTACATAATGAATCATCCAAATTTGAAATTAATATACTGTAATGATGAATTATCATAATTCAAAACCAACCAATATCTTACCTCTGGAAATCAATATTAAATACACCAAAACAAATGTAAAGGAAATAGTAATATGAAAATGACTTCAAAAACTTCAAGGAAGACAGTTAAATCTCGATTGATCAAATGCTCAAACAATAAGACTTGGCTGAAAAGTAAAAAGAGATTTGCCTCAGAAATTCAAAAACCTTCGAACTCTTCGCCACATGTATATATCTATTTCATCATATTTAGGTATGGAAAGACATGAAGGCAAAATTGACAACTTTGCAAAATACCTCTCCATCAAAATGCTATTCATTGAAAAACAGGCTCTTGAATGTTACAAAGGAAATACTAATGATAGAGAATACGAAAGGTGTCATCAAAGAATCGAATCATAACTACATGATGTCTATAATGATTACTACTAAGGTTTACTCAACCTCTGACTATTATTTATATATATAATTAATCAATAAATTTTAATATCTTATAGTTGCTTAAAAATCACTTTATATAAATTATAATCAAGTTTTTAATATATTCATAATATTCTCAAATACTTTATACATATTTATCAAATCGCTAATGTATTCATTATGATATGTAGCTTAAACAACGCTCTTATTTAATACATATTAAATAATTACATCATCATTGCAAGCAAAGCACCTCCCTACATATCCAGAAACGCATCGCTAGCAATAATTATGTGCGCATGGAATCACAGTAATCGTATTTTACAATTCCTTTCTACAAAGTTTGCAAGTAAGTTGCTGTCTTAAAGAAAACTAATTCATTATTGTAACACTTACTGTAAATTATTCTAACTGTTGAGATTTAATTGATAGATTTTTCATTTTTATTTAGCTTTCGTAGTTCTCGTCAATTGCTTTTCGTAGAGTGTCATCCATCCTTCTATAAGTCTCCTTATATTCTAACTCCAACTTCTTTAATTATTATGCTTAAGTAGAGTTGTCTATCTAATAACGTAAATCATTATTTAGCAATTTTAGATAAATAATTTGTTATTCCTGCTCCTCTAACTGCATTTTTAATTTTACATTTTCTAGTTTTAAATCCTCCGAAATCTTCACCTAAATTATCACTTTCTCTATATACTTGTTCTTCATACTTTTGTTCAAATTCCTATTGAAGTTTTTCAATTATTATACAATCAGATTATGACTTGGGTACATGCATTCTTTTTGAAATTGAGTCATCATTTTGTGTGGGTATTTACTTTTTGCGCTCATTTAATTGTTTCATAATACTTAACTGTCTTTTAGATTTAAGTGCATTTGTCTGTCTGCAAGCTTTCTCCAAACCTACACAGTTTGAGTTTTCGTAATTTAATTTTGTTTTATTGAATAGAATCTTTTGAGATGTTGTTTATTCTAATAGAGGTAGTTTACTTATAAGCATTCCGAATTAGTAAGAATGGAATTAAATTATATAAAATTAATAAATTCAAGTATGCATTCTTATTGAGAAATAAACTAAAGTTTTTTTGAATAATTTTATAAATTTATAATAAATTCAAGGCATACTACTCTTCACTATTTACACATTTTAGTTTAGGAGTTAAGTAGTTCTCAATTCCCAATCCTCATTGATTTAACTCTCGTACAATGTTTATGACTTTCTTATATCAAAGACCTATGAAAATACCCACTTGAAACTAGAGACTTATTCAATGGACTAAAGAAAAAACACTTTATAAATAGACTTACATTTAAAATGATATAAATTTTTGTCAGTCTTTAACAGATTTATTCTACAATGAATATTTTTATTGCCATAAGCATTATTGTTGCTGAGGTTGTATAATCTTTTATTAAAAATACTGGAAATGCTATAGACCTCATTTATCTTTCATCAGCCTATATTTGTTATAAAATTTACTATTTTAAGAACATCTTAAATTATTTCATATAAATTTTACTTTTCTCTTTCATTATGATTTTAGCCATCTCCAATTACTTAGTTTTTCAACAAAACAAAAATATAATTTTTTGAATTTTCTATTTTTTAAATAAGATCAAAGTACTTTCAGTAGATTTGACGAAATTGCATGTGTTATCATTCGTTTAAAATTTACATGGAACTGGAAATTTTTAAAATTAATCGTTCTCATATACCAAACAATCTACAGCTTCATTTTCTATTTTTCCAATGGTTAGATATACATTGCATTCATTAAATTTCTATAAACAAATTAATTACGATATGGTTGATTCTTACTCTATTTTTGAGTAACAAAAATTATTTCCCATTATTAGTATTATTATTATTATTCCCAAAAATAGTACTAATTGAAATAAAACCATAAATAATTTTAAACTTAATAGCAGATTTTACAATGAACATTAATTCAAAGTATTGATCTATGTAATTATACCTTGAAAAACTATAAATTAAATTGAAAATAAAAATTTCACATTTGGAAATGCTAAATTTATATGAATCGGAATATAAAATAGATGGCTTTTGAATTATAAAAATCCTTAATGTATTGATATATTAAACGTTCAAATTTATAATTAATTGATTGAATTCTATAAAAAATTGGTTAAAGATTCTGTTGTATGTTTCTAACAGTTCGAAATTTAATCCTTCGTTTCTGATTTTTCAAAACAATTTTGAGTCCAAAATGGCCAATATTTAACCATTGATTCATATGAGCGATCAACTGTCTTTCTCTTAATTTGCAATTACTGAATGCCTTTTGATATTGGAATAGCAAATACATTTGTAATATTCATCATAATTTTCATTGGATTACAAATAAATTTGATAGCATTTCTCTCTTTATTCATTTGTTTCTTTTTGAATATATCTTTGGAGAGATTACACATTGACAGTTAATTATTTTAGAAACAATTACTATTGCTGTTCAGCCATAATTAATAATTATTTTATAATACATTCACAATAATTCTTTCTAAAGAGTATATTCAAATTAATCCTGAAACATTGAAATCTAATCTCTGGCATTTTGAAGACACATCTATTCATCGAATTTGCTTTTGATATTTTTGAGACATTTATTGTTTGTATAATCAAGCACAAAGCGTAATTTATGTTGAAATAATTCTTATTAGATATTAAATAACTCATTTTTTCTACTATAATATCTAATACTACTTGAGCATGCATTCAATAAATTGCTCTCTATTGGATTAAGAGTGCCAGCAGTATTTAATAACCCTTCTTTGATATTTGTTTTGTATTTATTGATATTCTACTATTTGAGAATCATTTAAATTCATTAAATATATAATTTTATCAATTAATATTTTTTTAGAATTCATTTATATATCTCTAGACATCTGCTTTGGCTGATTCAACACATTTACCAGAGTCACCTGATTAAATGCACTTTTCAAATTGATTGCTCATGAACATCATCTTGAAATCAAATTATCTCATTTCTTTATCAACTACCTTACTTCTTCTCATCATACCTTGCATGAATTTAACAAAATACAATCTGAATATCTATTAACATCTTTGCTATTTTGAGATAAACAAGATAAATGAATGGTTTCTGGAACTCTTTGAACAAGTTATTCAAACCCTTTTTACAAGTTTTCCAATTGCTATTACAATTAAGCCTATGCTGGATGAGATTAATGCATGCCAGAAATAACTTTTATTTATTTTATTAAATTAATAATATAAACACATAAAAATCTGAAAAACATCGCCCTTCCTAATTTAATAGTTGAAAAATAATTAAAATCTCATTTTGTTACAACTTTATACTTAATACAATGGACCTTCAAGAAATAATATTTAATATATTTATTTTCATAAGAAATACCTAAGCAATGTATAATACTAAGTGTGTCTGTATTTTTCAAAAATTCCTATTAAATCTTTCTCATTCAAAATCATCCTGACTTATTTATATCACGAAGGCTTATTTCATATTCTTGTTTCGCTTAAACATAAAGTCTCCTTCTCTAACCTTAATCTTAACTTGAAATTTACCTTAGCTAGTAATTCTAATTGAATGCTTTTACTACATCTTCAAATTTAATTGAACCTCTGACGCCTATGGTTATCATTCTATATTTATTCTATCAGTCCTAAAAACTTGAGAATGAATTAAAAATTATATCAATTTATTGAGTTAAATTATCCTTTAAGAGTATTTTTTGACTTTCTATTTTTCAACTGATTACGATTTAGGACCAGTTGCTTTTTTTAGTGAATTTCATACATTAGGTTTCATGAATCATTCCAGTTTCTTGTTAAGTCCATTAAATAACAATTTCCTTGAATCAATCTGTTGATTTAGCTGAAACTGAAATTTGTTACTTCATTTTAGTTCTTCTTTAATTAAAAATGGATTGTTTGTATATTTTAATTGTAATTAGAAATTACTTTCTTTTGGATTTCCTCAAATTAATTCAAAAATTAGTACATAATTAAATTAAAATGATTTTCCTAAAAAAGTCAAATACTTGTAAAATTAATGACCTTCATTTCCAATTTAGCTAATTAAACTGAAATATCATTCTCATATACCTCCTCCAGTGATTTACTGAATTTATCTTTTAGGTTAATTAAATTCTTTATTTATTATAAATATATATAGTAAATGGTAATTATCTATTATTTAATTTTGAGATGACGACAGATTAATTAGTTTCATTATATTAATTAATAAATATTATTTCTAAAATCATTTATTATTATAATAATTGAGCCTTTATGTTTCATCCAGCTTCGACCAGATTTCATCTTCCTACTATTGTTCAAAAAGAAGTTTCACCAATAAAGGAAACCAATATAAGAAATATGAGACCCTCTCTTTTTTTAAATTAAATTGATGTTCTTCCTCATTCCCTAAAAACAGAAGCTGAAGCACCCAATGAAAAATCTGCAACTAAAGTGTACACTTAATCTGAAAGTGATCCACTTATAGAAATTCCTTATCATTTTAAACTACCCTAACTAGTCAAAACCAGACCCAAGAGATACTAGAGATCCTTGCCTGAAATTCCAATTCTTGCACAAATTTCTCAAAATGACACTCCTATTGAATTTGAGAGGTCATAAAAGAGAACTAAGCTATTTTTAAAAAGATAAGATTCAAAAATATTGGAATCAGTATCAAAGTTTTAAAGGAAGAAAGTGGAATTTAAGAAATCTTTGATTATAATAGATATAGAAACAGGAAATTAAGATAGACAAGAAATATCTTAGACTTAAAAACCCCTTAGAAGAATAGCACATCAAAAAACTAAATCATTTCAAATCAGAAATGAATGATTAAAATATTAACCTTCTAATCTAATCTATCTTATATATCATAAAATAATATAAAGTATATTCTCAGAATATTACAACACTTTACATAATTTATTTACAAATTTAAATTTAAAGAGACTTTCCTTTAAGTTAATCAAGCAATACTGAAGAATAAGAAGTTTAATAAAATATAAAAGTAATAAAATAAATTTCTATTTCATTGACTAGATGAAATATTCAACTTTGAGATTGTCAGAACATTAACCTTACATAGTTTCCTCACTTAGATTTGAACATCAAGAGAAGCTTTCATTAAAAGATAGGGCTATAATTGATTAATATAAAGAAAATCCCCATCTGCCAAAATAAGTAATACAAGAGAATTAGCAAAGAAAAGACAGAAGATTTTACAATTAATCGAATCTTAGTGAATAACTCCCTAAAGTTAAATTAAACCAATAAAAGTGCAATACAATTATTTCTGATAGAAACGATAATTATATTTGTAAAACTACTGCAAGTAATTCAGATGAATTAATTTCAAAATACTCAATTATCTAAGTTGATTACAAGAATGGCATCTCTTCTGGAAAAAAGCTTTCTCCCATTAGATTATAGAAGCATCTTTTAAAGTTGAGTTTCTAAAATTTAATGAAATGTTAACATAGTTATAAGAAGAAGAAAACGGATATATCAATATTAAGTCTCTACCCCACTTATTTTGCTATAAAATGATTATTTATTGAATTAAAAGTACTAATTTTAGTCATAATATTTTATTTTTAAAGAGACCTTGACCTGTTTCATTTTTACTACTTCCATCAAATAGATTTTAGAATATTAAGTCTCTTAATAATATAAGCAATTTAGTAAAATTATTAATAAGATTGTAGTTCAGAATTAAATCAATTAAAAATTAATTCAAAAACAAAAGAATCAATATTAATAGTTAACATTTCATCTATTGTGAAAATCAGAACAATCAATCAAATATTATCTGTAAAAATATTCATTCTTTATATTGAAATAGGATAATTATTTATTGATGAATTTTTTTCGCCAATATTAAAAACATCATATAAATTATTTTCCATTTTTATTTTACAATTATTATTGTTAACATTCATGTGATCGCTTACATACTACTTCTATCAATATGAATTGTAAGATTAGACCGAAAAGAGAGCGATTTAGTAAGAATATTAGTATGCCAACATCTCCTCACAGGGTAGATTGAAGGACTTCTCAAAGCACTATAAAATTTTTCATACAAGAAATTTTGATAGAAAACTATGGATAAATTATTAGATAAGGTGCTAGTAAATATTCTAATACTTCATTTAATCATTTTTTAAGACCGAAAAGCTTACACAAATTGTTATATACTTGAATTTAAGAATATTTTTTGAGATTACTTAATGAAAAAGTCATTTAGATCAAAATCATCTTGATATCACATAAATTCTTCAATTTTAAATGGTTTATAACAATTTTAATGAGTATTTTACATTATATCATATTTTATTTAAAATCCCAAAATGCACCTTGAGTAGAGACTACCAAATGTAAATAGTTAAGAAGTTTCTAGGATCGATTATTTCTCATTTTTGATATCTAGTCTAATTTAAATGAAGGAGTGGTTCATGTTATTATTCATAAGAGAGTGATATTTTCAAAGAATTATTTCGATTTAACCATAATCATAATAGAATTAATAATTTTGATAAAATTATTAAAATTTTTGGTTTTATAAGAATTTGGTAAAACAATGGACGAATATTCGAAAAATTTTTGTATTTATAATTGATTTAAATATTCTATTACTATTAATAATTTTAAATGACAGACAGCATATGTCCTAATTGTAAAGCCTTTGCTTACTTAGATCCAAGAACATCAACATCTTATTGTAAAACAAGTTTTTGTAATAACATTGTCATTGAATTCGGAACAATTAATAATCAAGATGATTGTAAATTGGGTGATCCTGATTAACCTGGAAATAAATAATCCAGATTTGGAGGATTTGAAAATAAAATTGAAGCTTATAAAAATAGCATTTGTGAAATGTTGGGAATAAGTGATTCTAAACAGAGAAAAAAATTTAATATTAGAATGGAAGCTGGAGAACATCGAATACACACTTTGAATAAAATTTTTAATATGAATGAAGCATTTACTAACGATGCCCTCTATAAATACAGATCCTTGATACGTTATCTATAGAGTGAAGTAAATTCTTTCTTAAATATTTTTAGATTCCAAGAAAAATCACCTTTTACGCCATAGCTGTCTATGCCTACTATCTAACTATGTAAGGAAGGAAGTCATATGATTAAAGATTAAGCAAAATTACATTAGAACTTATAGCTAAATATTCCAAAATTCCACCTCAATAAATTCATTAAGCAATTAGAGATTTAAATAATAATACAAATGGCTTTGCTTTTAAATTAGAAGATCTAGGATAACAAGACATCTGCTAATAAATTGCACTTAAAGTCTAGAAGCACAATCTACCATTTAATGATGATGAAATTTTGGCCATTAAAGATATCCCAAGTAGACTTATGGATAACAGTATCATTAGAGGTGAAAAAACTTCTACAATTGCATGGTAATGATTTTATAATAATTGTTAGTGTTGTTGAATACATGGTATCATAATTATCCAGCAATTCTGAATTAAATAAGTTAACAATCGATTAACTTGCTTAAATGAATGATGTATCAAAAGACACAGTTAAAAAATTATGGAATAAAATTATTGATAATTAATCCTCCCAAAATCATATTTCCAGATGGTAAGGATAAAGATCAATATCAGAGTTAAAACATATATACTGAAGTTATATTATAAAAACAACAAATACAAATATTTCTAAAAAGTCAGATAAATTACTTTTCTGCTTTATATTGTAATTTTCTATTTTTAATCTTTCATTCCATTTCTAATTTCATCTTTTTTTTGGTTCCATTGCCAACTGCTATTTGTTTCTCTTATAAATGACTTTTAGGTTCATTCTAACGTGTATTGTTAGATTTAATCATTCATCAAATTCTTCTACTTTTAACTATTCTGGCTGAATGCTCTATTTAATCAATTCTCTCTTCTAAAGTTTCTTACAATAACTTTCCTTATCAACATGATTTTATAATTCCAACCTATCCATCCTTCATTTTTATTTTCTATTTATTTTATAAGCTTTTTCTATTTTTAATGTAGGCCAATTTGGCAAAGAATTTTAATAGAAATTTGAGAGTTTATAAAAATTATTAAATAATAGTAAAATGGATTATTTTTTTTATATTGTTGGTAACAAATAATATGATTCTTAGAAAATATTCTATAGAATTCAAGCCTATTCAATAGGAATTATTGAATAAATATGAATTGTCGAATTTATAATTTTATGAATCTAAGATTTTAAATTGGAAAAATAACTATGATTGATGGAGATTAGAAATATAGAAGAAAGGAGATGGAAATTAAAATCATAAATATTGATTGCGCTTAATAAAATAAATATTTATTAATTTTATAAAAATAAACGATACTCTTTTTATTTTAGATTAATTTCTTTGATTATTAATATTTAAGTAAAAGTGGTATAAATAGATGAAAATACAAGACAAAACTGAATATCAAATACCTAAAATATAATTTAGGAATCAACATAATAAACTATAACTACCTTTCTTTATATATTCTAATTTGCAAAATCGTATATTATAACAAAGTATTTCATCATAGCATAATGAGTAAATCTAATTTATTTATAAAACTAATTAATATTTTTAAACAAAAACTTTCGATCAGAAGGTTTCCAATTCATATATTTTTATATATGTTTCAATTTATATTAATTAATAAACTATTTGAATATATAAAATAAAAAGAAAAAAATTGGAGTAGCCGAGCTTCGCTCTCGGCGCCTCGTGAATGCAAATCACGCGCTCTACTAAATGAGCTACTACCCCTGAGCTGATGATATTGGATATGTGTTTCTAATAAACACATACATGATAGAACTATAAATTATATAATTTAGAAAATGAAATTCTTTTAGATTAAAATTTTTAATAATTTATTTTATATCAAAGCCTAATCCAAGATATTTAGTGTAATATTGATTAATTAAGATATAAATCTAAGTTGATCCAATTGAATTATATTTAAACTTATTATAAATTTTCTAATATATTATTGTGATTGAAAATAAATTTGATGAATATATTAAATCGCTAATCAAACAAAGCATTCATCTAAATTAGATTAACTCTCTTTAGCTTGAATGAACTATTTTGGCTCTTTATGAATTTCCCTAAATAAGAAAGATATGATTACTCTGGTTAAGAACATTCACTGAATTATTCAGGATAGATTTTGGCAGTTTTAAAGGTTTTAGTTCCTTATATATATTATTTGAATTCTAGAATTTATTTTGCTTGTTCCATTAAGTATTCTCTAATTTTTCGGTATCTTGATTTAACTCTGATTCTCATTTCTTATCGATTTTGAAGTTCTTTATTTAGAAATCTATATTCCATTGTCCAAGGTGCTTTTTATCTAACTAAATCCCGAACCTTATCTAATTATATTTCTAAATCTCTTTTGTAGGATTGTAATATTTCCTTCAAAACAAGCAAGAGGAAATACAAATTGAGAGTTGCCAAGATTATGAAGTAAGGTATTTAAATTTCTAAGGAGCCATATATTTAATCAACATAGATTCCTATTCCAAGGGCAATAGAGATTTCACATACGTTGGCTGAATAGGCATCTAATCTATTTAAATTAGGAGATTAATAANTAAATTGGAAAAATAACTATGATTGATGGAGATTAGAAATATAGAAGAAAGGAGATGGAAATTAAAATCATAAATATTGATTGCGCTTAATAAAATAAATATTTATTAATTTTATAAAAATAAACGATACTCTTTTTATTTTAGATTAATTTCTTTGATTATTAATATTTAAGTAAAAGTGGTATAAATAGATGAAAATACAAGACAAAACTGAATATCAAATACCTAAAATATAATTTAGGAATCAACATAATAAACTATAACTACCTTTCTTTATATATTCTAATTTGCAAAATCGTATATTATAACAAAGTATTTCATCATAGCATAATGAGTAAATCTAATTTATTTATAAAACTAATTAATATTTTTAAACAAAAACTTTCGATCAGAAGGTTTCCAATTCATATATTTTTATATATGTTTCAATTTATATTAATTAATAAACTATTTGAATATATAAAATAAAAAGAAAAAAATTGGAGTAGCCGAGCTTCGCTCTCGGCGCCTCGTGAATGCAAATCACGCGCTCTACTAAATGAGCTACTACCCCTGAGCTGATGATATTGGATATGTGTTTCTAATAAACACATACATGATAGAACTATAAATTATATAATTTAGAAAATGAAATTCTTTTAGATTAAAATTTTTAATAATTTATTTTATATCAAAGCCTAATCCAAGATATTTAGTGTAATATTGATTAATTAAGATATAAATCTAAGTTGATCCAATTGAATTATATTTAAACTTATTATAAATTTTCTAATATATTATTGTGATTGAAAATAAATTTGATGAATATATTAAATCGCTAATCAAACAAAGCATTCATCTAAATTAGATTAACTCTCTTTAGCTTGAATGAACTATTTTGGCTCTTTATGAATTTCCCTAAATAAGAAAGATATGATTACTCTGGTTAAGAACATTCACTGAATTATTCAGGATAGATTTTGGCAGTTTTAAAGGTTTTAGTTCCTTATATATATTATTTGAATTCTAGAATTTATTTTGCTTGTTCCATTAAGTATTCTCTAATTTTTCGGTATCTTGATTTAACTCTGATTCTCATTTCTTATCGATTTTGAAGTTCTTTATTTAGAAATCTATATTCCATTGTCCAAGGTGCTTTTTATCTAACTAAATCCCGAACCTTATCTAATTATATTTCTAAATCTCTTTTGTAGGATTGTAATATTTCCTTCAAAACAAGCAAGAGGAAATACAAATTGAGAGTTGCCAAGATTATGAAGTAAGGTATTTAAATTTCTAAGGAGCCATATATTTAATCAACATAGATTCCTATTCCAAGGGCAATAGAGATTTCACATACGTTGGCTGAATAGGCATCTAATCTATTTAAATTAGGAGATTAATAAGGTTTAAATTTAGTATTGAGTTCCAAGTAGATATAAACGACCAATAATACAAGGATGCCTTTCTTGACAATAGTTTCATCATAATAAGAGAGAAAGATAATTAACAATTCCTTTTCCACAATTTTAACAATTTCCCAAAAATATACATCAGTCTTATATTCATTATAGAGATATCCCCATTATTGCCTGACTCTCTTATCATTAAGGTTGTCTTTATTTATGTACAAAGCATAATAAAAGAAAAATGGGATAAGGAAGGCTATAACCAATAAGCCTGGAAGACAAAATGATAAAAGCCACAAAAAATGAGAAAAAGTATCATATCTGTATGCAACATTAGCTTGAATCCACTTAACATTGGAGATATTCCTAAAGGATATCAAGGAAATTAAGCCACCTACTAAATTGGGTTGAAGATATATATACAGGTAGATGAAGGTTGTTGTTATTACACTTACACTATAAGCAACCTTCTTTAATTTGATTGCAATCCAGTACAATAGAAAGAAAATAAAGATGTAAATGAATGGCATAATCATCTACCAAATCATTCTTGAATAATGGATGTTGAAATAAAACATTTCCATTAAGAAGCAGTCAAGAGAATAGGTCATAGTTTAAATAGGGTTTCCGGAAGCATTTATTGCGCTTGCCATTCCGCTGGGCAGATTCAATTTAAAACTAGTGATAGTGGATAAGATCTGCAGATGATTGGTTAACATCTTGATGAGAATTCCAGAATAGGACTCTTACATTGACATGAAGAACCTTATCTTTTTTACTTGCACTTTTAATGCAATATCTTCAAGCAAGGAGACAGTACCCTTTACTGAAATCAGGATTGAAACCAAAGTCCTAAAAAAGTAGATCAATTATTTTATACCAGATACTGATAGCTGTTATAATTATTGAATTGGTATCTTTTTCAGCACATGAACTGCAAGAATACTTAGTACTTGTTGAGAAGTGACCCTCTCCACGTAAGTTATATATGTCACATTCTTCACATAATGCACCTATATGTCCGATAAAACAAGATGTATCTCCTTCTTTCCATCCTCCCAAACAGTTGCTTAGTAAATTGATACATGAACTAATCTGATCATTATAGAAATAAGGTCTCCAATATCCAGGTCTAAGATTCATTTGAGCTGATTTGATTTCTTTGGTAGATGAGTCATCTTTAATAGTACAATTCTGAGAATTGAAACTCACAGAATATTAACCTTACTCTGAATCACATGGCTAGCAGGTTAAGTCAGAAGTTCTCTTTATTTCACCCATTTAGCAAGGCAATGTCTTAATATTTAATCTTAAGTAATAGTTATTGTGATAACTGATTATTTCTTGCTGTTCCCCATATATTGGAACATAGATTGAATTGCAATAAAACTACATCTATAAAGTCATATTAAGTTCATCATCTAAGTAAAATATAATGTCATCTAAATTATAATCCGTAGAATTAAAACTTATATTTTTCATATTAGTGAAATTGTTACTAAATTCAGTAATTTCATCAGGTCTCAGTAATCCACCGCTAATTTCACAATAAGTATTATTTAAATTCTCTTAAACTTCATTTTGAGGATCCAAAGCTACAATTCTTAAATGCAAATTGTATTGATAATATTCACCTTTCTTCCAATCAAAATACTCATACTTTGAAAGCTTTTATCCATTTGGCACATACAAAGCATCTGAATATGTATTTGTAAATACTTGATATGGTTTTATTTCAATCTATTCTATTAGTAAATTACTCTATTCAATGATTTTCACTTTTGCCAATACATTCTTCGTATCAGTTGTTATAGACAGTGATGATGGTAATTATGCTTGATTTGCTCCAAATTTTAATGCATTATTCTCATTCAACACAGATCCTAATCTTGTCAAATTCTGACTAATTTAATCAGCAACGGCAAATCCTCCGCCAAATTAAGCAGTGTTATTTTGAATTGTACAATATGCTAAAATGAATGATTCTTCTCCAATCACGATCATAGATCCACCAGATTAATGTGCTACATTGTGTTGAAAAATTGAAGAAACAATTAAAGTTTTGATATTTGAAATCTAGAGACAAGTACCTTCATACCCATAATTAAAACTGCAAATGTAATCTTGTAGTTTAAAGTCATATTATTTCTTATTTATGTATTAATTCAAATTCTCAAGGATACGAGATGAAGAACTCGTTTTAACAATTTTTAAGCAACTTGATAATTCACAGATATTGTTTTAAACGTTAACATTTTTCATCGAGAGGGTTCCTTCCTTGCGCTGAAAGTTAATAAATAATAACCCATTGGGGCATTTGAGATACTAAAATGAAACTTATGAAATGCTTAAACTAGAATTATAAAGGTTGAGATATATTAGACTAGCATTTGATTTTCTATCAAGTTATTTTAACTTCTAAATTAAACATGATGGAGACTACACTTCATTATTAGAATTCAGTTTGACTGGTGATTATTTTTAGAAAAATTCAGTCAAGCATTAAAATTATACTAATTTAGTTTGTGACTCTGAATTAGTACATTCTGAAGTGGGTGTTAGGGAGATAATATCCAGAATAGTAGAGTTATGTAATTTTAGTTGATGTATGAAAATCTGAGATTTATCTTAGTTTGTATTGATGACAATAAAAGAATTAATTAATTGACACTGTGTTAATTATATCTATTTTATCTGAGCGCCTTTGATGTTATCAAAGAATCCGAGTGATTCGAAATTTAATTCGGATATTTATAGATACTCCATGGTTATTGTTTAAGCATTAGATATCTTTATCAAACTCCTTTGAAATGATAATGTCTGCATCGCAGCAGAATCAAGTTTATTAACTATAAATTTTTGAAAGTATAATAGCTGTTTTTGTAGGTTGTTGGCACTTACTAAGTGTGAAATTTTAAATGATTGAATTGAATTAAAGGTTGATGAAAATTCACTATAAACAATAGATCCTCTGAGAGCGTATACGTCTGCAATGTTGAGATTAGTTAGGTTAATTTAAATGTAACTCTCACCATTTAATAAAAATAATAAGCCACCATAGTTTCTACAATGAATATTGGATGCAGTAATATTTGAGAGCAGAATATTAGATCTCATAGCATATGATGAATCAATATAGATTGCTCCTCCATTCTCATCAGAATCAATGAAGTGAGTAGTAATATGATTGAATATGGTGTTCTTTATGAGCAAAGTTGCAACACTTTCTATTTTGATGTAAAGACCTGATCCAGATGAATTAGTAATGTTTAGATTTTCTAGGTTAATATTTTAACCAATCAATTTGATATTTCCAGTGATAACTCTGATTGGGAATATTTACTTTATTTGTTCAACAAAGATTTCTTCATTTTTATGGAATCCCCACAATAGATATGGTTATATGATAGAATATTAGAAGATTGAGTTCTGAAAGAACTTTGATTATCGAATTGAGATGGACTTGGCTTTAAGTGATATCACATTATCAGTTGTATTTGTAACAAGATTATCTTCGACTAAGAGATTGGTTATTTTAATTGTACAGTAAGGACAATCGAAATTGAAGATCAGTCCTGAATATATTCGATCATTTTGTTCATATTGATGCATTAAGTTATATTTCATAAAGGAATTGAGAATGGTAATTTGATATTCTTATTCTGAACTCATCTGAAAAAGCGAAGTTGATTTCATCTTGTTAATAATGATTATTAAATTATTAGTAAAGTTGATTTCTTCTAAATGTAATGATTTCGAGGTTGAAGAGACAGCAATAGAACTCTATATGTTAATGATTGGATAATTGATGGACTCAGCCATATCTATTGTCAATTGACGGATGTCTATTTAAGATACATCATACAGATAGAGTGAAGTAATGTAGTACTCACTTTAAATGGATCTTGTGAAACAATCCACATATTGATGAAGACCTTTGAAGAGATGTTGTTCGTGTTATTGAATGTTGATTCGATTTAGATTTAAGTATATTACATCTGCAAACGTAATGTCTCTTATGCCATAGGCTCTTTCTATTGATAAATCAGTGACACTCACATTCTATATTTACAGATAGAACAGAGTTGTTAGTTGTTGTTCCAAAAATTGTAAACTTGGAATTGAAGTTAATGTGTTCGCAATTAAACTTAATTTACTGATCCTTATTACTTTATTCGGACTAAAACTTTCCTTTACTTTGACTAAGGATGAACTTTAGTCATATTTATTTAATTTAAATGAGACATCTTAAAATGTATACAATGTGACTTCAACATTTTTATTTGTTATTCCAATTGATTCAATAGATAACTCATTACTTTTAAATTCTACACTTTTCAAGGAGGAGTATCCATTCAAATACAAGATAGTCGAATTAATTATAATAGAATTGAGTATCAAAAATTGAGTGATTTCAACCTAAAGCAATGTTTCAAAATTAAAAAGACCATTGGTGTTTGATATTTGACTATCTTCAATTTGGATGTTATTGATTATCAAATTTCCAGATACTTATTTTAAAAATGATACTTGGGTAAATTTGGAAGCAATTTTTACGTTGGATACCTCTACAAAATCAGTCTCCTTCAAATTTAAAAATAGCAGAATTATGTTCTAGGCTTAACTTGAGATGCATTCAATATTAGATATTTTAACATTTTAGATTTAAGGTATTTGATCAATTGTAATAAAAGCTTCTACATTATTAATATCGATGTTGGATAATTTAAGATTTTCAATTACTACATCATTTGAATTCTTGATAATGATTTATTGTTTCTGATTAGATGCATCTCCAGTATATATTAGATCACTCAACTAGATTTGTTAAGTGAAAGAACTCACAAAGATTAATTATTTTTAGTTATTGATTTCAAATGGAATCATTGTCATCTTTGAAAGATAAACTCTTTTGAAATTGATGAATGATATCACCTTATCGAATTTAAATGTTGTAATACTATTGCCATGAATCTCAAGTTCCACATTTCTAAATAGAATATATTAGTTACATGGCTGAGAAAATATTCTAGCTGAAGATTTGTCTAACATTCTTGGTGTTATTGATTGTACAAGTTTAAGGTTTGTTACTGACAATTTTAATGAGGATGGTTTTGATGACTTTTTCATTTGCTTATTTATAGAATTCATCTGTTTCAAACTATGATATGGTGGTTAAATACTTATTAAAAACTGTTTGGAGAAAACAGATCATTGATTAGGATATTAGATTATTTGAATATTTTGACTTCAACTTCTGTTAACAATTAATTTAGAGCATCATTGTAATCTGAACTAGAACAATACAAATTTAAGTTGATTTATAATTTCCTTATGCATTCAGCATGTTCACAATTAACAAAGATGCCTAATTGTTAATCGAAGTAACCATGGAATTGTTTTAGACATTGATTCGATGAATATTTGAAATTTGCATTATTAAACAGAGGATTTATGGCCATTATTTCATCTTGATCTCTTTGACGACATAATGAGCAACTAATTGGACATTGAATACATTCATTATCATGAAGACTCAAGAATCTACCATCAATGAAATCTGGACATTTAACACATATATTTTCATTGTTAATCTTGATACATTGTATACAAGAGTCAGGACAAGCCTTAATACATAGATTCTAGTAAAGTTCATAACCTGATTAACAAAATTTACAGACAACTTCATAATCTTCTATATTTTACGATGTGCCATAATCGATAAAAGAATGCGATTGTAAATTATCATCTATTGCTTATCTATAATAAGGTCGTATGTCAGTTTTCCAATTATCTTTGGATTTCATATTCTGTTGATAACAGGATAAACAATGAAGATTGATAGGACATGGTTGACATTGTCCAGTCATCTTTTCTGAATAATACCCATTGTTACAAATTAAACATAAGTACGATACTTTTGTATTCACTTGACCTTTTATGCAAGTATAACAATTTTGATTAAGTCCAATGCATCCAGTAGTAAATGAAACAGGATCTATAACCGATGTTTTAGGTCCAAAAAGACAGATATCATTACCACTACTAGACAGACGATAATTGTAGGAACATGAAATCTATGATCTCATAACACAATGTAGTGTCTATTCATCGAATGAGTAAGGTTCCTTACACTTTGCGCACTTAGTAATTATTAATCCTGTGTAAGGTGTAAATGAATGATCCAAAGTAGTCAATCTGTCATGTTCAGCAGCTACTTGGAATGCATATAAGCAATTTGTTATTGTGTTTTTGACACAATCCACTCCATTCAAAGATTGGAAGTATTTTTAATCATCTACACACTTTAAACATTTCATGTAAGGCTGAAGAGTATACAAATTCATTTATGAAATGCAAGTAGAACAGTAATTACCACAACTCAAACATGAAGTACCAACTGCTTCGTATCCAGATGGACAAGATAAACAATTAAGTGAATTACAGGATGTGCATCTCAATGAACATTACTCGCATTTATCATTTAATAAGTAATATCCTTACATGCACTCTAAACATTTGGGTTCCTTGTATTCTGTTCGTTTACAGTTTACTTCTAACTAAACGCATTGATTATTGGAAAAGTAATGATTCTCTTTACAAATTAGATAAACCTTATTTGACAGATGTCTCATTTATTCAAATTCAAAGCAATTCGGCAATTCATCATCTGTATTACAATAGTCAGATGCACCTTCAATTAATTGTAAATTGAAATTCTAATCAATAAAATACACATCGTTATCCACACTTGATCTTTATTACTTTCTATAAGCATCTTCTGAAAAACTTATCTTCTGAGTCACATAATCTGTTTTACAAACTGGAAATAGAGGCCAAGTGTTGGGATCGAATAAACAATCAACACACAACAAATCAGTGGAAGTTGTTTGAGGACTACATAAGAAATAGGAAATTACCATCTTATGCATTCCTTATTGACTTCTAAATAGAAATAACCGAATGGACAAATGGAAGTTGTCTAATCCATAGGCATTTCATCAAACTATAGTGTTGGATATATATCATTAAATGAATAACAGGTGCCATCGATCTCTATGTAACCATAGGTACAAAAACAAGTCTGTAGGTCTTCTGACCATCTTCTATTTAAACCATCTTTGCATCCCAAACAATTAGACGCTAATGGGCCAACACAATTGAAACATGTAGGATGACATTCTTTATAGTTACTATTATAAACATACAAAATTAGATATCTTCATCCACCTCATAATTGTAACAGAATTGAAAATTTTACATTTGTCCACGCAATTTTCTGAATACGGTTAAATCACCTCCAAAAATAATATAGTATTTTGTATTTATAAATAAGCCTTGTGCATTGAAATCATCAAAAAATATGACATTCAATTCATACGTTTGTCCTTATTGAAAATTGATTTTCATCTAAGACTTAAATAAATCTGACAACCCATGTTGATATACTATAAAATGCCATTTGGTCAATCGGGTTTAGAAATTAGGACTTAATGGATCATCTAATCTCTTCCTACCTACAAAATTAGGATTGACTGGCCCTTACACAGGCATATTATAATGATGAGATATAATATTATAACCACTATTAGCAGGTTCAGCAAGATCTAAATCTACTGTGATTTTCAGTATTTCATCTCCCAATCTCAATTCATCAGAATATAACTTAAACGTTGTTAATCGAAGAACCAAATATGTTGTAATAAAACTCGCTTCTGATGGATCTAATTTTATCCAGCCAGAAATGTAAAACTTCTATCCCACTTCATTCACTTCAAAATTTAACTACGTGTCCCCTTAAAAGTTCTTTAGCCCTGGTATTAAATTTACAATCTATTTCCCAACAACATTACGTGGGATTGCGCAATTCTCTTTAATTAATTGAAAGCTGTTTCCTGAATAGTCTGTGAACTATATTAATTTCGACAATCTTCCTCTGAAAATCCCCAATTGATGGGAAGTATTGATCTAATAGCTATTTAAATAAATTTACAATTCCAGTTCCTCCTATTATGAATTTTACATTATTCAATTCTTAAGATAGATCAGGTATCAAATGAGTTGACATTGCATTCGTTTCCACAATCACACTTTTCTATTATATTGTTATCATAGTTAGGCACCATTTTCCTTCATATTCAGATGAAAAATAAAAATAATCGAATACATTATTGCTATCGATCTCCTCCTCTATATACAGTCTATGTGAGACCAAAGGCATGAAGTCTGAAAATGCAAGATGCATAAACATTATCACCCTCTCATCATCAAGTGATTTCAATAGAAATAACAACTATTCATTTCTATTATCAACATACAACTTTTCTTCAACCTAAGGGTACTTCTTTACTTCCCACATTGGAATACTAAAACTCCAAAAAGCAAAACTTTAAGATGACCCTATACTTTCTATAATAGTTTCTTCTATAGGACTTGAGCTACTTAACAAGGACAACTCATAATCAAGAAAAGGACAACCCGCAGTCAATAAAAAAAGAATAGAAAATACTGACTGTTCAAACAACACGAATCTTCCCTTCTTAATCATTAACAATTATTAATTTCTTTTAATTAAATAAAATCTTAACAATAGCTCCATTTAAAGGTGAATTCAACATAAAGAACTCACTCCTAATATTGTGTTTTATACAAATATGGGATATTTAATTATTTAAAAAAAATAAATTCATTATTTTGTGATGATAAAATTAACTATGAAATCTTTATCATACGTTAAAAGTATAAATATCAAATACTCAAAAATAAGAAGGGTAAAATAACAATTCAACTGACTCCATCAACTTGTTTAAGTAATATAAAATGGGATGAAGGAAATGAAGGAATTAACAAATATGTGGTTGTGATAATCAAAGGAGAAAGGCTCTTATATTATTTAAGATAATTTAGATTACAACGCCTAATAAACAGACAGCTGATAATCAATAATTATTTAATCGTTCGTTGTGAATTAACTCAAAATTACTTAATCAAATATTATTAACTTATAAATAGTAGCCAATACTCTTCATTGCTATTTACTTATTATATGTAAGAATGAAAATATTTTCAAGTTAATTTTTATTTAATATAAAATTAATTCATTAATTTTTACAGTCCAGTGCCAATTTATTTTAGCAACTCTTTTGATCATAAAATTATAGTTATATAAGATGCAGAATTTTCATATGTCAGTAAATCAGCCAAATAAATGACTAAAATAAATACAGTTAAATGAATACACATGATTAATCAAAGTGCCTCGAAAATGAATAATAAAGTGAAATGAAAGTTGTATTTTTGTATAACGGAATCCAAATGATTATAGAATCAAAAGTGAATGATTACTCTATGATAATTATCAAAAAAAATACTGGTAAAATCTGGACTAAATACAATCTAATAACATGATAATGATACAAATACATATGTTTCTTTCATTACGTTATATATTCTTCGTTTTATCTATTATAAATTAAAAACTAGTAATGTGTTTAATTAGAGAGATAATTGTCTAAAATATATATTTTATGATTTTTCCTAAACACTCTTATGTTATTTCAAATCTATTATTTTTACTCTTATTTATCATTAGAATTAAGTTGATTTACATAAAATCAATCTAGTGCTCTAATCATCATTAACTCAAAAATTGATCATCCATTCTTTTTCATAATTTAGGAAATAAATGTATAAGTATTTATTAATTAATGATCTTAAAAATAATAAATTGCCACATTTGATAAATATAATTAAAAATAAAATCTAATATTATTGTTTATAATATTGAGTTAAAATAATTTTTAAAATAAATTTAAATTACGATTATTCAATTTATTGCAACTTTCATCTTATAGAAAAGGGAACGCTAGAATATTGATCAGATTTATTATGCAATTAAGGATTTATCGTTTTAAATTGAATATTTGTTATTTCTCATTCAATTCTAACTACTATATATATAAAATATACGAAAGATAGGCAAAATGAAATAAAATTCATCACTTATTGGTGTTAAATGTTGATCCTATACCTTATCTAGAATTAGCAATCCAAATAACTTATCAGTAGAAATATTTCAATATTCCAGAAAGAATTATAATTAATTTAAATATATGATACGATCGATTACTTCCCACCTTAGAAGAGCAACTCATCTAAACTAGACTTCAAAATACTTGCCAAAGTATTTCTTGTCTGAGAATGTCAAAGAAAAGTAGTTAAGAGAGAATGACATGCTTTGGATTGCTGCTAATGCAGAGTAATCTAATGTTCAATATATATTAGTGACAAAAGGTGCTCCATTATCGAGATTCAAAAGTTCATATAAGAAGAACCTATCCTTGAACAATCCCCTATTAGACTCATGGATTTAGGAAATAATTATTTCCGACACATAAATCCCAGAAAAAAGAAGACTATGCTATAGCTATTAGATGCCTACGTTGATAATTTGACTCATGAAGAAACCTAATTATTCCAAGATGCCCTGTCCATCTACTTTGATAATACTTATTAAGGGACAGACATGGAGGCCTTGAGTTGTGAAGAAAAGGATTTGCCAGAACAATTATTGTGGCATATCTATAGCTTAATGATATTTGATAGATTGAGCAGCCATTACGCTCGATATGAATATCTGGACTAATTCAGAATTATCGAGTATTTTAATCAACGAGATAAAGTACCAATATAATTTTAATTATAAATGTTTTTAGTCTAAAATCAATCGAGTCAAGTACGTATTTACTTCTCATCCAACATAACCAAATTCGTTGACCTAGTTGATTGCTATTAGTAGAATGCTCTAAGGTATCGAATAAAATGATTACAAATATCTGAAATATGCTGCCAAGTTATTTATTTAATCAAACAAGTAACGAGTTTTTAATGTAATTGTCTATCGTAATGAATTATATAGAAAGTGTCATACATAGAAGAGTCTCTAATCTATCATACCTAATATTTACCCAATCTTATTAAGGCCGTAGCTCAAGCTTATGAACTAGGATTGTAGAACCCTGAAGAATATTTTGAGACTCCAGGTACTTGGTTGACGTTTGATTTTGATAATCATCCAGGAATGGTAGGCATTTAATTTCTATTCAATAGGAAATTGGTATTATGACTTATACACATGGGTTGACAATTGATTTGACTATATAATAGTATAAGGAATATATTTCTGAAGCAAAATTAGAGGAAAATGAGGATTTTAGAAAAATTTTAGAATTATATTAATAAGCATTAGAATATAGTAAAAACTTAAGAGATTTAAGTGATAAGTTTAGAGTCAAGAAGGAAATTTCACTTGAAGAGTTTTATTAACAAATGCCTATATTTAATATCAGAAAAATAGAAGATTAAATTAATTAAATTCTAGATCATATTTTGGCAAAGAATGACGATTCTAAGGACTATTTTATAGCCTTAAAGTTAAAGAAACTTTATTCTATTTTCAGATTAACAGGCGTATTGGGACAAATTAGATTAGCTGGTGAGGATTTGGCAGATGTATTAATATATTGATGTATGCTTAAGATTAACAAAATTAAGCCAATGATTAAAAATATATTCAAAGAAATCTCACTTTTAAATGCCAATGGACAAGCTGCAGATATGGTTATTATTGCCAATTTCCAAACTTAATCGTAATATGACTTAGTCAATGATCTCATCAACTTGTATAAAGTATAGAATGTAGAAATAGTACCTTTGTTGGAAACCTTCTCCTCAACAAACAATACAGACTCTAAAATAACTATGATTGCCAGTAGTGACACACGACAAAGAGATGGTTTGATCTTGACTGAACTTAGAAATATGAGAGAATATAAAAGGAATCCAGAAAAGTACATTTATATGGGGTAGGGCATAACCCCAGAAAGAGGAGGTGGACCATATACATTGATTCATACTAAATATTAAGCTTTAACGAGAGCACAGCGCAAACGACATATAAGAACAATCTAAGGTCACTATTTCACTTCAGAGTTTGCCAGTGAGGACGTTGCATTCACGTTTTTATTAAATGGCTTATCGAACATTAATTATAGTGACGACTTTGAACCTACATATGAATACATGGACTTTTTGTTTGAATTAGGTAAGTTATATGGTTGATGTAGATAATGTAATTGGAGTTCCTTAAAGAGCCATGTAAAAGACTAAAGAGTACAATGACTTATATGTGAAAAATTAAGTTGTCAAAACAATGGTGGAATCTTTCAATTTTGCTGGAAGTAGAGAGATTGCTCGACCCTTCGAAAGTCTAAAAAATCAGAGAGCTATTGTTCAAGCTTATTGTAATAGTGACAGATGCTCCTTCACTCATCCAGAATTAGCTTATTGGGATAGAGTTCCAGAAGAATTAATCAACAAAATTGCAACTTATTATTATAATAATCATCCTCATATGAAATATATGCTTTATATGTATGCTTTGATGGCTAGAAGATGTGACTTAGATTTTGCAAAACAAGAAGTTGGATTAGACACAAATAATCCATATTTTTAAGCAATGTAAAAGGGAAGAGCAGCATTAATGAAAATTTTAGATCAATTAGGTTTGGGTGACAATAGCACTCCAATGATTGCTATATGGAAATAACATTTAGGTTGTTAATTATAATCAATGAATATGGAAGTCAATTAAAAGTTTACAACATTTAGAACTTTGAATTAATTGCAATTGTATTAGGCGAAGAAAATGGTGAAACATGGAATTTTAGAAACTGACATGGTTGCAAGTGAAAGAAAATTGAGAATCTTGCAATCTACATTAGCAAACATGACCTCTTTTGCTGGAAAAGGTTGAATTTATTATAATAATATCTATATTAAAAAATCATTATTTGTAATTAATTCATATTTATATCTGATAAAAAGTATGATGTTAGATCAACATGAATTTTATCATTCACTATGACTTTTTGAGATTTTATAGTTTGAGATAAATCTTTTTTAGAAAGAGAATTTACTTCAATGAATCATTATAATGTTTAGAAAGTTGATAAATGCTAAAAGGAAATAATTATGGTTGAATTAATTTTATCTTATAATTTTAAGATCATTTTTGAATATAAGATAATCAACTTATGCTTTAAAGTTTACCCAAATTATTTAATGAAGTTGATTTATACTATGTAAAATCCTACCATAATTTTCGAAAAGGATGAAAAACATTAAGGGAATGTATTAATTAAAATTTTGATCATTTTCTGCAAAAGAGATGAAATAAAAGCATGGAATATACTAAGAGTAAGTTGATGCTGTTCTATTAACAAAAATATTATAACTAAAAGTAGACTAAATGGATTGATCTATTAACAGATTGCCAAATTTATAGGATAGATATAAAATAGGACCATAAAACTAAACTATAACATATGAAAATATATATCATTTAAAAATTTAATCGTTCCAATCAAAATTTTGTCTTTAACCTAGCAACCTATTTTTATAATCCGAGTTAATACTTGTTTATCCATGAGCGAAGGCATGGTTTTTTCTTAATAAATAGTTGTCATAAAGAAGTATAGCCTGACTGAAGCTGAAAAATATTGCAAAAAAATTTGGATTGGACTCAGAAAACAATAATAAATGGTTTTATGTAGTTGAAACTACTCTTTCAAAATGGATTCTAAAGATTTAGGACTAGATATGATTTAAGCTATGCTTTTTTTTGTTACTTTGGAGTGGAGATTAGCTTGACTATGCATAATACATCTAACTTAAAGGAAGACTATGAATAATAGTTTAATTTTTTAAATCAGTATGTTTAAAGATGTAAAATCAAGAATTGTTTATTTGATAATTTTTATCAAGGTTAAAATTAATTAAGTGATGATGCCCCTATAAAATTGTTAAATAACTATAGAAAATGAAAATTATTATTAATTTGGTAGACATTAATGAAAGAATCTAAATAATCTTTATAAGTTTAACAGAATTTATAAACTTAATACTGAGTTACTATGAGGTAAAAAGAAGCAAAGTAATAAAATTTTTATGAAGATTACTAAAAAATATATTTCTATAAAATGTTGAGTTAAGTGTTAAAAGAAAAATTAAGGAAATTTATGAATTTGTTATGTATATTGAAATGTAAGCCAGCTTTCAAAATTGGTGGAGATTTTATTTTATATGATGAATCATTTGTCATTGTGAACAGTTTTGGAAAGTTCTAGGAAGTTCTAGGTTGCGCTCTATGGGCAAAAATGTTTGAATATTTCTGTTAGTTGATAGAGGATCTTACAGATTAAAGATATTCTAGAAAATCCTCTTGAATCT
>CAJJDP010000104.1:182816-198165 GCA_905182995.1 Paramecium octaurelia
CTAGAAAAACGATTTCTCAAACATTATCTTCTCTGTTTTTACACACCTGTTTTATTACACTAACCTCTTCTCTTAAACTTAATCTCTCAATCTAAAACCACATTCAAATATGTTTCATAAAAAATGATGTAAATTAAAAGTTATTATAATTTTGGATAATCAATTAATATTTATACTTATCATTTTAGAAATCAGATAACCTTAAGTAAGTTAAATTTTAGCATAATTTGAATTTAGTTTTATTGCTGAACAATAATCATTAAATGCTTTTTCTTTCAGACCCATTTCTTCATATAATCCACCTAATCTTATGGGAACATCTTACCTCTATTATAGAAAACTTAGGACATTGTAGAATCTAATATTATTGCCTAACAGTAATCTTATAATGCGTTTACTTTATTACCAATTTTTTCATAAATTATACCTAAATTAGTTTAATATATCACCTCTATTAATGTAAACTTATAGGTTTTTAGAGTCAAGTGTTATTTCTTAAATAAAATGGTTTAATGCATTTTCCAAACCACCCATTTATTTATTAATAAAGTAAACCGAAATCAGAATAATATATCACCTCTGGTAATGTATATCTTCAGTGAATAGGAATTAAGTTCTATTGCCTAAGTATAATCCATTAATGCATTTTCTTTTTAACCAATTTCTTCATATAAAATCCCTAATATTAATCGAAATAACTAACCTCTCTTGAAATATGGTTCAGATTCTTCAGAATTAAGATTAATTGCTTAATTATAATCATCTAATGCTTTTGATTTATCCACCGTTTTTTGATGAATTACACCTAAATTCAATTACTACTTCACCTCTGTTAATGTAAAATAAACTCTTTTGAGGATCAAGTTGGATTGCTTAATTTGAGTCATCTAATGCTCTTTCTATATCATTCATTTCCTAATAAATTACACCTAAATATTATTTAATTTATCACTTCTAAAATAATAACCTTAACAGCGTTTATGATCAAGTTTTTATTGCTTAATTGAACTCATTTAATGCTCTTTTTCTCATTTCCCATTGCTTAAAAAATAGACCTAAATTAAATTTATGATATACCAAAAAAGATATAGCGAGAAGAATTCAATCGGTCTGAATCTTCAACAAGTTTGAAATTGCTGGTAGATTAAGTACTTATTTAAACACCGGTAACAGTGAAGAGTTTCAATTATTCAGAAATAATTATATTGCTTAACTGTAAACATTTAATGCATTTTCTGAATCACCCATTTAATCATAAATTATACCTTAATCTAATTAAATAATTCACCTCGATTAATGTAAACTTATATCGTTTCAATAAAATTTTAGAATGCGTGTCTGTTTGATCCATTTGAAAATAAGTAAAACCTATATAAGATTTAATATTTCACCTCTTTAAAAATAAGAAGGAGAGAATTTTGGCTAGAGTTATATTACTTAATTCAAATCAACTAATCCCTTTTAGAAATCTCCCATTAGAATATATTAATAGGCTAAATCAGATTATTAATTTACCCCTTTAAAAGTAGGAAATAAAAAATGGGGAAGGATTAAGATTTATCGCCTAATTAAGATCCTAGCAAACTTTTTCTATCTTTCCCATTTGCTAATAAATTAAAACTAAATTAGATGAAAAATGTACTTCTGTTGCTGATGACATAAACATTTTCATGATAAAGTTCTCGTACTTTATTTAAATCATAGAATGCCTTCTCTATAACATTAGATAAAAAATAAAGTAAACCTAAATAATTAATTGGATTTACCTCTAAAAAATATGCTCCCTTCTTTGAAGAGTCAAGTTATAATATTTAATTACAATCGTTTAACGCTTTTTCAATATCATACTTTTACAAATATATCAAACCTAAATTAGATTAAAAAATTCATCTCTTTTTGAGTAGGCTTCAACGTTTTAATGATCAATTAGTATTGCTTAATCATAATCATTTAATGCATTTTCTAAATTGCCCATTTATTTATAAAGTACCCCTAAATCAGATCAATTACTTCACCTCTGTTAATGTAAGCTATAGGGTGTTTGGGATCAAGTTGTATTGCATAACAATAATTATTTAATGCTTTATCATGCTCCCCTTTATTATAACAATAATGGATTTCATTTAATTAAATCAAATATTAGTTTTTATTAATGGGACTACATTGCCTTTATTCAATATATAATAAATATGATAAATTCAAGAAATTTGTCCCTAATTAACTTTGAGCAAATTGATACTGAAAATGATAATATTTAATAAATGTAGTAATCTAATGGAAATTATATAGTTTAAATTATTAAAATAATAATAAATGCTAAATATATAAAACATGTAATAAGAAAGACTTCATGAGATATATAATAGAACACTTCATTTAAAATATGAAAAACCAAATGTTTATTCTATATATCTGATGAGATCCTGATCATTCAAAAAGAAATGAATTAAAGCTGTTAAATCTGCAAGCTTGTTGAAGTAATCAACTCTATTGCTTGATCACCAAAAGCTGATAGCTTTTAAAAGTGGGGAATATTTCAACAAAGAATCAAAAATTCACCTACTTTATGGATAGAGAACAGTGTCAATAAATGCATATTCTCCATTATAAATAAAGAGAGACTTTAAATATAGTTTATGTGAATTAATTTTAATTTTAATAGATTACAAAGGCAATGCATAATGAAAATATTGAGAATTAAGAATAAAACACTCCTTAAAAACAAACAAGAATTTCAAATTATATTATTTTATAATTAACTTAAACTTATTTTATATAAAATAATATTTCGTTGAATTATTTTCACTGCATTTAAACTCAATTATATATTTATCAGTGAAAAAGTCATAAGAAATATCATTATTCATAATCTAATTATCAAATTAAGTTTAATTTAAAAGAAACGAATTTAGAATTTAGAATTAATTAGTATATTAAGGTTTTAACGAATGTTTAATAAAATTTGTATTTCTAATATAATGTTTTTGTAATTTTGTTGTTTGAGATGCTGAAAATAACTATAATTATTAATATTATATCATTAAACCACATAATATTCATCTATAAAAACATAAATATATATTCATAATCAGAACCTTTTAAATTTAAAAATTAATTTCTAACGTATTATATTTCTGATATCATTCTAAAAGTTTAATTTAAGATATTTAGCAACCAATTAGATTTTAATTTCTAATTTTTTTTCAAAAATCCGTAACACAACATGCTTTGGTTCATGCTTTTATTATGCAATACAAAAAAAGCACTTTAATGCTTCCTTTGTTTATCTATTTTAGGAAATCTGTTTGATCAAAACAAAGTTTGTCTTTAGGTCATGGCATAGACAGAAATAAGCAGATCCTTTTTCAACCCAATTAATTCAGATGATAGTAACATAAAATGTCATATTTTAGATTGGTAAACATATTAGACGTAATCCTTTAATCACATTACGGATTGTGGAATTTCTATGATTTTTGGAGGACTTTCTGTTTTTAGCTACCAAACAGCGCTCACAAAGACATTTATCCTACCCCCTCATTATAAGTTAAGGTTTTCATTTAAATTTTGGAGGTACCTTAAAATAACTATATATAGATTGAATCCATGGAGTGGTTCGTAATATATATTGTATATTGATGGGTTCAAAGCTTATAAAGACAATCCTAATATTTCAACAGGTACTTAAATCTGTGGTACTGGTACTCTTGGAGAAATTTATTCAATCGATAAGGCTATCGATCATAATGGCAACAGTGCTATAATTACAATAATTTCGGAATAGCTTTCAGCTTCATGGGGAATTTCGGATTTCATTTTATCAGTATATAAATGTCCAAAAGGATGTGATTACTGTAGTAATACTGGATAATGTTTAAATTGGAACAGAGTGCTAGTTTATTTTAGTAATATTCTTATAGCAAGCGGGGAGGGGTGGAAAAAAGATAATCTTTTGTATATGATACTACCTAATAATGTGGAAGTAAATAATAAATATTACTAGGTTTTCGTTTTTATGGGCCATTTTTAATGACTGAAAAGCTGTCTATTGATTTAGATTTAGCTGATCCACATACTAAGTTTAGAATTTAATTTAAATTTCTATGCAGAGATGTCACTGCATCAATTTAGATAATGGTAAAAGCAAATGACTTGTAGCTAACTAATCAACAATTTACTTTCATTTCTATTACTTCTGCTAATATCATTTGTGGTTCTTATTTAAAATTGGATAAAATTGATTTAGGAGAATATCCAAGCAGTGCCTCAACATTAACTATTACTTTCGAAATCCCAGCATTTTCCACTGTATCTGTCAATACTCCTCTCTATGGTATTAGAGATTTTGAAGTGTTTACTGATGCATAAAAAATACAAGGTTTAGATGAAGGTATTATGTGCAGTGATAATAATATCTACGCATTCGATGGTTGCTTCTCTTATATTTACGATTGCAATGAAGGATGTAGTCTTTGCGTCAAGGGTTTATGCACTTAATGTTTATCTCAATGGATTTTGAACACAATTTCAGGGTAATGTAAGCCTAAATGTGGAGATAATGTAGTTGTATCAACTGAATAGTGCGATGATGGAAATTAACACCCTTTTGATGGGTGTCACGAGTGTCAGTTTTCTTGCCCTTTAAATTGCATGTTATGTTAATTTGGACAATGTTTGATTTGCAATTCATAATATTAATTAATTAAAAATCAATGTGAATTTACTTGTTATAATCTAAGCAAAGAAGATATACATCAATATTCAACTTAAATAGAAAAAGGTCATTATTATCAAATTTAAAACTTTCTGAGTAATAGTTATATGCAAAATGTCATTATAAATGCAGATCCATATCTTGAATACGATTTTGATAAATGCAAGTTTGAAAATTATGGAATTTTTGCTTATTAATATAATTTATGTTAAATTAATAAACCTGACAATTGCAAAGTTTCTTTTGTAAATATTTGTTAGATTTGCTATGATAACTATGAACTATCCTAGAATAACTTATGTATTCCTTAATGTGGAAATGGAATAATTTAAGAATATGAAATATGTGATGATGTAAATTCACTATAGTTTGATGGGTGTTATTAGTGTTAAAATAGTTGCCAAGTAGAATGCTTACAATGTAATAATACTCAGTGTTTTAAATGTATTGAAGGGTGGAATTTGATTAATTTTAAATGTATTGCAGAATGTGGTGATGGTTTAGTTGCATTGAATTCTTAGGAATAATGTGATGATTAAAATGATGAGAGTAATGATGGATGTTATGAATGTAAATTTGAATGCGATTTAAATTGCCTATTCTGCAATCATAATTTAGATTGTCTACAATGTCAAAACC
The DNA here is from genome assembly GCA_905182995.1 of Paramecium octaurelia. Classification (NCBI taxonomy): domain Eukaryota; phylum Ciliophora; class Oligohymenophorea; order Peniculida; family Parameciidae; genus Paramecium; species Paramecium octaurelia. The sequence continues at coordinate 188,170 of CAJJDP010000104.1, forward strand.
ATTTTCATGTTTAGAATTTAGTTTGTATTCCTGTATGTGGAGATGGAATAATAATTGAAGGATTTGAGCAATGCGATGATGGGAATATTATTGAGAATGATGGTTGTCATTAATGTTAGTTCTCTTCTAAGAATATTTGTGAACATGGTTATTATTTTATTGATCTTTATTGCCAATCAATTTGTGGAGATACCATAATTGCATCTAATGAATAATGTGATGATGGTGATGAATTACCCTTTGATGGATGTTATAATTGTGAATTTTCTTGTTCATAAAATTGTTTTGATTGTGTTGATGGAAAATGTTTAAAATGCGAGAATGGTTATTAAATTATGAATGGTCTTTGCATTGATATTTGTGGAAATGGGTATAAATCTGGACAAGAAGAATGCGATGATAATAATCAAATTTCACGAGATGGATGCTCTGATGTATGTGAAATTGAAATAAATTGGACATGCTCAAGGATTAATTTTTAAACCAGTTCCTGCTTTTACATTAAACCTCCTCATTTCAGCTTAATATTACTCAATCAAATTTATGATTCCTACTATGTATAGTTGAAAATTTCAAGCAATGTTAAATTAGAAGATTCCTAGTCTAATTTCACATAAAGTTTGAAGGCTCATCTTAATGATATTGATCCCTCTCATTACATAATTTATCAAAAAGTTTTAGTTGAGCCAAATTTCGTCATATGTTAAAATATCAACTACATCTTTTAGATTAGATTTTTACAAATAGAAACTAGTGAATTATACTTTTAGGTCTAGTTTGAGACATCCTTAATTGACTAATATGGAATTTAAGTTGAAAATTCAATTTTTAAACTACATTTAAGGAATCTTATAGTTATAACTCAATAGTAAAAAATTTCCTCTTAAAAAATGAGTTCATTCAATATGTATATGCTTATTGGTCTGGCTATATCTAGCTTTATCATTCTATTATCTGGTAATCCCACTGAATGCTTAGAAATATTGGACGCATTGCAGTATTAGTCTAATTTAAAATATATCAATTCGAATTATCCAGAGATGGTAGTTATTTTTTTTGAGTCTTGTGAAGTTGTAACAATAATTCCAGTGTTAAAAAAACTAAATATTCATAATTTATTTCAAATAGTAATAGGAGAAGTGCTAATCTTTTCATTTGAGAAATTTCTCTATTATGATCTTAATGCAGACTTAATTACTAATTTATCAGGACTAATTACGTAGATTCTAATAATCACAACTCTATTTGTGGCTTCCAAAATTTATTTCAGGTTTTTCTTTTATAAAGCAAATAATAAAATAGTTCTTTTCATAGAATAGAACAATAAATTTTATCTGTCATAATTGTTGGTCTTTTTTAAACATAAAGTTGATTAATTTAGCTTAAGAATTAATTAAACAATATCTTTCAAAGGGTTAGTGTTCATCATCCAAGCAAATAGTTGGGATCTAATTTTTAAGGCTTTGCTCTATCTCTTCTCTGAAAAAGAGAATAATTACAGAAATTATTTCTAGGATATACTTGCATACTCATTATTAATTAGTATCTTAGCTTTAATAACCTCTACTTTTTCATTTAAAGAATAAAAAACGAAATTAAAGAAAAGTTAGAGAATTCTCTATGAAGGCTTGAATATTACTAAAAAATTATTATTTCTTTTAGTTTTAATAGGGTCACAAAAAAGCTCATTAACACAGACTGTTTTATTATCATTAATAAATACTTTCTACTTAGCAATAATAATTCTTAGTAAAATTGTTTATGAGAAGATAGATTTAATTATAATTCTTATGTTTGAATTGCCAGTGATCATGTTTACTTTACTTAATATCTTTTATGACGAAGCTATTGCACGATATTTTAGCTTAGAATCTCAAATTGTTATTGGCTTTGGATAGATTGGGCTTCTATCATTCGGAATATTGGCTCCATTAATAAAATATGTTTATCAAATCAAAGTTAAATCACAATAACTAATTAAAAGATGGGCTGAAAAAAAAGTATCAGAAAAAGAGCCTTTGCCCTCGCCTTTTTTTTTTTGAAATACAATACAGAATGTGTATCAATTATAATTTAATATCCTATATTTATAATTATATATAGAAAATTGAAAATTTAGTTCAACTTCAAATTACATTGTATTATTAAATATTTAAAGAAATTCTTTCTCTATATTTTATTAACCTAATATATAAGTTTATGATTGCTATAAATAAGAACAATGTTTACATTCTTAAGCTAAAAATGTTATTTACATTACTATGCAGTCAGGCATTGAAAACTGGGTTCTTAGTTCAACCCTATTTTCAAACAATTAGTGATTAGATCTAATTCCTCGTCATATTAGATTTGTTTAAGATAAAAACGATTAAGGCTGTATTTTGTAATCAATCTTCTGTGTTCTCATAGGAAATATCTTTCTTTTTTAACATCATGAAGGCTGTCAACCAAAATAAATCCTTTAGAGAACTTTGAATGAATGAGAAATTGTAATATAGAGTTCTATTAGATAAGATGGTAGGGAAATATTAATATTAGCTCTGAAATTTAAATTGTTAATTATACTTGTAGAAATAGTCTAGGTTTTATCATGTTAAGATTATATGAGTCTATGATGAGAATGAAATAGAACTGAGAAGATCATCTAATTGTTATTAAAAAATACTATGGTTATAATTGTTGAAACCTCAAAACATATATTTTGAAATTTACAACATTATTTGATGAACAGAAAATAGTATAATATTTTATAAGAAAAATACACACCTCCTACTATTGCTCCAGCAGCAGGTAAAGCGATGGTTCCTATTCATCCCATTGTAGCTGATTAAGAAATAGCAAATAAGCTTCTTGATCCTATATTTCCAATACTGGCTTATGTGGCTGCTGCAAAGCTACCTGCAACAGGGCCAGCTGAAGAAAACCCATACAATGACAAACCAGTTTAGTTCTACCAATTCCTGCTCCTGTCGCAATCGCTCCTACATAATTTCCGCAATAGATTTTACAAAAAGCCAGGTTTCCTTCATTTCTTATAAAATATAATTCAATAATTCAATAATTTTTAAATATATGCTATTTTATGAATTAAAAATTCATATTAATTCATCTTTATTTAAATTATTGTGAAATACAATTATACCATTTATCAGAGGTTAATATTATTTTTCTGTCTTAACATCCTAAGGAGATCGTTTAGAGTTACCTTATGATGTAGTATCCTAAGAACCAATAAAAATCAAATTTAGATAGATATAGCAGCTCTTCATAATTCAGTATGCTTATCTTGTCTTAGCATCCATTAAAAATAGAGTTATTCCTTCAATGAAATGCTAATATCGTAAAATATGAGAAAAGCATCCTGGATTGAGAGACCCTATGGCTATCTAATTTTGCTTTTTATTATCCTATCTTAAAACCTTATTAACAGATGGACTACTTAACTATTAGATGCTAAAGTATTACCCTAAAGAAAGATGGATGTTGATTATAATAGTCCTCATTCTTAATTAATTTAATTAATTCTTGTATTTTGATATTTTTCCATTTTCAAAGAATAACATTGCACCATTTAAATTCATTCTTGGAATAACTAAATTAAAAAAATAAATCCATCATATTACAATTATTCAAAATAGTAAAATTCATTTAAGTATTTCTTATCTTGATATTTCAAAACTTTGTTCTAGAAGATAAGTTTTTGTTAGTGACTTGAGAGTAAAGTGAATTTGATTTATGGTAAATTTGAATTGGGTATTGCCATTTATCCTAAAATTATTAAAAACTTGTCCTAGTTCGTTGAAAATACAGCAATTTCAAGAGAATCGATAATTTTATCGAACATGGATATCTATTAAACAGGAAAGTAATCTTTACATCTATTTACTCTCAACTAAGTTGATGATAAATTGTTCAGGCCTTTTTTGAATGAAAAGGATTGTTTGAACAATTATTGTGATTCTTTGAAATAAATTATTTAAAATATGATATTCAAATTTTTTATTCATATTGAGTTTTATATTAATATCATCAATAAACAATCAAAAAATAAAGATTTATGTTTCCAAAGGATAAATCAATAGTTACCTTAATTTATCAATTAGTAAAGTATTTCATTCTCTATTAATACATAATTATAATTTATCTTAAATAACTTCTTAATGTTAATCGATAAAATCTTATTAATAACAGTTAAACATATTGGTTTTTAAGAAACTCTAAATACTTGAAGTTTCTCCTTAGACTCTTTGAATATTCATTTAAACTAATAAGTAGGAAAGATTTCCTAATATATATGTTGAATTTTGTTTAGTATGAGTTAAAAGCTTTATGACTTATTTCATTACAGTTTAAGAGTCAACAACATACTTAGTTTACGCCCCACCAATTTTCCATTTGAATTTATACTGACTTTTAAATCTTTATTTTATCTTCTTGATTGTATTATCACTTCCAAAAACCAACCCCTTTTTATTTTCCCTGTATGAATACTTATTGAAACAATAAAATCTCTCTTCTAAATCAATTTCCTTCTTAGTCTTATGACTAAAGCAATATTACAATAATAAATAATTATATATTTATTATTAATCTAATTTTCCATTCTAAATGATTTATTTCATTTTAATCGTAGAATCTCTCATTCAAAATCAACCTATCTCTCCACCTTAATGCCATCTTTCTTCATTAAATTATCACCACCCACTAAATAATAAATTAAATATTATTCATAATTGAATAATTAAATATAATTCCATCTTCGAAGTTTCCATACCATATCTTTAATCCTTCATCGTAGTATATTAATTTATCCATTAACTTTATCATAAATATTGTTTTATTCAATATTTTAGAAAAATCAAAGTTTCTATTTAAGGAGTCCTCTATGGTTTTTCCATCATAATATAATCTTTTTCATTTCTGTTTTCTGTTTAAAACTTTAACTTAAAAATTATATTGAATTCTATTACTTTAGAATAATATAAAAATTATTAATAATGAATTTTAAACCTTCAATTAATTCTGATTTTTCAAAGCCATCCTTTAGTATTATTTTAAATTAGCAGAATTAGATCAAAACACACTATCAACCAAAAATGGAAACTAATGAATCTAAAGACCTGCGTAAAATTAATTACTTAGATTAACTTACTAGTATTCAATAATAATAATTTGTAAAGCATTAAGCAAATAATATTCCAAACAATTATTCATAAAATTAAATACCAATTCTAGAATATTTTGATGACTTTATAATATTTTAGAGCATAATTATTTAATATATTTCAATCTTTCATACTGTACATGTAGAAAAAGTGATCTCTTAAATTAATTCTATTGAATAGTACCTGAATGATCTGACAACCAATTAAAATAAACGAATTTTTAATGTTAGTACAACCAAACAAACATTTGAATGGTTGCTGATTCAGAAATTCTATCACTTTGTTTAGGGTTATACTCGAAAAATCATTTGCATACTCTCATTATTACTTTTGTATCTCTTGGTGTTTCTATATAAAGTTCTTATCTTTGGTTTTCTCATTATTGTTATATGATTTACCATCATTGTAAGTAGAAGGACTTTTTTAATTTTAACTATATATCCACCTTGTACAGACAAAAATATTTATATATGATTTTAATATAACTCGTTTTAAGGTAAAATTTTCAGCATTATAATTTTTCTTTCAAAATTAGTAGCATAATTCCCTAATACAGTTTTTAGGCAGGTGAGCTTAATTTAGGTTCTAAAGCTTATTATTTTTTAAATAAAACTCTAGATGATTGAAAATGACAAAGACTTTTTTTGTCAAAATAAACATGGTAAGCAAATTTCTTTGATTGTGCTTGATGAAAAGTTAGAAAAGCAAATAGACTTTTGTGCAATCAATGTTTGGAAAGCTCGAAACAGATGTTAAGACTATAGGATTTAAAAAAATTATCTCAATTATTGAGGATGTTGTTGAGAAAAGGATGAACAATTTATAAAATAATACTTAGGAAATAATTGAAAAATTAAAAATCTGCACAACCAAAGACATAATTTACGAAATTGTTTGATTCATTAGTTACAATAGCTCAAGATTGGACTTAAAATTTATTGGTATAAATTTAATAATGCAACAAATACAGTTTCTATGATGAATTGGAAGATTTTATTAAGAACTAGAATACTAATTATGATTTTAATATAAAACTCATTAACAATACCAATAGATTTTGGATTATCAAGTTGTGCAATAACTTAGATTAATACAATCAGGATAAAAATAAATTAAACTTTAAGGCTTTAAAGTAACAATTTCTGGACTTTAGTTATTCAGATTTGTCACAACTACATGAAACTAAATTAAAGTGAGTTGATTAATCTGTGAAATAAAGTGTAAAGTGTTATGCAATAGTTTTTGATACTTCTGGGTAAATTATGGTATCAACCAAGTAAAATGATATTAATGTATGGATGTTTCAAAATGGAAAAATGAAATTAGTAAAATTGTTGTAAGGACATACTCATTTAATCTAATGTTTAGTTTATATTAAGAAATAACATTCCTTTATATCAGGTGCCCTAGATAAGTCAATAAGATGCTGGCAATAATAGGATTAAAGTAATTGGAATAGTTCATAACCATATTAATAACATACAGATTATATTATGTGTATTGTATTGAATTCAAATGAGGATCTATTATTTCACAAATCGATCAAAGCTTGGAAGGTTGATTTTAATCAAAATAAACTAGCCTTTTTGTATTCATTGGATAGACATGATGATTATGTTATTTCATTAAGTTTAAATTAATTAGAAAATTATTTAGTATCATGTGCCTTTGAAAAGAATCAAATTATTATTTGGCAAAGAAGAGGGGATAATAATAAGTTTGAGTTCAGATATTTTGTTAAATAATCAGTTTAAGAATAGGGACATAAGGTTAAGTTTATTAAAGAGAATTAATTTATTTGGATAACTGGTGGCATAACAATAGATAAACTTTATGTATTTGAATTAATAAAAGGAGTCTATTAAGAAAATTAAGAAAAGTCATTTCAATTAGTTACAAATAATTAAAATGTTGATGAATGCCGTTTCCCAATAATGTATAATAAGGAGAAGGATTTTATAGTGCTAAGACATAAGAATTATATTTATATCATTAGGGAAATTAAAGATGGGAAGTTTAAAAAAGTTTGTTAATTGAATTTTGATGCCTATTCTATTTATGGAACTATCACAAATAATGGACAATATTTGGTGTTTTGGGATGAGAAAAATTAAGGATATTCAATATTTGAATTATCTAATAAATGAGCATTTATGGATGATTTGTTTTTACTTATTTCATTCTTTATAATTCTTCTTTAAATACTTATATAAGGGCTAACCAATTCCTGGATAGATTTTAAAAACAAAAAAGTTTTGAAATTTAATTTTCAATAATTATTAATCCTCTTTATCTATTAATTAGATAAAAGCTTCCTCTTCTAGTTAGGATTTATCAATTAACATGAATTTTATTTAGTTTATTAATAAATATCAAATTTTTATAATCGCCAATATTTTGATCAATTAATCGTATATATATTATTACACTTAAAGTTTTTGAGTTTAATTCTTATATAGGTGTTTATAGGTTTAAAAATATCAAAACAAGCTCTTCTTATGATTTTTAAAGGATAAGTATATTCTATAAAATTTCGTTTTCATTCTATATTTCGATTTCCCATGAAATAGTGAATCTATCAAGTGTAGATCCATCCTTATATTTCCTACAGGCCTTAAGTAGAGACAAAGCATAGTATAAGTTTGGATTTTTTCATTTTAAATTTAATTAAATTCATTAAATTGTTTAAATTTTTAACCAAAAGAAGAGATCTTAAAATTAAATGATTCATAAGAACTCTTCTAAATAATTCAAAAGTTTTTGTAGAATTTAATATTACTCTACAACTGAATTTCTTTATTTCAAATATCTAAATTTAATTCATTCTGAATAGATTTTTCACCGCAATATATAATACCTTGGAAGGAGCAGTATCTTTAATGTAAATACCTTTTAGATTTACCTCTACTAATTAGAACATACTGAGGCAGACCTTTGTACATGTTACAAATATTAATTGGCTGAAACTTTTGAAGTAATAAGAATATCACATATCCATCATTATATTAACAAAAATATGTTACTTATTTTCAGAATAATACTTTTCATCTAGCTCAATCCACTTCCCCATTTTTATGCCATCTCCTATATTATCATATAATCAACCGCCATAGGATATTAGAATTATGATACATCTATATCATATCTCCAAATTCTTCCTGATAATGAATTTCCCATTTGCCTACTTTCTAACCATTAACACATTCTCCATCATAATATTATATTCACCACTCAAGTAATCAATCCATTTTGACAAAATCCCTTACTCAGCTCAATCCAATTTCCATTTTTACCACCTTCTTTATTATAATCTCCTCCACCTCTTCTATATTAATATTTATTTAATACATTTCCTTATTATCTTAAATATAATTCCAAAGTCAGTTTTTCTTATCATTTACATATCTCCAGTAATTTTTTATTAATTCTATCCATTTATCTTATTTTGTTTCGTCCTCAAGGTATTCCATGTAGCTATGTAGCTGTCCATTTCCCTATTTTTTTATTATATAACCCATACTTTCCACACCATTTCAAATAATTTATTTATTTTACATTAGTCAAAATTCAATTTATTTTTGAATTGTGCTGGTTGAATCTCTAAAGCTTTAATATAACAAGATATATTCTAATTATTTATCCATCCAGCAAATATTTGATTTGATTATTGTCAGCTTTTGTTCTTAATAAAGACGGATTAAGACTGTAATCCCAATATGTTCTATCAATTTCTTAGATAATATCTTTCTTTAAATATTAATCTATTTAAATTCTAATAGAAATCGTTATTTATATTACTTCAATATTGATATAGTTCCCTATTATATATGAAAAATTTTCTTTTAAGAAATTATCTTTACTCTAATTATTTCAAAACTTTTTCTAATTTCGCCAAATAAGAATTCTTAAAAGAATTTTAATCTATTAATATTTTCCCTTCTAATATTAATAATAACTTCTCTAATTCGCTTTATGATAAATCTTCTAACTTTTAATTTTCATTGATTGCTGAATTACATTATGCTCTTTATTCTTAAATCATTAAGACCTTGAATATATTGTAATAAGACCTCCTAAAATGCCTTAATACTATTTTCTGCTTGTGAAAGAAGGGATTTATAAGCAGTTCTGTATCATGATAGTTCTAATTCCCCATTCTATTTAACTTCTGGTGCTTTTTGGTAACCATTTCTTCAAACATTTTAACTGAAACTATAAATTTAGCGTCATTATGATCGAAGACATTCAACACACAATTTTCTTTAAAATTTTTGAGGAAATTCACATATACAAGCAATTTGTTCTTGAAAATGGTAAGTGCAATTCATTTTTTTTTTTATTAGAAATTCTATTTCTAAAATTTTTAATCAAATGATAAATCAAATGCATAGGAATCTTATTTTTTTAATTTTGAATTTTACCCATCTTAATAAGGCATTTGATACATGATTAGAATTGAAAAATAATAATTCTAGATTTTCTTAATATTTTTTGAGGAACCTAGGATTAATGCGTAGTTTTGTTCGTAATATCTACGCTTTCCAAATTTTTTTTTATAGATTGAATAAATTAAGTAAAGACCAAATATTACAATACTTCTTCAAATAAATAGGCATTCGAAATTAAAATGTAAATATTTTTTTGTCAAAATTGATTTGTAATATATCACAACATTTTTGAATAACGAGTTGTAAATAAACTTATATTTTTTCGGTTGTAAAAAATTTAGAGCATTGTTATCGAATACATCTTAGTTTATTATAGGATATAAAAAATGATTTAATTAAATTAAAAAATATTTGCAGCTATGTCTTAAGATGCATGTTTTGGG
>CAJJDP010000104.1:198195-393489 GCA_905182995.1 Paramecium octaurelia
AATAATGAATAATATCGAGAATTTATGAATGTGATATTTGTTTAATGTATCTTAATATTAATAATAATAATAATAATAATAATAATAATAATAATAATAATAATAATAATAATAATAATAATAATTAATGGTACAACATCATTACAAAAAATAGATTAATAAATAAATTTAAAATACGCTAGACTTAAATGAACTTATAACTTCATATAGATAATTACTTGATGAAAGATTTGTATTAATTCTGTTATATTTATGCAAATATTGCTGCTTAAACTTGTTTTCGTGAAATTTGCAAAAAAAGGTTTTCCCAATTAAAAAAACGTTTTAGATAAAATTGATAGGCAAATAAATTTATTGATATTATTATCAGAACAAATTAAATAATAGAATAACTTCTGATATTAGATACCTATTTTGCTAAAAGGAAAAGATTTTAATTAAGCAGCAAAAAAATGCTTAATGTAAATTTTAATAAGAGAAATTAAAAGTGTTTTATATAATTTTCAATTTAAAGGTACATTTGCAACATCGACATTTAGGGTTAATGTTAAAATATAATGTGGAGTAGTATGGGAAGCAATAATATAGGATAAAGATATTACTATTCCATATAATACTTAAGTTGATGCAATCTTGTATTAAATGATAAAACAGGATGAGTTACATAAAATTGGTAAATACAGGAGCTGGTAACATAAAAAGCTCCAAGATTATGAATATCATCACCATGAGAAAAAGCAATTTAAATTCAAGGAGCAGTTGGATTGGGGAATCTTTTTGTATTGAATATAGATATCGGGACAATATGCTCAGATATTTAAAGGAATTTTCAGTTGAACCGGTAAAATTGTTTAGATAACATTACAATCATAGTATTGTTGTTCTTCTCGATAACTGTAGTATTCACACAGTTAAGAAAAAGTAAAAAATATTTATGAATCTGTTGATCGTTGCATTCTTGACATCGAATTCTCCATATTAAACCCAATAGAAAAGTATTGGAATTAATTAATATAGAATAGGAAAATTGAATTGTTAATTTAATTCTACGATTGTGATTAGATAGATTTTTTATTAAATGTCTGAGAATTAAATCGAATAGACAACTCTATTAATAACTCTATATGTGAAGTAGAGTTTCTTTAAATAGATATACTGAATGTTTTTTGTTTAAAAATATGAAAACATTAATAATATCCTCATCAAATACAGGAAAATCTAAGGAATCATTAAATTATAGTTTATTTTTACATTAGTAAAAAGAATATTGTGTTAATTAAAATATCAATAGCGCGATAGATTTTGCTCATATGTAATTGAATCATGTGTAATATCATTCAACTAATCATTAATAATAATATTTTTTAAATAATAATATTATTGGCAGCTCATAAGGTGTAAAAAATAATTAAAATTGAGAAATATTTATTTAAAGGCAAATTTTCATACTGCATATTTCATTACACTATAGAATTCGAAATGACCTACTTTTAAATATATTCTTAAATCCAGTTTAATCCTTCTTAAAGACCTTCACCAGTGATTGAGCAACATAGTTATATAGCCAATTTGAACAAAATTTGTTGATATTTAAATCAACAGCTAATTCTTCTGATTTCATTTTTACTAAGTCTTGTTTATTTGCTTCTATCAGAAGGATTTATCCAAGAAGTAAAGGGTCAAGCAACATTCGATGAAATTCAGACTTTGCCTCATCCATTCTTTCTTTATCATAAAAATCAATAACATAAATTATCCATTTACTATCCTTCATGTAATGTTTCCAAAGGTTTCTTAATTTGTCTGCTTCTCTCCAATTTATGTCAAACTTATTACTTGATATTTTTCTAAATTTAATCCTTTTTTGGTTGGAGTTGAGCTTTCCAATGTTCCTAATGTTAATTTGTAATATAGTAGTGTTCCTGCAGCATCCAATCCTATGATAATTACTACAAGCTTCTAGTTAATTGCAGATAATGAAAAAGGGTTTCCGATTGTTATTAATTTGAATGGTTCATTTTTAATTTCTATATCTATCATTATAACTATTTTTTCTAAATAAGAAAGTAATTAAATGAAAAATTGTCAATTCAATTTATAAATTTGATATAATACTTTTCAATTAAAATGAGAATTGTAAATTTAGTTACATTTAAATGAGTTAAATTTCTTTCTTTATTCAAGCTACAATCAAAAATTTAAATTTATTTCGCGAACTTCCATCAAAGTAGTATTTTCGACCAAATAAAGAGATGTTCTAAGAGTATTTTTTGTTTACTTTTTCCAATATTTCAATTTTTTAGATACGAAATTAATATATTTTTGAACAATTTTTTGTTAGCAAGAATGCAAAGTTGTCTTTTCCTTCCAAATCAATTTGTTCTTATATTTTTAAAATCTAAACTAAAAGAGTTTATAAAAATATTTATTTGAGCTGTTAAATTACATTTTTTGTTTAATAATGTTGGATGGTGAATAAAAATTGAAATTCGTGAGATATGAACTATCCCCAATCACTAGTCCTTAGATTTATTTGATGTTTCAAATATTTTTTAAATTAATATTTACTAACAAATGTTAAAGGATTAATTTGTTAATTGTAATAGAAATAAAAATTAAACAAGAGTATCAAACTTTAGAGTACGATTCTTAATAACTTTATTGACTCTTGTTTCTTTATTATTCATAAATCCGATTACTTTCCTCCAAGAGTAGTGAGTAAAATCTGTAACTCAGTACCCTTTTTAATGTCATAATCTTTTAATTTGTTTTTTGGTTCAAGAGTTTGTTTATTAAGTTAGAGAACAACTTATTGTTAATCTCCTGGTAATAGTACTGGAAGAAACTCCATAATTAAGTCTTTCACTTATAAATTTAGATCAACTTCAACATTGTAAATTTTCTTCTTCTCCTAATAAACTAAAATAATGTGAGCAAACATTGGAATAGGATTAGAATCCGCATTCGAATTTGTATTGGAAGTGATGTTCTATTTCATTGTATTTTATTTAATGAAAAATTTGTTTCATTTATTATTTTATAAATTCAAAAAATATGTAATTAACTTAGATGAATGCTGATTTGGATGAAAAATACTAGTTCATTTAATAATCAAGTTTTTAAGATTAATCCAAAGTTGAACTCAAAATTTGCTTCTTTTTTAGAGAAAATTTCACATAATATTACATCAATATTTTTGCATCTTATTCTATAGTTTACTAAAGGTCAGAATTTCTCAAATTTTCAAATGTATAATCCTGAAATTTATATTAAAATGGATCTATCATGATTTTTTCGAAAATTCTTAAAGAAAACAAAAAAATCCACCTTCTCAAATACAATATTTCATTTATTTTATTTAATATTCACTAATCAACTTTGAATATCAAATATATTAGTTTTTGAATTCTCGACATATACTCACTGATATAACTCTACTGATTTAAATGTAACTAATTAAAAATGCAATTATTGATTGGATTCTAACAATTGTTTTATTTCTTTCATGCATTTTAATCAATTCAATGAATTTTGTGATTAAATTCAACAATTCTTATACATTAAATACATTTTTTCTCCTTTTATTCCAATATATTCTCAAAAACTCAAATTTTAAGGTTGATCTATAGCAATTATTTAAACTAATTTCACAATTATAATTGATTCATTATTTATGAAACTTATGAAATTTTTTAAAAACTGTTGAGAGTCTCTTGAAGTTATTCTATTCAATCAGACTTCAATTGAAATAAATTTATGAATGGGGTGAAGAAGAAGAATATTTTGAGATTAGATAACAAAAATAAAATTAATAATAATTCAATATATAAAACTCTGTCTATTGTATATTTGCATATTAAATAAAAGATCGCAATTAAAGACACTATATTGAACTTTTCGATCTATATTGCTTCTTTAACCTCAGTCCTCCTACCAAAAGATATCAAATATTTTGAACAAATACTAATATTGATCAAACCAAAGGCAAACTGCAAATATATTAATAAGTTGTTTATTTAAGACTGTATATAATCAAGTAGTATCATTACCTGTAATTTTTTAAATGAAGGATGTCCAAAATATTTATACTCCTGATTGATAAGGCTTGGTTTATTAAAAAAGATTGTCATATTAAAGTTGAATTAAAATAATTAAACAACATTATATGGTTTTCTTTCTAACTTTTTTTAACACAACTTAATTAAATATACTATATTACAAATTTTAAACTTTTTTAAATTTCAAGGTTTACTAACTATTTAATGCAACTGAAAAAATTATAGTATATTTTTAATGGTATAGTATCTTTTAAATAGGAATAAAGTATAATCTCTTTGGAAAGAAAAATTGTTCTATAAGCCCAACAAAGCGCAAACTAAAAAATGATTGAAGCTATTAAAATTTATTCATCCTTGGGGCAACAAGTTTTGGTGGTTCTGGATAGATTTTCCTTAAATTACTTCTTTCTAAACAAAAATTTCAAAAACTAAATTTTTATACTACTTTTCATTATATTAGAACAAGCAGAATTGTCTGAAAATAGCAGTCTCGCTATTGTGATGATGTGCCTTACCTTTGAGAGGTTGTTATCTTTAATTTTGGTAGGATGTAACTGAATAAAGTTTTTCTAAGTTTATTGTGAACTAATTTAAAATTCAAGATTTTCTTGATTATTTATATAATTAAGTTCATAAACAGTGAAAAATATGAAGATTTAATAAATCTCCCTATTTTCTATTGGATATTTTCAAGATTAATTTTCTTCGTCCTTACCTTTCAATATCAATGCAATAAAAGAACACCTAATTAGAAATCACCATAATTACATTTCTAATTATTACAAAAATTTGATTTTAACTACAGATTTTAATTGGTGCTAAAATTTTTTTATAGATCTCTATGCATCATGTCAATTTAAAAAGGAAGAACAAATTAATTTGAAAGAATTAGTTAGTTATATTAAATCTTAAAATAATTTATTTTCAAACTTTAGAATAGTTATTTATTCTTATTATTTAATGGTACATTTATTATCATAAAAATGCTGTTAATTTCCAAAGGTATTTGTTAAATAATTTTTCATTCAAGTAAAATGTCATGCTATAAGGGATTAAAATAAAAGCTCTATTAACGAATTTTATAATGAAATTAAAAAAACAAATTATAAATCAAATTAGTTAGGATAAGCATTTTTATAAGAAATAGAGTTGCATTTAAGGCATATGAAAATTTATTAAATAAATGATTCTAAAAAATACATCATAAAATAGATTGAAAACAGCAAATAAATGCTTTTGAATTATATAAAATTAAATATAAATGGGTTGCTGTGCAACAAATAATAATTATAGTTAATAATTACACCTTATCAGATATTAAACTTTTACAGAGTTCGACATGTGTTATCCATAAGTTTTATTGGAATAATTTAATAAATAACTTGATGAGTTAATAATCATATAAGAGGAGATGAACAAATTTATCACAACTTCCGATTTTAGTGAGGAGGATTTTTTAATTACTTGCAGGAATTTTTTTGATAGGTATTTTTGTTTGTTAAAGACATATCACTCTTAGAAGACAATAGAGGATTCTATAATAATTGAACAATTAGGAAAAATGCGTGAATTTATCTCTAATGTACAAAATGAGATAAAGTCAGCAGATGTTGATTTTGAAAAATGGGAATAAGAATTTTTGGTTAATATAAATTGTCTTGAACAAGAATCAGGAGAATTGGGTGAATTTTATATTATAGCAAAGAGCGAGCAAAATTTAATAAAAATAATTACCGTTTTGGGTAAATTTGATGATAAAATTTTAAACTTTCATTAGGCATGGCTCTAAGATTAAATATCATAATTACGTGAAAGATTATTTCGACAAAGTGAATAAGTTTTATTGAATTACTCTAATTATTTAATAAATTATCTGAAAACAGGAAATGATAAAAATCTTTATAAAAACTTACAGGAATTATCTAAGCTAAGTGAAGTAAAGGCAATTGAATAATTAGGATATAGATTAGCATAATAATTGTTGCATTTAAGAGAAAACGAATAGGATATATTGTTCAAATCAGAATTTTTAGATATTGCATATAATTTACAACAAAGTTTTACCTAGAATTACGACAAATACATAATATAACCTGTAATCGAATAGATGGACGATTTTTTGATTTAAGAAGAGATTTAATTGTCATCATTGACTATATTATTGGAAGCATTTGGATTAGCTAAGATGGAGATATTTGACCAAGAATTTTATTGTTTTCACATTCATAAAGCTGAAGCAAGTATAAAAAATATGAAAGAAATGTCATAAACCTTCGAATAAACATTTACAAAATACTAATTGCAATTTATAACGAAGTAAAAATAAAATCTATAACATGCTCTACAAATTTTTGAACCTTTTTATTAATTATCAATGAAAAAAATATCATTAAAAATAGCAGAATAAATTAATTAATATTTTTCAAGGCTTGAATGCATTACGCTAATATTGAATGCTAAAAAGAGGCAAGAGTAAAAACTCTCAGTTTTCATTTAAAATTATGGATAAAGGTGTTCTCAAGATTTACTTGAACTTCAAAAGAATTCCAATAAATTTTTAGATCTCAAGGGTCTCAAATTGAATTAATCGACTGATTAAGTCACCTAAATGATACAAGAATATCAGGTGTCTTTTTAAAAAATGCAATAACTCTACTTATGCAATTTAGGAGCTCACATTACTAAGGAAGCTGATGAAATTTCTTAACTGACTGAAGATAAACCTAATGAATAGAAGAAAAGAATTGATTAATTAATCTAAAATATTGATATTGCAATATTAAATGCTAAGACTATTATGATTAAAACAGAGGACACAGACATGATTGAAAAATAATTGACTATCGCACTTGATAAACTTATTTATAATAAAGATTCAAAGAAGAGAGCTTCTTAATTAAGCGATTATGCATTAAAACAAAAACAATAGAGAAAATCAACAACTGTTATTAATTCACCTCATTAAGAAACAAATAATAGCAAATAAATTAGATAAAGCACTCCTAAAGGTGTCATTGTAACAACTTCTAATAACAATTAAGAACTTGAACCATGGGCTAAATTAAAAAGAATTCCATTAAAAATAATCAGTTAATGTGGTAAGTGTGATAGCTATGCTCCATATTAGGTAAAACATGAATTGTGTTAGACTGATTATTTTTTGGATATGAATGGTTTTGTTAGATGTTCGAAGAGACTAATTTCATCTCCAAAGGAGAAGTCCTGCAAGCTCAAACACATTACTGAGCAATTATTTGTTTGTCCATATTGCAAGACAAAATTTCAATTAAATTAGTTTCACAAGTTCATTTAAGCAATAATAAAGGGCTTAGATTATGGCAACTTGCCGTTTGAATCTAAGGATATCTTATTATTTTTTAGAAGAGTTTATGAGGACTTTTCAAAAATATATTATAATTACTAGGTTCATCAACAGAAGCCAAGCCCAGATTCTCATCAATGAAATCAAAATGATATTTATATTGAATTAATTTGTAAAACTATAACTAACTAAATCAATATTCTGATTCATATAGCTTTATTTGAGAATCTAAAACTCTGTTTGAGTGGTTTAAGAATTGTTAATCTTAGGTTTTCCTTGAATAGATCTAATCGATAAAACTTCGTCTTGGTTCCTTACAAATAATTCTCTTTCCTTGACCGCGATGTTTTGATTCAAAATATAGCCCAGAGTCGTTGAGACCATCTGTTTATTTATATGTATTTGGACCTGGACTACTATGTCCTAAATTATTTTCTTAACTACTTATTTTTTAAAATCGTTCCTCTTTGCCTATTTTGGAACATCTGGAACTTCTATATCTAGCATAAATAGTCTAACCCATTTAATCAATATCGGTAGAATCATATTTCCCTGGCCCAGGAATGCAATCCAAGTTTTACTCCTATAAGAAATCTAATTCTGTATCAATAAATTACTAGGTAACCAGTTGGATTATGTTTTTGGCCTCATAGTGTATTATATTTTTGGATCATAACAATAAGAACAATTATAATTGCCAACTCCAGGATTTCTCTGAATTCCTTAAGTAATATACCCTAATTCTTTGGTCTTCTAATATGAATATTAATTTATTTGTTAAACTTCTCTTGAAATTCCGAATGAAATTCCTTTCTCTTTAGGCAGATTAAAGAGACCTGAGATGATATATTATGTTGGAGGAGGAGCATTGCTGAAGGATTTTGTAAAATCTGATCTAGGGCCTTTCCCAATAGAATGACCCCTATTATTTAGGTTTCTATTAATATTGTAGTTAGCTGTGATGTAACTAGTCTAATTAATAAATGAGTCTACTTTGTAGCTGTTTACGAAAACCGTTTTGCTTTGGAAAAAGAGTAGGACTTTTTTGCTTTATTATTGGTATGTTACATTGTAAAAATTTATTGATAAAATTATTTGATTTATATAAGTATAAAGAAAATCATAAAATAGTTAGATATAAATCAAGATGGAATTATTTTATCAATTTTTTTATGTCCACAAGGTCTTGTTATTTTGTAATTTTTGGCATCCAAATAGTTGGTTTAAGTTTTAAATTAATTTAAAACTAAATCACTATTCTTCAGATTAAAATATTCAGCATGATTTTTTAGAATTCTTTCCTACCTATACAAACTTTTCATTGAGGAGGGATCAATATGAATAATTCGGAACTCTATAAATATAATTTAATTTGGGTCTAGAGATGATTATTTAAAAATCTATTTCTATTCAACTTTACATTTGTATTGGGCTCCTTCATAGGTATTTAAATAAAAATCAAAGTATTCTCTTCCTTCAACAGAATATTTCGCAAGTTCGCACCAATTTTTTAAGGTTCCATCCAAATTGAAAATAGTTGGTAAAGCTTGAGTTTCCTTTAAATGGTCAAACATCATATCTTTTGTTATACCCATTACATCCAAGAATTTTTAATTTAAAATTCTTTATGATAAGACACTATTGAGCTGATTAACATTTTAGATGGTGCATTAGAAAGGATATTGAGATACTATTTTTTCTAATTCAAGTAATTCATTTTCTGATAGTAATGTTTAATCTTTAAAATTGTCAAGAATCTTAAATCTATTTTCGACACATTCTAATGCTTACTCACTATATTGATCATTCATGTTTTTTATAAGCTAACATACCTATTACTTTGAGAATTAATCTCTATCATATTGTTCTAAGCTAAAAAAGAACAAGTCAGCATATTGATCAACTCTACAAACTTTATAATTGTATGTGCAAGGATTTTCTCTTAAACCGCCTAAACAACGCTCCTGTGAACATGACAATGCTAATTTTAATTCAACTGCTGATTTAATAAATGTAGAAAGGGGCCTAGGTACCGTAAGAATAGGAAGAACAACTTTATTTGAAATTTAATGTTGAGTATCTCTTTACTCTGATAAATATATCAATATATATGTTACTGAGTTTGCATATCGTTTTTGTAACAGGGCTACATTTATGTTCCTCTTAATTGATATTCTTCCTTAATTTCATTAATAAACTCATTACAAAATTAAAATTAATTATATTTCTAGAAAACATATGGTAAATCCTTATATGCTTCAATAGCTAACACTTTCAGAACCCCAGATTTAATTAATTTTTTTTTTTAATTTAAATCATTAAACAAAATATATCATTTATTAACCTTCATAACTAGCATGTTTATTACACCCTTAAAAAGATAAAGATAAAAGGAAGGAGAAACACTATTATTATTAAATAATTTTTTTCAAAATAATTATTATCCAAAATGTTATTTTAGATCTTAATCATTATATAACTGAAATTAATTAGAACTATAGCAACCTCCAATAAAAGCACTTTAAATTTAAATATCATTTAATTTAAGTGGTTTTCACTAAATTTCATCATTAAAAGAAATAGCTATATTAATTATGCCATTTGGGACCTCAAAGTAATAAGCAACTTAATTCACTCAAGAAATTGATAATTGCTTGAGAAAATAATAATGCCGTAATAAATGTTGTGTTTAATAAAGTTAACTCTCAATATACGTATTATTTTCAGTTGATTATATTAATTTAATAGTTGGATTGTAAAATCTGATTTTACAAACTCAAGTTCTTTATTGAAAAGAAACTTTATAGACTTGATCAAGCATTCACTAAAATAAAAATTAATAAATTAGATAATTAAAACTAAAATAGATTATTATATTTTTAAAGGTAAAACTAAAAGAAAAATGATTTGAATTCATTAATAAATATTTATTCAGCCATTTCATCACTGCTCTAATATAATGCAGCTGCTCTTTCCCATATCATTTCTTCCAGTATATTTTCTGTTATCTAATTTGAATAAGTAAATAATTTACGAAATCAATTACTCAATATTCTTAGGATAATACTATTTATCTTAAGTAATGTATTATATTCTTTTTTTTCTATCTTCCATAATTTTAATGATGAATCTACATGACAAATCTTTTGATCGCGAACGATCCATAGGATTTACATAATATTACTAATCTCTGCCCAATAATTCAACTGGTACATTTTTAATCAAGTCTAGCTATTTAAATATTATGATTATATACTATCTCTCATAAATTGTTATCTAGTTTTTTAGAAATTCTATTCAACTTTGTCTTAATCTAAAGCAATATCTTTAACAGCTTCTATGTAATCACACAATGCCATTTACTCATACCCCTATCTTTCTTCTTCCATCTTCTTCATCTCCAAAGTATCCAGTATATCTACCAATTCGAATAGTAAATCGTCAATTAAAAATTCAGTTAATTTTTCAGAATGAGTTAGATCATCCTAGAGACTCCTCTTGCTAACAGATGTCCAGGAAAGGATATTCAAGTTGTACATAATCAAATTTTCTTAACTAATGGATCTACTTTCCTTTAATTTTATCCAATTTCTAATTGATTTCTTTGTAATATTTATTTGGATTTTGAGGTACAGATTTAACAATTATTAATGTTTTTCTATTAATGCATCCAATTCATGTTATCTTTGCAATTCTCTATTTTAGATTTCAATCAATTCATTTTTCTTACTTATTATTAAGGTTGCTATTGAGGTATGAATAATAGCAGTAAATAATAGCAGTACTTTTATTGTATTAAGTCCAAATCTTTTGAATCATATTCTCCGGGTAATAATGGTTTTTTTGGCTTCGTAACGAATTAAATGAATTCCCTCTTTCCAAATAGGATAATTATTTTATTGAGGTTCAACTTAGATTTCATCTACATTTTTTCAATTTACTTTGATTTATCCCATTTCTTTTATTCTTTTGTTTTGGATGGTGATTCTTTATTTTCCATACCCTTTTTTTTAGCATTCATAATATCTTAGGGCAAATCAGGGTTTTTAATGTTTTAATTTTCTTCAAATTGTGTATTTTACTCAAATTTCAGATTCTTCTCTTTGTCTAATACCCATTATAATTATTCTAATTCTCTCTTCTATTTCTTCATTTCAGAAACATCTTTCTTATATTGCTCTAATAAAGATAATAATAATTACAATCATCAATCACTTATTCAATATCTTTTATAGTTATATATGATTTAACTGCTGCAGGAAGTGGATTTTAAAATTATCTTTTTTTATTCTCTTTTTCTTTTTCTGTTTCAATTTTTTCTTTTTGCAATTTATTCTTTTTGCAATTTATTTTCAATTTTGAATATTTCATTCATCTTCAAACTATCAAATGGTTTTGGCTTAGATTCAACCTTGTATCTATTTTATTGTTGTGGTACCTTTGAATAATTAATTAATAGATATGTAAAATTTTCAAATTTTATTGCTTTTGGTGGCTGAGGCTAATATGTTGGCTAATGTGAACCAAATGCTAACGAGTTTTAATTATAAAATTAGTTATTCATATTTTTTAAATATAAATATATATAGATATATACAATAGGAAATCATTACCATCGAAAAATAAAGCTAGACTATCTTGTTTGTTAAGGAGAGATAGAAGGTAATTATAAATGAATTCTCTTTTAACTATTAACTTTTGGCAACTGTATATCCAAAGAGGACTTATATCTAGATGTTAAATCTAAAATAATTTCGAATAATATTTACTATAACATCGATTAGAATTCTGCATTTTATTTTTGATAGACACAAGATCTTATGAAGAGGTATCTTTTTTCAGTTGAATCGTCTTCAAACTCTTAGGTTTGTAATAAGACTTTTGAGGACGGACTATAATGTGTGTTTCTGTGTAGACTCTTTATGATTTTGGAGCATCTTCATTAAGCATAATCTCATAGATTTCATCAGAGTTTTGAGATTTTATATAGGAACATCCTTCTAAACATTGTTATTTGAATATCTTAGTCATCTGCAATGCCTTTACTATCTAAGAAAATAATTAAATTTATGTACTAGCTAAAACTTTTAAATAAACCTATATCTTTAAATAATTTCTTTATTTGTAATTGGATGAGATTTTCTTTCTTCACCTAGCAACCAAGGATGTTCCAAGCATTATTCAGCTGTCATTCTATCTATTGGACTGTGAGTTATAGTGTTTTTGATGAAATCCTTTGCCATCCTATAAATATTATTAAATCATAATACTCTGAGAGATGTGATGGATAGTTGATATGAAAATTACCAGAGAGAACTTTGTAATATTCCTTTTTAGTTTATCCTTCAGTCCAAATGGGATGCAAATTGTTGCATAACATTTTATAGAATATTATTCCAAGAGAAAAGATGTCAAGAGCCTTCTTTAATTTTAATAAACTACTTGCGTTTATTCGTAGCCATTAATTAGTTCAGGAGCAATATAATATGGTGTTCCAACTTGTTAGCCAATGATACCTCTACACAAAATTTGATATCCTAGGCCGAGGTCAATCAATTTTACATGATTGCCATTTGATATAAATATGTTTTCTTATTTAAGCATTGAAAATTACCAGGCTTTAGATCTCTATGTATGATTCCTTTGCGATGTAAAAAAGCTAAGGCATTCAATACTTAGAGCATAATGTTCCTTATTTTAAGTTCATCAAGTTTCTATTCTTTCAAAATTACATCTAGAGTGGTTCCATTCAGTTTTTCCATTATTAGATAGATGAAATTATGAGCAAATAATACCTAATAGGGTTTCAGTAATAATTCTCACCTTGTACAATTTAACAATGTTTGGATGAGTGCATTCTTACAAGAGAGATGATTCATTTTCCTGTTCGAAATATGGTGTTATCTAGTTTTTACAAGTAAATACTTTAATAGCAACAACTTTATCTAGTTCTTAACTATGAGCTGCAACCACTATTCCAAAACTTCCTTTTCCCAAAACTTCTATATATCTGAAGAAATCACTCAGTAAGATATCGTTTAAATTTTCAATTAATTATTAAGGGTTCATTATTTAAATATATTATTAATGCTTCATCACTTTGAATTAGTCAATGAACATATGTAGACTACACCTTCGCCACCGCCAAAAGCAAATTTATTACTTTTATTTCCATAGTCAACACAATAAACTCCTAATAAGGATTTCTGAATTCTTTATACCTTCCTATAAATCTTGTATGTAACCACAAGTTTAATATTGGTTATTAATATCAAACAATTTTAGTTCTTATTTGCCACTGCTACCAGCCAATATAGTGTCTCCATTGATTTTACTGAATTAACACGAATAAACATAGAAGTCACTGTTATTAATATTTTTATCCCATTATATCTCCTAAATCAGTGATCTGGTGCCAAAGTCCCATAATTATAACTAATTGTTTGTTCTATAAGAGCCAGTCAATATTTAACCATTTCTGCTTTATAGTGTATATGGATACCTAAAATCTAAACTATCCCCAGAAAGATTAGGACCATAGATAGTACCAATAGATTTGTGATCTCTAAGATCCCAGATCAGGAGATTGCCATCCCATCCACCAGAGAGTAGAATATTGGGTGTTTCTTCCGAGTACTTAAGTGCAAAGATCCTGTTCTAATGGCCTGGTTAATTGCTTGTATGAATAATGATTATACTAATCAGCCTTATCAAAAGTGTGGATTACCTCCTTCTTTTCATCGTCGTAAACACGTATCTAATATAATCATTCTATATCAATAACTTTAAAATCTTTGCCTGCAGTAGCAAATTAATCTCCGTCTGATCTTATATCTAAGGCCAATAATTGATTGCCCTGTTCTACTGTCCTAAATAATTGCTTTCCTGTTTGTGCCTGCCACATCATAAGCGAGCCATCAGAATTAGCAGATAAAAACACACTTTTAGCTTTATTGGCTACATCTCTTCTCCATCTAATTGCAGTCGTAGGACTTGCTCCTTCTGATGATCCTTATAAATTAAATGCCAGTTTCCCTTTAATATTCTACTTTCACTTTACCAGATACTATGTTAAAAACTTTAACTGTTCCATCCGAACAACCAGCTGCTATGAGTTGATCCTCGAAATCAAATCTCAAACAAAAGATTTCAAATTCAGGGTTTCCAAAGAATGTTTTTAATGATATTTTTTTTGTCTTACTTTGTACTTCACCAAATCTTATAAATCTATACGAACATATACTTTAGTTATCCATAACTATATTGTGTTTATTTTTTATTTGTTTTCTTTTTATCCCTTGATGTTGAACGATCTTTTCTTTATTTTGGGTCCATTTAATATTAATTTATGAAATTTTAAAATCCCAAAGGTATATTTTCTGTGATCTTTGTCTATGCCATCATCTTGAGTGAGTATTATGTATTTGTATTTCATTATTTACCTTATAGATATAGCAATGTAAAATATTTATCATTAGTATAGAATAGTGGATCCACAATTTTTATTGGAATAGAATTCACACTTATCTACATAATTATTCATTGGGCGTACATTCAAGCTCAAATTCAATCTCCTGGGCATCCCTCTCCTGATTTGGTATTTGAATCGCCCTAAATTTAGGCAAAAAACTATCAAGAACATATATTAGAAGAAATCAAGAACAGAACTAAAAAACATACAGAAATTATTCAAAAAAAAAGAAAACAAAAGTTAATGAAGAAATATGAATTAGCAATTGATGAAGAAGATGAAATATTGTAATCCAAAATAACAACATATCATTTAGTGACATAATTTAAACTATGTAACTTGATTCCTATTGTTTCAAATGCAAAAATATCAAATAACCCAGAACTCATCATTGTAAAGAATGTAATAAATGCATTTTAAGAATGGTATTTTTTAATTTGGCTTCAATAGGATCATCATTGTCGTTGGGTTAATAATTGTATTGGGATGAAAAATCATAGGTTTTTTTGTTAATTTATAATCTATGCGTTGCTATGTATGTCTCAATGTGTGATATTCATTACAATTGAACTCTTTAGTGGAACTTAACTTAAAGGAAATTCCAAGTTTCTTTGCCAAATGTGTGCCCTTACATGTTTACTTTTATGTCTTTCTATGGGAACTCTTCTGTCATTTCACTTATATCATATAGCGAAAAATGTGACAACGGTTGAATTTCACATAGAAGAAATGAAAACTGACAATCCATTTCGAAAGTTAAAAATTATAGACAATTTTAGAGAACTCTTTGGTTAACTTTATATCAATTGGATTTTGCCATTAACTGAGAATGAAAGTAAGACAAAAATTACAAATGACTCATTCGAATTATGATTAGTTATCAAAATTAAAACAATTTTTTATTGTTCTCATAATTACATTCATGCTACATCTATACACATTATTTATGTATTGCATGATAACAATCCATATACTTGACTATTTTGCTTTCCTATTGTTATTAATTCTTATTCTGGACTGAAAATGAAATTGGTTTCAAACACTCATAGCATTACATCGCATTTCCTATCATTCCCTTTTTTATTCTAAAAATACATATTTTATTATTACAATTATAATTGTTTCTCTTTCTTTACAAATAAATCTTAAATAAATACAATCTTTGCCTTCTATAAAAACATAATGTAATTGGTCACTCTTTTAAATGCATAACTTGGAATGATTGGCATTTCTAAGCCAGCATTTTGATAGAGAACTCTGTTAGTTTCACACTATAATATTTAACAATAGTAGTGATCATTAACGTATAAGGGATTCTCAATAAACAGTTTTTAAAAATAAATAAAGATTTTCTTGTCTTTATATTAAAGGCATTCTTCAATGAGCTCTTCCATTATTTAATCATTTTCTATGCATTCACATTTCTTAATTTTTTTGATTTCCAATAAATTTCTTAATTCTTTTTCATTTCCATTTTCAGACATTTTATCTATATGAATAAAGAATTCTCTAAAAACTCTTATTCTTGCACACATCAATAGCAATAATTAGATATAACTATATTTAAGACTGATACTTATCATATCATCGATATTTTATTTATATCTTTAGGTTTTATTAAGAGTAAATAATAATTCTTAAGTAATATATTTTTATTATTATTATTATTATTATTATTATTACTATTATTACTATTATTACTATTATTATTATTGATCTTTGAAATCATCTAATCTAAAATATTATTATAAGATTGCTTTGAAATCTGGTTGAAATATCAAATATCCAGAATTATGTTCATCTTTTATTAATAATGATTAGAGATTGACAATATTCAAATTGGATATCCTTTGGTGAAAATCCAATTTGATTACAATTTATCCATCGATATTGGATAAACACAATTATTGTTTATCATTATAATAAAAAAGATATAAATTTTCTTCATAAAGCGTTATTCCATCTATGAGATTCTCATAGAGAGTATAGGATGCTTCATCAAATCGTATAAGTGTTCTATTAGTGAGGATGTAATGGAAATTTTTGATCGTTAATGATTAAAGGATATTATTAATAGGAATTGGCAAATTAATTGATGCGATTTCCAATTAATTATTGATGATGTATGTTGAATGCTTGGTTAAGAGTAAAAGTAGTGATGCATTAATTCTATAAATTTCGATAGGATTTTATATTTCACTGCAGATATCAATGGTCAAGTTGCTTAATCCTAAGACAAAATGGATTGTTTCTACCTTGAGTTACTAAGCATACTTATTCATTTTTAATAAGAATTGCATTGTATATCAACTACTCAGTATCAACGATTTGAATCATTTTGATTTTGGATAGACTCTCATTACTTTCTCGTTGAAATACTTTAAGTTTCTATTCGTTTTTATTGTATATTAATAACAATAATTTGTAATCTACAGTAACTAATTGAATTACTTGGCAAGGATTATAAAATATATAGGATTTCTGTTTCTTAAATTAAACAATCCAAGAATTCGAATTCACTATCGAAATCAATAATTTATTATAATTGAGCTGGTAAGGTTAGTAAGTCTAATTTATTGTTTTGTAAAATCAAAAACTGTTGATTGTTAATAGGTTGAATATTTAGGACGTTATCTAATAAATGAATGTAGCTATATTTGTTTTGGTTTTAAGTAATGAACGATAAAACCTATTTATTCATATTTTTAATAAATTAATGGCATAAAAGAAATAACTGAAACAGCCAGACCCTGGCCAAGTGGTAAATAAGGACATAGTGTTTAGTGAAAACATTAGAAATGAAATGAAATTCTTTGATAAGAATAGAACCGAACATTTTCAATTGAACCCCAATAGAGGTATTTATTAATTCTTATTCATTTAGTTGTAATTCTGGCTGAAAAACCCAATCATATAAGTATATATCATTATGAAATTCCAAGAACCTCAATCACATCAATCATCAAGAAAAGAGAAGGATAATGATATCTTTGGAAATCCATACACGGATGATCCAGTTGAAGAGGCATTCTCTAATCAGAAATTAGAGAAAACTTTGGAATTGAGAAATCAGATTCCAAGATAAAAATACAATTTCCCAATGACACAAAATCAAGAAATCGGTTGGTTTGCCAACTAATTAGTAAATTACATTATATTTTAGAATGTCTATAAACCAACTAAGAATTTTGCAAATCAACAATGCGAAATCACTAAATTTGTGGATAATTATTTTGAAATGACTCATGAAAACCCATTCAAAAAGAAAAGATCTTGATCAAACATTAATTTATCACAATATCTATAATCACTTATGTCTACTGATGTAATCTCTATATTTTTTCAAAGCTTTTCTCACATCTTTAGTTTTTGTCTAGGCTATTCTTATTATCAAATCCTTTAACTCTAACAATTCTTTGTCCTCCTCTTAATCAATCCATGTTGACACCAAAAGTCCATTGTCCTACTATTATTCATAATTTGTAGGTGTATTGTCAACTATTATTGTTCTCTCCAAAGGTCTACCTACTTTGCTTATGTCCTAATTGAATCATTATTTAAATACTTTAACAAAATTATTCCCATTAAAAGTAGTGTGTGGTCTATACAATCGATAATCTATGTATTCATCACATTATAACTCTGCTATCGCATGATCTGCATACTTTATAATATATTATATATATACACTCTGCAAACCAGCCGTAAAAATTACTATTTCACAATGTTCTTTTATTCCTTGTAATAACTCAACCAATCCTGGTCTCCTTATGAATTTGCCAATCTTATCATTCTAAACTTATTATTTATGTCATACATAATGACCCAGGGTTTCATCTAGATCTAATATTACACATAAAGAGTGCTGAAATGGTGTTTTAATAAATGGAACTTCAACTGGCTCTAAATTACTGTATGATTATCTTAAATGCATCACGTATTATTATTAATGAGGTACTTTGAATAAGGTTTTTAATGGCGATTAATATTATTCTGGTTATTAACTAACACTGGTTGATAAATAGATAGCATTAACTAATTATGGTCTACTAGTTTATATGTCTAATGACTTTATTTGACTTAGTTAATATCTACAAGTAATAATTACAGGCTATATATTCGGATTATCAATTTATAATAACTTATCAATAATTGTTTTGATGAAACTATTATTCTTTTTTAATTCTTAAATAAAACTAATGCAAGGGTTATTTTTACACAGTATTAAATCGATTTTAGTCTGTAATTATACAACTAAAGTATTCTATTATTTAGTTTGTGTCAATATTTTCTTTAAAAAATGACAGAAGTTTTCCAATAAAAGTTTTGTTAATACTATCATTTCTTATTAATGCTCTTAAGAATTATTAAGTAAATTTTCTTTCATTTAACATTAAATAAATGAAATTACTATGTCACTCAAAAATATTGATTCTTAAATTATTTTTTGTGTTAAAGGTCTAACAAAACAATGTAAATATTGTTCCCATTTAAACATATAAACGGATTCCCAATATAATTAGAAATTTGGAGGGTCCTCTTTAGTTGACAAACTCTCCATAATCTATTTGATATTCTAGAGCAAAAGTTATCCAGAATTTAAGTCAAAATGTTGAGTACTCTGAATGAATGTATCAAATTAACTACCAGGTCTAGAGAAATTGAAAGTAGATGTTGCTTTCATGCGTTCTGATTATTTAGAATTACTTCTCTTGAGTCCATCACATTCTTATTCTATTGTCCTCAATGTTCTTTTAGCCTCTAGCATAGGAGTTTCAATTTATTTTCTTTGGTTTTGCAATTGTTTTATTATATGGTAATTGTTTCCATATTTTAATGCAAAATATTCTATTGTATAATATCGCTTAGATTACTTGCAATTTCATCTGAACTCTTTTCAAAATGGGCAAGCACTGGAAGAGTTTGTTTCATATATTTAACAATATAATTTATATTAATTCATAAGCATATCAAATTATTGTTTTGTTTTTTGATCAAAAATATTCCTAATAAAATTCTATAATTAACTGATTCTAAGCGTAGAATTTATTTGCAAGATGTTCAGAAATTTATTGTTAAATATATCTACAAATCTTCTCTTCCAAATTCTCAATAATCTGAAAATTAAATATTTCCAAATGATCCCTTAGTTCTTGTTAATTATGACCTTTATCCTTTTAATCTAATGATCAATCTGAATCGATTAGTTCACTAAAATTTGTCTGTAATACGTCTTGTAATGGTATTATTTATTTTGAGTTTTCCAAAATTCTTGATAAATATCTAGAAGCAATCAAATTATTAAAAAACCATTCATATGATAGCATCCTACATCAATATTAAATTTTATTAAGTGTCTTTGTGTAGTAATAAAAATCCTATTGTTTCTTAAGTATTTAAGAACTTATTGATTATAAAATAGTTTTAAAAAAAGGAATAAGTTGTAAGAAACCGTATTAATTGCGAAATCTTAGAATAGCATTTTTTATTAACACCATAAATGATGATTATCATAAATTAATAATAATCTCCTTTGAGATAAACTTATGAAAGAACATATTTTAATTTTATCTTGAAGTTTAATTAAAAATCAAGTTTAATAGTATCGACATTTACTTTGAATAATTTTGAAGTTCTTTATTCTAATTTCTTGAAACTGAAATCAGTCTTTTAATTTATAAAACTATCTGATGTATTTTATAAAAAGAATTTTTTTAAATTAGTAAAAATGAATTGATTTTTTCTCTTCTGATATTAAGAATAAACATAAAAAAGAAAAATAATAATAATATTTTTGTTGCTGTTTCTCTATCCTACTTTTTATTTAGGCCTTTTGTTACCTTTATTATTGATTGATAATTCTTAAGTCTCTTGATTATTACACTTATTTGATATTGATGTTTATTGATGCTAATTTTTACTCTATTTTTTCTACTTTAGTTTTAAGTATATCAGATTGAACATTCTTTAGAATTGTTCAACAATCTTCCTTTGTCCATTTATATGCTACAATAATCATTAATTTTATAAGGAAGACAGCAATTCAATGGGAAATTATTGTTTATAACAATGATTACTTTTTTTTGTCATCCTATGAATTGATATGTGAGGGGATACAGTTTATCTAGATGAGTAACAAATAGTGTTATCAAAAGGAATTAATATTTCCTTACTTAAAAAAGAAAAGAGTTTGATTTGTCTCTTTTAAAATAGCTTATTTTGATATTATCAATATTCATATTAATTATTTGACTAATAAAAATTAAATCAAACAGCTTGGCTTGGGTCTTCCTTAGCTGAATATAAATGTGGGTGAATGTTTGGTAAGACACCTCCATCAGCAATAGTAGTATTGGCCATTAATTTGTTCAATTCATCGTCATTTCTGATGGCTAAGAGAATGTGTCTTGGGTTGATTCTGTTCTTCTTGTTATCTTTAGCAGCATTTCCGGCAAGTTCCAAAACTTCAGCAGCCAAATATTCAAGGACAGCTGACAAATAGACTGGAGCACCAGCACCAACTCTTTCTGTGTATCTTCCTTATTTCAAATATCTTGACACTCTTCCGACTGGGAATTATAAACCAGCTTTGTGTGATCTGGAAACTGATTTGTGAGCTCCAGCTGCCTTTCCTCCTTTTCCTGCTTTTCCTTTTCCTCCTGATGACATTTGAGTTTAATTAAATAATTAGAATAGATAATTTGGTTCAATTTTAAACAGTCACAAAATTCCTTTATTTAATTAATCAACCAATCAAATTCAAGATCTCAATACTCTACTCAATGAATTAACACCCAATCACATGTCAAGAATCATTTTCTACACCAGATTCCTCAACTATATTGTTAGGGGAGTACTTTTGGTTTTTATCTTGACTTTCTAAGATACATCAAAAGATATATCAAGATATGATCAAAATTCGAAAACATTAAACATATTAAAATTTAATTATTACTTTTTATTAATACTGATTTAATCGTAAAAAGAAGTAATAATTAGATAAGCAATGGTAGTGTTGAGTGATATTTCACTGTTCAAATTTGATAAATAATAACATGTGTTTTGTTTGATTTACAAGATTATGAGGATTTGAAAATCTTTTCTTTATTATTCAACTATATACAAAATAGATAGTAAAATATAAAATATATCTTTAAACTAATATTTTAGCAAAAAACTTAATATAATACAGATTTGATTATCAATAAAATGAAATGTTAGATAACCTATTATTATATCAATTTAATGATTTCAAAAATCTATTTAAAAGAGTGAAATTCCTCATAACAATAAAATGAATAATTATTTTCTAAATGTCTTTTTTTATGATTAACAATTAAACTATAATTTAAATAAGTTAAGAAAGATCTGTATTGAGAATAGAACTAAATATTTGTCATTCCTTTATAAATAAATTCTAAAATTTGTTAAGCTTGTTTAAGAATATTGTTCATTTAAAATAAATTTTATTGGTAGAATATTGTATATAATTGATTTAATTAAATAAGAATGCATGAACAAACCTTGTGATTGATAAAATTATTATAAGATGAGTGAAGAAATAGATTAGCATTTAGAGATGCAGGAGACAAATATTATGTTACTTCAACAATTCGATAATGAGACTCAAAGTCAAGAACCCATGAGCCCGTATCAATTTTCGGAACATTCAGATCTGCCTTCACCTAAGAAATAATCTAGAAAGAAAGAAAGGATACTAGAAAAACTGTTATCAAACAGGGCAAAATTTAACGAAAGAGCAGCACTTTTCAATTTGATCAATTCGCTTTAGTTAGTATGGTTATTGGAAAAGAATAGGCAATTACTCTATACAATTTGAGTTCAATAATAAATATTGAAGGATAATCGAATTTGAAGTTTTATGATAGTTCATCGATTTTCAGTTTTTATAGATGGAATAAACAGGGATTCACAGTATATTATTTGATAACAATTTTGGTGATGGTCCATGTATTGAAATTATTAACATGTTTAGTAGGTAAGAATGGAAATGAATTAGGGTATTTTTGTGTTGTGCAGAAGAGTGAGTAGTTGCTGACGATATTTATGATGTTGACCTTTACTTGTGTGATAACAAGGGGAATAATCACAATATTGTTATTAATTGATTATGGTTAAATATTGTAAACACAATCTTATGTTTATGGAAAGGAGGATAAAGTAGCTTAATCTTAAACAATATAATTTACAGTAGTATTAGTGATATTTGTAGCTGTGGAAATAGTGATGGGATTACAGAGTTTATTATATGCAGGACAAGCGAAAGAGAAATATAAATGTAAAATATTGGGTTATTAATAATAGAAATGAGGGTGAATGAAAAGAAAATAGCCTAGCATTATCAGATAGCTTACTAAATAACTTTAAGGTAATTTCTGGCTTGATTATTATTACATAAATAATGTTTAATAAATTAAAGAATTCATTTCCATTTAGGTCTGGTCCTAATTTCCTGTTATGTTTCCTAGGATTCTCAGGTGTGGGTTATTTTGGTACAAGCTATTTGCATAAACAGAAATATGATCATCCAATAGTCCAAGAAGCCTTAAGGATATTGCAACATAATGATTAAATAATCTAATTGGC
Organism: Paramecium octaurelia; assembly: GCA_905182995.1. Lineage (NCBI taxonomy): Eukaryota > Ciliophora > Oligohymenophorea > Peniculida > Parameciidae > Paramecium > Paramecium octaurelia. The sequence continues at coordinate 221,654 of CAJJDP010000104.1, forward strand.
AGGATATCCATTATCACTGTAGATAAATATGGGTAGCAATGCGACACAAAATAACGATGTGTGTTAATTTTCTTTTCANGAGAATAGAACTAAATATTTGTCATTCCTTTATAAATAAATTCTAAAATTTGTTAAGCTTGTTTAAGAATATTGTTCATTTAAAATAAATTTTATTGGTAGAATATTGTATATAATTGATTTAATTAAATAAGAATGCATGAACAAACCTTGTGATTGATAAAATTATTATAAGATGAGTGAAGAAATAGATTAGCATTTAGAGATGCAGGAGACAAATATTATGTTACTTCAACAATTCGATAATGAGACTCAAAGTCAAGAACCCATGAGCCCGTATCAATTTTCGGAACATTCAGATCTGCCTTCACCTAAGAAATAATCTAGAAAGAAAGAAAGGATACTAGAAAAACTGTTATCAAACAGGGCAAAATTTAACGAAAGAGCAGCACTTTTCAATTTGATCAATTCGCTTTAGTTAGTATGGTTATTGGAAAAGAATAGGCAATTACTCTATACAATTTGAGTTCAATAATAAATATTGAAGGATAATCGAATTTGAAGTTTTATGATAGTTCATCGATTTTCAGTTTTTATAGATGGAATAAACAGGGATTCACAGTATATTATTTGATAACAATTTTGGTGATGGTCCATGTATTGAAATTATTAACATGTTTAGTAGGTAAGAATGGAAATGAATTAGGGTATTTTTGTGTTGTGCAGAAGAGTGAGTAGTTGCTGACGATATTTATGATGTTGACCTTTACTTGTGTGATAACAAGGGGAATAATCACAATATTGTTATTAATTGATTATGGTTAAATATTGTAAACACAATCTTATGTTTATGGAAAGGAGGATAAAGTAGCTTAATCTTAAACAATATAATTTACAGTAGTATTAGTGATATTTGTAGCTGTGGAAATAGTGATGGGATTACAGAGTTTATTATATGCAGGACAAGCGAAAGAGAAATATAAATGTAAAATATTGGGTTATTAATAATAGAAATGAGGGTGAATGAAAAGAAAATAGCCTAGCATTATCAGATAGCTTACTAAATAACTTTAAGGTAATTTCTGGCTTGATTATTATTACATAAATAATGTTTAATAAATTAAAGAATTCATTTCCATTTAGGTCTGGTCCTAATTTCCTGTTATGTTTCCTAGGATTCTCAGGTGTGGGTTATTTTGGTACAAGCTATTTGCATAAACAGAAATATGATCATCCAATAGTCCAAGAAGCCTTAAGGATATTGCAACATAATGATTAAATAATCTAATTGGCAGGATATCCATTATCACTGTAGATAAATATGGGTAGCAATGCGACACAAAATAACGATGTGTGTTAATTTTCTTTTCAGGTTGTTGGTCCTAAAGGTGCAGCAAAAGTTGAGTTAATGGGATAATCAAGAGAATTGCAAGAGATACAAAATAAGACTTAATATTACATACCATCCTCAAAACAAATGACTGATGTGATGAAATATAATAAAGATGTGGATGCATTATAAAATTGGAAATTGACCCCAGATGTGAGATTATGGAAAATTGATCATCTGGTTGCTGACATTGGATTATAAGGAGACTTTAGAATAGTCTTGGTTGATTCAAATTAAGTGTTGAAAAAGGATGTGGCTTAAGCAATGACTCCACCTCTAGTTACTGATCGTAGAACACTATATGATCTAAAGTTAGAAATAGATGCTCGCAAACCTAAAGTGCCTACTACTGAATAAGAAATAGAAGAGGCAAGAAGATATAGACAATAAGAATTATATAGAAAGGTGGGTGGTGTTAGAAATATCACTATTATTAGTACTATCATTGGTGCTATGGCAATTTACAATTATGTTAAGGCAAATAGAGTATGTATTATTTAATAGTCTAGCGAATAAGTGTTTTGAACACTCAAATTCACAGATAATCATTGATTATTATATAGACTAACCCTTAGATCAAGAAATTATTTGGTTAGAATATCCAATTCAATTAGTAGTTGAGAGGTGGACAGATAAGGGATTAGGCTGAGTTTGAGACTGACATGTATGGATAGAAGGCAGGTGTTTGTTATGTGAAAGGTTAGAAGAACAAAAAAACAAATGATTGGGAAATTGAAACAATTGATGTAGCTGTTAAGGATGCTTAAGGTATTATCAATCAAAAAATTAGAATACTTGGTTGATTTGTGTATTTCAAATTATATGAAAATAAATAATTAATATCATTATTAAAATTAAAATTTGTGATGAAAATTAATTGGCTCATGAATTAACTTATATTTAATATAAGCTATATATTGATTCAATTTGCATCACCACTCTGATATGATATATACTATTACATTATATATGATGATATTTGTATAAATCACTCCACGATGAGGTTTCATTGATTATGCAATTATACCCTGAAATATTTTATTATACTTATATAATTATGTGTCTCCTTCTTTATTCCATTTAAACAAGTTTATCAATAAGTGAGACTAGTTCTAATACAGTGATTGAGTATATTATGTATAAAATGGAGTCTTAGGAGGTATATATAGGCTAGATTTAATTTCTATAAGTTTTGTGATTTTAATATCAAGTTGAGATTATTTTTTATTTATTAAAGAATGTAAACTCTGAGTCATTTGGAATCTAGATTAAGTAGTTTTAAAGACATCAATAAAATAAAAGATCCTCAGTCTCTTTTAGAGGAGGAGTTTAACAAATAAGAGATATCGAAGAAATAGATAAATGATCAAAATTCTCAATTCAATTTGATTTTTTAGGAGATAAGAAACAATAACATTTATAAGTAGAGAATATATTAGAATATGATTAAACGTGAAATGGAAACTAAACCTAATATTATTGAGAAAGTGGATTAGCATTTATAAACTGTTAGTAAATTTGATGAATCATAATCAATTTCAAGTTTAGAGACTACAAAATAATTATAGATTTCTATTGATGAATTGGTTAAGTCTATAAATAAGAAAAAACAATAGATCTACCCTATGGAACATTAGATGTAACTGTTGAAATATTAATAAAAATAAGCTGAAGATGAATTAATTCTAGCTGAATTTGAAATGCTTAGATCCAAATAATTATTACAATCAATGAAAACTAAAATATAAAGATTATAGAGCAGAAGAAACCAATATCTACAAGAGTTGATGGATCAAAACGATCTTCATAAAGCAAACACAGAAGAATAGAAGAAAGAATACGAAGTGATTTAGGATCATATCAATGAATTAAAAATACAAATACATGACTAAAAGTCATAAATCGAAGACTTGAAATAACAAGAGAGGTTAAAATGGGAATCTAGTGGCAATTAAATGATAATAATCAAAAATTATTTAGCAATGACCAAGTTGTATGAATATTGTACTAATCAAATTTAAAAGATTGATATCAGCTAAGATTCCAAAAATGATAACGATGAGTCTGAAGATTTGATTATAGAATCATCTGACAACTCCTTTTTGGATGATGGAGGAGTCTTTTAAACCTAGATCAAACAGACTTCCCTCAAATCAAAACAATCTATTAAATCTATTAATTCAATAAAGAAGAATTAGAAGAAATCAATAAATTATCAATAATCTCTCCAGAATTTTATCACTGCAAAAGAATTGATATCCTAAGTTAAATTGAATGTAGATATCAACATAATTGAAGAGATCATTCTCAAAGCATATGATGAGTAGTCAAATTTGCAAAGACAATTGGCAGAGTAACATACATACCTTATTGAATAGAAGGGTGAATGTTTTAAGGAGTATAACAATATATAATAGAAGGTATATTATATTTAAATTCTTAGTTCTAACTTGATGATGGAAACAATAAAGAGAGGATAATCAAATGTTCAAAACCTACTAATGATAATTTTAATTAGGATGTAATAACATCAAATATTGCTTAATCAAGCGTAACAAACAAACTAAAAAAATCATATAGACCATAAGCAGAAGATAACAAATGGAAGATTTGTTTCTATGCATGAACAATAGAGCTAGTATCTTCTTGTAGAGAATAATAAATATACTTCACAATATAGCATAAAGAAGTGAAATAGCTAGTCAAGATATGATTGAGAAATATCAGCAATCTTAAATGACTCTGATGTTTTTGAAATAAAATCAACAATAAACTTAGATGTATTTGGATGATTATCCAGAATTCAAAAAATTAAAGAAATCTCATAATATAACATTATTATATAATGATGCTCAAATATTCAATGAATTTAAGTAATATTGCTAACAAGTAACAGAAAAAAATGAAATTGATGACAAATTGTTGTCTGAGAATTTTGATGCTTTTGTCTAATTGTGTTTGAATAGGATAGCCTCTGAAAGTTAATGTATTTATGAATAGATAGCAATTATTTGTAATCAGATTAAGATAGAAACACAATAATTAAGACATTTTTGTCATTTGTCTTCCAGTGAATAAACACCGTTGCCACACATTGTTCAGATGACTTACAACATGGCTGCAGAAAAGTTGCAAAATTACACAGATTCAAAAATCAGTGACCCCAATATTACTTCGAAAAGAAAACAGTTTGCGTATTTAAATTGATATTCTTGTTAGACGAAGATCTCTGTTGATGGACGAAAAGAACTCTTAACAAGGAGAAACAAATGAAGAAAACTATGAAAAATATTACAGTCAAATAAAAAATGGCATAGAGAATCCTTTAATAAAAAGAGATGTTTAAACTGATTCTACGATGGTTGCAAAGACGAGTTTACTTTATGACAATTACACTCCTCGCACTGAATTCATCAAGCAAAATAGATAACTCACTTTGTCTTTAAATAGAATTCAATCATGTAATATTTGATACATCTATGTAGTGAGTCACATTTATCATTAGATCAACAACCAGGAATTCAGTAATACTTTTAAGCATAATATTCACAGAGAACAGAAGACCATTCAGTATCTAACTAATCATAGCACTTAGACTAGACCTGGTAGCAATAGTCTTGCTCTGATGTCTACTTATAGACAGGAATGTCGAACTGAACACAATATTAATGATAAATCAAAGACTTTCAAACAGACTAAAAGTAAATCGCAAATATCAAAAGTAATATTGAATGAGGCCAAAAAATAAATGCAAAAAATAAAAACTATTAATAAATTATAATTTAACCAATGAGATATCTTTATATAACTAATAATATTTTCAAAATCTTATGTTTTGTAAGGAAATTTTGAACTCAATATAATATTATTATAATACGATATATATTACAAGATGGGCATTTGTGGAGGCAGACCTAAAAGCTAGGAAGACTAAGTTCACAAACTGAGTCAACCTATCATAACCAATGGTGAGTTGCAGATTAAGGTATTGCTAAAGAACATCACTTTGAAAATGACTGGTGTAAGACAATGCTCGATTGAATTTGATTTGGGGTAGTGTAAGTACACATCACCGGTGCACATAGATAATAATGGAGATCATTATGTATTAAATTCATAGAAGGAAGTGGCGAGCTAGTTTTGATGGAACCTTAAAGATGACTGAGTAGTAGATGCGAGAATCCAATATGAAAATTTCAGTGATTGACAATTAAGTAATTGGATCAGCAACCATCAATTTATTTGAAGCGGCAGTAGGTCCATTTCACTTTCAACTACCAATCCGAGGCTAAAATATGGGCAATGTTAGTTTTGATTTGAAAATGAATCAAGTATTGTAGGCAACACTCTAAAGTAAGTTTATTATCTGGGAATTAAACTAAAGTCTCAGTGATGTTAGATACAACTATAATTTGCGATTGGTGGTATAAATATCAACTAAAATTAAAGACTTCATAGTTCTCATTCATCTCTGAGCATTCAACCACCTTTGTGAATCCCAATTATAGAAAGCAAAATGAAAAATAGAAGAGTATTATAGCTTCCAGTCGTAAAAGCATCTTAGACTAGGACATGATGAGAGATTCCATAATATCATTACCGAAAATACCGTCAATGATAAATAGCAGTGGAGGTGTAAATCATTCTCTCGAGTCCATCATAGCAGCCACTCCAACAAATAAAGGTTAATCCCCAGCCTCATAACCCTATCATAGAATAGAGTGGGATCATGCTGGAGATGAACTGACTTTAATAGTAGAATTACCAATCTCGGAATTTTAAGGTTCTGCTATTCAATTATGTTTATGGTCAATCTCATCTAACAAAAACAGTTTAAGTAGCAGCAAGTCTCCTCATAAAACTATAATAAAAAAGACTTAAAATAAACACGACTCAGAATATATGGATTTAGAGATCTAGGACCATCATTTAGTGGCAGAAACTTATATTAATTTATCGAATTTAGAAACTAACATCATTGCCGATTTGGGAGCTAAGTTCTTTATAATCAAAAGTCAATAGGCTAAATCAATATGGTATCATGGTGTAGAGGTTGGTAAAATTGATTATGAAATAAGTGTAAGATTACCCAATTATTTATAATAATCATCATTTGGAGTTTAGACAGAAAAGGGTATTGTATCAACTGCATCTGTGGTTGGGAGTGTTGAGAATATAAGTGTAACAGAGATTAAGATGATTCAAATTGAGTTTCAGAAATTATCAAGTTCTATTTTTAAGATTGAGCACAAAACCTTAAACATGGAAGATAAGTTAAAGGTTCGTTCAGATATGGATCAATAACTTAGTAAGTTGGCTCAATTATTGGGACAATCTCATGGTACCAATATTAAGACATTCCAATACAAATCTGAGGATGATTTAATGAAAGCCTAAGATTTATTGATTCAATTGTCTATCCATTTGGTGGATTATTCAAAGACTTTGGCATCTTTCAATTCCTATTTTGAATGTTTGAATTAGGTACTAAGCAGAGGAGAATTGATGCTATAATAATTAGGGTTTTTTAAAGCTTTGAATAAGAAGCAATCTGAATTCAAAACAGAGGTTGGTTTGAATTATTAATCATTTTTGGTGAACACACTTCGATTCACATTATCTAAATTAAATCAAAAAGATCCTAGTCAAGAGGCGAGATAATTATATATAAAATTTTTAGTGATCAGCTATTTTCGAATTCCAGAATTCAGAGCAAAATTTTTAGAATTAATTAATAAAGCTGATGATCCTTAGTTGTTGGAATTGAGAGGAACTGAATTTATACAGGAAGATGACCCCACAAATATTGATAAAAGTACTAAAACCAATATCTCAATTTTCGATTGGTAGAATTATTTTCACACTTATCTATCTGATAAGAGCAAAGGAATTCAAAATTAATCAGCTTTGAATCAAATATTAGATGATGAAAGTTGGAAGGAGCATATTAGACATAGATCAATAAATTTCAGTTTTTTTGTAGAAGAATGGGCTAAGTATGTGAGGAATATTTTGTAAGTGAAAATACTTCCTTGGTAAGACATCCCAGGTTATAGAATTTTGGTTAAAGCATTTATGTGTGAACTGAAATAGTAGGAATCTATTCCTGATGCAATGAAAATAGCTTTGAAAAGTTTGCTTTAGAATGTGAATTTATTAGGAATAGTAGTGAGTTTGCAATTCAATAAAACAAAGTACTTTATATTCTTAATAAAAGTCTATACAATGCGGAATAAGTGATAGAAACCTTTGAAATTTTAGATATTTGTTTTGGTACATTGACTACCATGCCTGCTTACTTCGATTATCCATTTTTCTTGAAAGGAATTAAATAAATCATAATTGAATCAGAACATGCAATAAATATTGCTAAATGTGTTTGGCTTATTTACAACATTTATCCATTATTTTCAAGTAACATATATTAATCTAAGAAAGTGGACTTTAAGAAGGACATATGTGAATTTTTATTTGAAAAGGCAGTGTTCAAATTGTTTTTGCATTGGAGTAGGACAGTGAGATTGGTATTTCATTACTTTTTACTGTATCGAGTATCTCATTAACATAAAAATCCAAAAGTAGGAGGTTTGGACGAAGAGTAAGTACTTAATGATAATGGTTAGATAGATTATACAGCAATACACGTTGATTAATAGGCCAAAGAAGAATTAGAGTTACTTCGAGAACAGGTAGCCACAATAACAATTGATTGTAAGGTGTGTGAATATTGATTTAGTCTGATTATATCTACATGAAATACTTGAGATTCCTAAGCAAATTGGAACAAGCCAAGATTAATGAGAATCAGAGAGAATATTAATAGGATCATCAAAGTTATTATCTAAAGATGGTGCATAAGAAATTGAGAAAAGAATAGGAGTTAAAGATGCAACAACAGGAGGAACCAAAAATGATGGAGTAGTTGAAATTAGAGAGAATGATTTCAGAATAGGACGAATCCTAATAAAAGTAGAATTAATTAAAGCCAGTGATCGTTCCTCGACCAGTTATGCACAAGAAGTTGAGTTGTAAGAAATAATTGATAATAATATAGATAAACATGAAGTTGAGATTAACGAGATGCAATAGCAGTACTTACGACTATCCATTCGGGAATTCGAGGAATAATTAAAGAATTATAATAATTGGAGATAACAAAATTTAAAGAAAATGATCGGCAAATACAGTGAAGAAGGTAATAGATTTGATCATTCTAGATAAACACACAATTCACCTGAGTTTTGAGGTGCCCAAAGTTGATGTTCTAAAGAGAATAGACGAAAAGGAGGGTGCTTGAATAAATTATTATATAGATTATTATTAAATCAAAAACCAAAGGTTTCTGCATCTGCATAATGCAAATAGAGGAATCCATCTTCTGGATCTTTGTATTAATCGTAAATGTTTTTTAGTTTATCATCTAATTATTGATTATAAGAAGTACGTTCATTCATTAAATTTTTTCCGCAATACATAAATAGAGTTGAAGTTTTCTCATCTAAATTCAATTTCTTTTTGATTGTATTTTTGAATTCGTTAAAAGAGAAACTAGAGTTCACCAAAAATCTATATCCAATCATTTAAATAAAGTTACTTCACTTTTTGCAATTAAGGTAATTTACAACCTGGAATCTTTTCCACAATTATGGGAATCATTTCAGGATATTTTGCTAGTTGCTCCTACACTCTTTTCTTTCTATCTTCCAACGTGTGGGAATCTTTGTAAGTTTGATTCTTCTACTTTTACATAATTATTTATATCTATAATTATTAATAATAGTATTTATCAGGCTGTAGTACTATATAATCGATTAATCCTTGATAATTTATTAATTTATTCATCCAAAAACCATGATGGCAATGTGTTCCAATAAGGCCTATCTGAAAAGAAGGACCTTTGATAATTAATGTAAATTTTTTATCCATTACTAAAGATGATGTCGATACCAATATCTTCCAAGTTAAGTTTGACTGCTTGAAAGAAAATGTTGTTAAAATACATCAAGGAGATCCTATTCTATGTTAACAATGCGAAACTGTTCTCAATAAATACTCAAAAATCGAAGATGACGTTTAAAATCAATAATTTGGAAAGCATCTTTGGATATGTGAGTTTTGCAATCATAAGAATTACATTTAAATTGAAAAGGAAGAAATACCTAAAAATGAAGACACTGTTTACCTGATTTAATCATCCTAAGAATAATAAATTCAAATAGAAGATGCTGATAACTCTATAGTATTTTGTATTGATACCAGTGGTTCAATGTCTAGTACTGTTGAAATAAAGGGGAAGGTCAATTTTAAACATGGAGTATCTGCTGAAGAGTATGAAATGCTTAAATAATTCATTGAACCGGGAGACGAACATTAGATATGGCCATAATTTAATACCAAGCATGTGACTCATGTTTCTAGAAAATAATGTGTTATGGCAGCTATTGAATAACAAATAGGAGAATTAAAGTAGAAGAATCCCAATAAAATAGTTGGATTAGTCACATTTAATAATGAAGTTGTTGTATATGGGGATGGTTCTGAAGTTCCAATTACTATTGCTGGAGATAGACTCTTTAAGTAAGATGAAATAGAGGCTCTCTTAGATGGAACTGCAAACTAACTCATGAAATCTCCAGTTAAAGTTCAAGCTGATAGTCTCTTGAAGAAATTTGAGAAACTCTAAGAAAAAGGATAGACTGCTTTAGGTCCTGCTTTGGTTTCAGCTTTGCAATTAGCTAAAATAGGCAAACCTGGATCCATGATTATTATATGCACAGACGGATTAGCCAATTTGGGATTGGGATCTTTGGAAAATGATGCTAATAAGTAATTTTATGAAGATTTGGGTGACTTTGCTACATAATGTGGAGTAGTGATTTCAGTTGTAACCATAAAAGGAGAAGGATGCAAAGTTGACATCTTGGGAGCTTTGTCTGAAAAAACTAATGGAACCATTACTAGAGTTAAGCCTGAAGATATTGAAAAGGATTTTGCCAATATTTTAAAAGATGAACTAGTAGGAACTTAAGTTCAGTTGTTTGTAAGCTTGCATCGTGCTTTGAAGTTTAGAGGAGAAGATGATCCCAATCTGAATCATAAACTTAAAAGAGACATTGGTAACGCTACTATTGCTACTACTTAAACATTTGAATATTAATTAAAAAATGATTTGGAGTTACAAAAAGAATAGATTGATATCAAGGAATTAAAAACTGTTCCATTTTAACTTAAAGTTACTTACACAAATTTACATGGTGATAAACTTATGAGAGTAGTTACTAAGCAGGTCTCAACTACAGAAAATGCGAAGGAAGCAGAAGAAGAGGCTGAAGTAGATGTAATTCATAAACGAATGACATAAAAGACAGCATAGATAGCTAAGCAGGGAAATTATTAACAAGCATAGTCTTATAATTAATAATGGGATGGTTACATCCAAACAAATGCTAACATTAATAAAAATTTGGCTAACCAAGAGAAAAATAGGAGTTTTCAAACACACAATTTTAAATTATAAACAACAATGTGTAGATAAGAACTTAGAGATGTTAAAAGGGAAAAATTATCATCTCACTCTAACCTACCTTAATAATAATAATAATAATAATAATAATAATAACAACCTAGTTTTTTTGATAAGGTAGCATCTTTATTTAAAGGAGATGACGAAAAATAATAACCACCTAAATAGCAACCTTAAATGGATGAAGAAGCTCCTATGAAAATTTCTGATAGTCCAAAAATCCAAAAGATAAATTTTTGTGCCGTCAATAAATAAAATAGTGAAATAAAAGAGGATATAAATTTATAAGAGGAAGACGAAGATGAAGATATGGCAGATCTATTTTAATATTAATAAGGAAAGTTTTGAATTCAAATTCTATATAATTTATTCAATATTTCAAGATTTATATACATTCTAATTGTTTGCATCTTTTTAAGCAAATATAAGACATTACTGATTCCTTTGGTTTCTATTAAAGATCCGATTTTATTTTGATCAATTTGCTTATCATTTTTATCTTTGAGTGGAAGTAATTAGAAACCTTATAGTTTACAGTAAACCCTCTTATAATATATTAGAACTTTCCAGCGTCTGTGAAAAAAAGCGGATTAATCATCATAATCATTATAAGCATATAAAGGATAAAATTTTTAAAAACCCTAAGTATTAAACCAAGATCTTCACATTTGATTTAGAAAATGCTCCCATTCTAAATCCCCTAAGATAAAATAACTTCAAGAAAGTGGATATCTAGATATAATAATTAGAAAAATCCTCTATTCAGTTTATAATTGAAGTCTCAACAAATATATTTAAAAAAAGATTGAAAATAAAGAATTAGTAATATCATGTATATACTCTTTCTTTGTGGATTTATTATTTTAAACTAAATAGCTAGCAAGCTAACAATTTAAATATTGCTACCCTACTGAAGTGAAAAGTTGGAATCAAGTTTTGATTTAAATTTGTCAATTTTACAGATTATAATCAGATATATTACATTGTTTTAATCTATTTAGTTATTACAAATAGGATTTTTTTTCGAAATGATTCATTCATAAAATTTAAGCTGTTGGTATGTTATCGACATATGAAACATTGATTTTTCAAGAGATTTTTGATTAAAGGATCTATTGTAGTTTTCTCATTTATGAACTCTCAGTAAATAGGAAAAAAACGACTGCAATGCAAATTGAACCAAAGTAAAATAAATTTCTAAATAAACTTATTTTTGTGATATCATAAATATACAGTTTTTTCGAATTTGGTTATTAATAGAAATTTGCATATTCTGTGATGAGTTATTTGGATTTTATTAATTAAATTATCGAATTGATTTCAATTTTTGATTATTTCTTGAATTTAAAGGGATAGGAAGGTATTTTTACAATTTTTGGAAAAGCAGCTGAGATTCATTGATTTACAGAAATCAACCAAATATGGATGAAAATTTATTAATTATCTTTTTAAGTACTTGGAAAAAGTGAAAAAAGTAAAAAGATTTTGAAATTGAAAAAGAACAATTAAAATGTTCTGGAATTCTTAAGAATTTAGATCTTATAAATCAAGTAAATTGAATTAATTTAAGTTAATTGATTTTTTCAATAATAAATACCTTTCGTCATTAAAACTGATATTCAACTCTATAAATTGCAATTAAAATTAAAATAAAAAATCATTAATAATCATAAAAAAATCAAATGATAAACTTTGTGGATACATACGAAGAATAAAAACTAGAATTGTTTGAAGAAGAGCCTGAACTATTTGGTCTTGTGAGTTCTCCAAATACTCTTATTTTGTCGGATCAAGGGTTAAGCACTTGTGTAGATTAAGGTAAATAATATATCATAAGTCTTTCGTTAGATTCGAATTTATCGACTCCACAACAGCAAGAAATTCAAAAAATAAAATTACCAATTCAAAGAAGACGTCCTCCAAAAAGAATATAATACACCTATCACAAGAAAAAGAAGCGCCCTGCCCCTAAACCTATTATCCACATAAAAGAAAATGGATTGAAGGTGTGTCTTGTCATGGAGAAACCCAAATCTAACGCCCATCCTTTCTCTAATGTTGAAGATAAGAGAATTTTGGAGCTTGTTCTTAAGATAGGACCAAAGTTTTATAAAATATCAAAGTCATTTCCAGGCAAGAGTGTCAGCATGGTGAAGAATCGTTACTACAAATACCTTCGTTATAGATGGGATTAAGTTATGGGAAGGTAATTTGAATTTAACTACCATTTAGTGAGTATAGCCACATGAATTCTCTTCCAGAAGATCAACCCTATGAAAGCTAAAGATCGAATGATATCAATGATGAACTTGATTCCGACTGCTGAACACGTTGAAGTGAATCAGTATAGTGACTATATTTTTTGTTTACATCGAGTTATATAATATATTTTACTTTTATTATAAATTATTCAGTTTTTTCATCCTAAAGGGTAATAAATGTTTTAATATATTTATTTTAAATTTATTTAAATTGTGCAACATAATCAATCAGAATTCATTTATATTAACTAAATAATTTGTACTTACAAATTGTATTAAAATAAAATATTATATTCCCACAATTTTCATTTATACTATAATGTATTTAATTTTATTGATAAATCATATAATTTCTATAAACTATTTTAATATATTACAATTTAAGTATCACATAATTAAGTAATCCAGAATTGAATGATCAAATAGAAATAATAAGCAGTTAATTATTAATTAATAATCTTAACTAATTTTATATTCTTTATTCAGGTTGAGAATGTGTGAAAACTACTAAAACAAAATATAATGATTTAATTGACAAATTCACCTACTAACCAATTAATAAAATACAAATATGGATTCTTTGATTTTGAAAAAAATGAAATTGAAATATCAACAAATCTTACTATAATATGTAATATGATTAAGATTCAATGAATTGTTAAAATTTATCAAATTAATCAGATTATGTCATCATATTTAGATAGTTCTCTAAGATCACTTGAACAATTCATTATAGATATAGTAAAAAATAGAAGAAATGTTATATTATTTTTATTAATTGTTATTAAAAATATTTCTAAATCTGAATCCGTTAGCTGCAAATTCTGAAATTGTAATTTATTAACATCTAGTGCTATGGTTTCTTACAAAAATTTGAGAAAAGTTCTTTTAAAGTGGTGTTAAATATATTTATTTATAAATTTAATAGAAATTTGTTTATAAATTTCTCAACTCGAGATGATTAAAATAAATGTATAAGTTAAACAACTCAACATAGTAGAATCTATTTCAATTTAACCACATTAAACAGGGTAAAACATTTTGCATTAATTATTTAACAAATTGAATATTGCTAAATAGGATAGAGATAGTTTACAAAGCACTTTGAAAATTGATAATATTGTAGCTGATATTAATAAAACTATTTAAGACCTTGACATTAATTCATACTCATAAGTGGATGTTATTTTATCAAAAAATATAATAATTCAATGTGATCATGAATATTTAGGAACTATAAATTTTGCGACAGATGCATATGAATCAGTCAACAAGTTTAGAATTCATATTTCTAACTTAATCAAGATCAAATAATGTGAGGTATAGATAATTAACTCAGAGAACGGGAACTAATTTGGTTCAGAATCATGGGGGAAATATGGAGTATATTAAAATATTAAAGTTTATATTCAAATCAAAAAGCACTAACAAATATTGTACAAGGAATAGATTATGGAAATTACAATTGACATCTTTTAACCAATTGCTACATTTATTAATTAATTCAAAAACAATAAGAACATTGATGATGAACTAATTACTTTAAAATATGATAAGACAAACTTAAATCCTGATTTATTGTATATAAACTTAAACATGCCGACAGACTAACCATGGGAGGTAGAGTTTCGATAGGAGTTCATTTATAATATAGCATTGTAAGATCACGACAATATATTGATCACTTTACCAGGGAGTGTGGAAGTATTTGATTTAATACGCGAGGCTAGACAAAAGTTTAAAATTGAAAATAATATTCCATTAACATTAGAATACAAACTTAAGAAAGATCTTCTTGATATAAGTAATACTCTAAAACAAGAATGCATTCCCTTATATAGTGAATTGACTCTCATCAAACAACCTCCTGACAATAAGATTAATATCTTATTGCAAAATGAATAATCTATGAAGCAATACGAGAGAGTGGCTGTGAATTCAACCTTAGCTGATTTGGATATCTTTATAAATCATGACAAACACACTGAAACAATTTAATATTTTGTAGAAGAATAAATAAAAGATAGAAAATTCAATTTGAAATAACTAGATTTGAAATCAGAATGCATTATTAAGTATTAGATAATAAAATAAGATTAACAATAAGATTTATATTAGGATTTAAGTAAAGATTAATTATAAATTATACACTAAAACTTACATATGCCAAGTGAAGAAATATCTTAAATCACAATCACTTTTCAAAATAAATACACTAAATCGTCTAAATAAATTAGAATTTCCTCTACTTGTGCCATAATCGATGCTTTTTAAGACATTATTTAGACTGAAACTCTAAAGGATTCAAAATACTATAAGGCATATTTAGGTGATTAATTACTTGATCTTAAAAAGAGATTTGATGAATTAAATATTGGTTCAAATTCCATCATAAATTATTTCACTGATTTTGTGATATTTCAAGCCTAGGTGTAAGGCCAAACTTTAGAGGCAATTGTCAATTAAAACCTACCTATTTCTTCAATAGAACAACAAATTAAAACATCGAATAATCTTAATCAACAATTATATCTCCAGGATATAAAACCTTAAGATAAAAATTTGTCATTGATTGAATTCTTAAAGGGAAACAAAACTTTTAAATTTGAATTTCAAGTCGAAAATGTCATGCAATCTGAAGAAGATTAAATAGAATTATGTGTATATATCAATAGAATTAATTGTTGCACTCATCTTTATCTGAAATAGAATTAAACAGCAAAGTCTATTTGCCAGATACTCAAATCCAGATTTCAATCACCAAGAGTTTAAGTACTCCAGTTCTTTGTAGGGGAGTAACAGGTCAATGAAAATGAAACTATCTATTAAATTAATAAGTTAATTAATCAAACTCATTCAAACTTGATTGTTAAATTTAAAACTACCTTAACCTTGCAATTTGTGAATTAGAGTGGGGTAGGATAAATAGTTGAAGCAGAACTAGAGCACACTTTGGAGCGTACTCTAAAAGATAAATAGATATTTGGGACTAACTTTACTTTTAATAATTCTCCCTTATAAATAGATAAAAATTTAATAGATTTGCCTTTAGAAAATAATTTCATAATAAGGTATAAATCTCAATAATTACTCTTGATTTTTTAAAACGCTCGTAGTGGAGCAATACAAAAGGTATAAACAGATTTGGATGAGAGCTTTGAAAGCATCATTAATAAACTAGGTATCAAGATTAATAGACTTATATATAAGAACTAAGTTTTGAATTTGACTTCCATGGTAAAGAGTATAAACTATAATTCTAATGAGAACATTATATATGAGGAATAGCTTTATTACCATGAACCATCTGAAATCAAAATTTTAAGGAAAGGTAAAAATTGAATTTTAATTGTTATGCTGCCTTTATTTGGTCTAAAATTATTTTTATTTTTATTATTCTAATTATAATAATATTGTTAATTATAAATTAAATGCTCTAAGGGGAGGATGTAGATTTTCTACAAGAAATGTATTAAATAAAAGAAATAGCAAAGATCGGAGAGGGATGCTTTGGAAAAGTGTATAAGGCAATAGACTTTACAGATAATACAGAGTGTGCTGTCAAGGTTAAATACTGTTGTAATTATTAAGGTTGTTTCTAAAACACTTTTCAAAGATGCATAAGTTGAATCAGATATTTATTAGTAGTTAAATCATCCTCATATAGTCTAATGCAAAAGAGTACTTTAGATTTCTTATGAAGATAACAGAAAATAAGAATTAATTTTTTTTAATTATGGAACTCATGAAAGGAGGAACATTGGCTCAGCGTATGAATTAAGAACATAATGATGAGGACATCGCTATTATTATGAAAGGAATTCTATTGGCTGTTCACTATTTACATGAGAAAAAAATCATTCATAGAGACTTAAAACCAGAAAACATCATGTTTGCCACAAAGGACATAAGGACTGTGAAGATTGCTGATTTTGGCTTAAGTTTCAAGTTTGCATCTGAAGGTATGTTCTATAGTTTGCTAAATAAAAAATGTGGAACTGTCATTTATATGGCTCCTGAGTAATTTAAAGAGAAATTTGTACTAAATTCTAATTAATAGGTAGTATAGTAAATAAATTGACTCTTGGAGTTGCGGAATTATAATGTATATGTTACTGAATTCTGGTTAGCATCCATTTTATAATTATAACGACACTAGAGATTAAGTGATCAATAAAATTATGAATCCGATATTGCAATTCTCAGATCACATGAGCCCATTAGCAAAAGATCTAATCTAAAAATTAACTACCATAGAACCCATTGAAAGATATAGTGTCGGATAAGCATTGATTCATCCTTGGATTACTCGAAATTTCTAAGATAAAATTCCATTAACTTATAATGAGCAAATTTCATAGTTTATTAAGGATCAGTAAATTCGGAATGTAATTACTTTAACTATTAAAATAGTCATTTAAATTACTATTCTTTTTACAATATCTAATGAAAAATTGCCCCATCTAACAACCTTATCCAAATGATGAGATAATATAAAAGTTAAGTGATAAGAAAAAACTTTTGTAGGAGTATTAATCCATACCCAATCCTAAATC
Source organism: Paramecium octaurelia (assembly GCA_905182995.1). Classification (NCBI taxonomy): domain Eukaryota; phylum Ciliophora; class Oligohymenophorea; order Peniculida; family Parameciidae; genus Paramecium; species Paramecium octaurelia. The sequence continues at coordinate 239,402 of CAJJDP010000104.1, forward strand.
ATAAAAATTAACAATGGTTTCAAATATTCAAAAAATAAAAAATTTGAGGTCTAGAAGTCCAAAAGATTAGAAATAAATGTAAAATTCAAAATCAAAATCAAAGCCAAAGACTTCTTTTGAGAATTTAACCACACTAGAAGATTAGAAGTATACAATAGCTTCATTCAAAAAGTGCTTTTAACAAAAGGCTCCAGTGAGACCAAAAACAATCGATAAGATTTTGAATGACAATACAGCTAAATCTAGGTAAATTGTAAGGCAAAAGTTAGAGTTGCCTCCTTTAAAAAAAAGATGATTTCAATTGCTCGATATATAAAATTATAATTTTCATTTTTAAATCAGTAATTGAAGTATAAATTATAAAGCAAACTATAGATGTAATAACATTTATAAATGAGTTCAATTCCCAGGAGCTTCAGTTTCTAAAGATCTCATAATCCTCTAATGCAAACTATTAATTGAGCTCAACATATGCTATTCAAATTTTAATAGAAATAACAAATCCTTTGTCATTTGCTGTTTGCTAGAATTCTACCCTTGCATAGTAAATTGTAATTGCTTTAACTTTTCTTTTTTGTCCTTCTTATCACTTTTAGTAAATGACATAATTTATCCCTCTGGTTTGGTTTACAGGTAAGATGACTTGACTTCCTCTACAGGATCATCCTCGTTGAAATCAAATGAAATTTCACTTTCAGACATATTAATTTTAAAGCAGATAATGATTTTATTATTATTTTATAAAGATCGAACTGTATGGTATTATTTGGTAACACGATAGATATATCGTAGTTAATGAAGTAAATTGTATGAAAATGGATTTATGAGGTATAAGTTAGATGATATTAAGTGATTAAACTCTTTTTTTTGTAAATTAATTATTATAATTTCCAACGCCTTCTAAAATTAATCGATTATTAAGGAAAATCAAACACAGTATCTAAATTTGGTAACAAAAAAAAATATTACCCCTTCAAATTGTGAAATTTCATTTATTCAATATGTATCGCGGCATTCTTAGTTAAATGTGAATCATAATTTAAAATGGGAACTGAATACTATTTATTATTTATTTGTTTTCGATTTAAGTTTAAACTAAAATTCTAGAATGCATAAATAAATTACCAAATATTTATCAATAGTTTTATATAGTATTCTAATTGAATATAAATTATTTACAACAATAAATATTTGAAACAATCCTTGGTATTTTGGTATTTTGATGTAGATGAAACAAGAAATGAGTCTCAATTGTATAAAAATTATTTGTAAATCAGAATATATGAGCATTTTAAATGCGTCGTACTTATGTAATAGATTTATGAATTAGAAATTTAATCTGTATTATAATATATATTAAATAAAAATATACATGTCGATGAAAAAATACGAGATCATTGTGAATAACAACACATTCAAATTGGAATATGAGCCTAAATTTCCTTCAGAAAAAATCAGTGACGTTGTTCAATTCCTAAATTAACAAAAAGGATTTCCTGCGAAAGCGAAATTGTATATCTCTGTTGACAATCATATCAGAGATCTAAACTATGACTTAAATTCAGTCAAAAATAATGTGATAGAGATCAATTTTTCAGATGTAATAGAAAACTTCTCTATATAACACATTGATAAGGATGAAAAATATAAGCTTATATTGGATAAAGTGGATATATGTAAGTAATTAATAGAAATCGAAAAAAAAATTGCAAATTCAATAAAAAGTGAAGAATACCCAATTAAAATTCTAAAGAAAAAAAAAATTTTAGACAGAAATCTATTCCTCTGCCAAATATTCTTTTATTAATAAGAAATATTCTATTTTGTTTAGGCGATTTTTTATATTAGATATAATGATAAACTATAATTGTTTTAGATTGATGCTTTTTCGCATTTCGATAAAATAAAGTAGAAGATTAGACAAAAGCTTGGTATTGAAGAGGAAATAGAATTATATTTCAGAGGTCAATAATTGGAAGATGAACGGACATATTTTTACTACAACATTCATTAGAATGCAGAATTGGAATTAAAAATGAAGAACATGCAAAGGATTTAAATTTCGTATTAGAACAAAATATATAAATTTAATGTTTCTGTTAATATGACTATAGAGTAGTTAGCTAAATACTACAAGTAACTTGAGTAAATTCATTAAAATCAAATTTTATAAGTCCATCATCTTAACAAACTGTTAGAAAATAACACCAAAATTGGAAACCTAGATTTATCAGATAATGCTGAATTTAAGATAACAAATAAAATTTAAGAAAGGGCTATGGTAATAAAATTTGTAAGTAAATTGTAAGAGCAAGTTCATTTTTAAAAATAGGTATCCAATTTAGATTTTTTTTCAACCATTTTGGAGTCTTAAATTTTTAAAGGGAAGGTATTCTAATTCTATGTTAATGGTAATATACTCGAAATCACTGATGGATTAATTTTTAATAGTATCAAATTTAAAGAAAATGAGTATTTGATTTAGTATTAGATGATATAGAATTTTGAATACCTTAACGTCACCTTCAAAGACGAAGAAGGGAAAACGTTTACAAAGCAGGTGAAATCGGAAGATACCATCAATACTGAATTAGAGATGAATATTAAGTATGATAATTTGAGAATAAAAGCGTATAAGAAAGGCTAATTGATTGATTTGAATGGCACATATAGGTCAGAAGGGATCTAAGATGGGGATATTATTGAATATTGTTTGTCAGACATGGTAATATAATTGTAGATTTGGTATCAAAATCAGAGATAAATATAAGAAATATGCATTCATTATCTGGACACAGTGAAGGAACTAAAAGAGAAAGTGATAAACTAATTTAAGATTACATATGAATGCAAAATAATACTAGATGGATATGATTTACAGGATTATGAATACATCAAGAATTATAGAAATAATGTAGTGTTTACAGTAAGTAAGGCGTTTTACTTTAAAATCGAATTATTGTTGGATAACAATATAGAACAATCAGAATCCAGATTCTATGAGACAGAAAAAGTGAAAGAACTGAAGTCTCAATACACAGAGTTATTCTAGGATGATGTTTGTGTTGATGTCGACGACAATGAAGATATAAAGGATGAGGAGGAATTGTCAGCATTTATTGGTAAGGTGCTTAGGATTTCAAAAAGGAATGTGAATGTCAAATATAAATTCTAAGGCCATTAAAGTGTCTATGAGGATAAATTTTATAAGAAAGACACATTGGGAATGATGCTGAAAAAAATAGCAAAAGGAAATTCAAGATGTTATATAGCCAATAACTTAATGGATCCAACTATTAAGTTAATCAATCTAAACTTAGACCCAAATACAGTTATTACTATAGAATGTACTAGTAGAGCATAATTGTTTGAATTCAATAACAATCAAAACAGGGTGGATATAGAATTCTATCCTGAAGAAATCATTAGTAATACAATTAAGACTCATATCAAGGGGAAGTTTGTAATTTATGAGGGCAATCGTGAGATAAACATTTAAAACTCATTTCGAGATGAATAGATTTAAAATACTGCTTAACTTTACTATATTTTATTAGTGACCATTAAATTTATGAGCTATGAAGCAAAGGAAGTGTAGTATTAAAAAACTTGCAGAGTGGACAAGAAAATCAGTTAGATTCTTAGCCCGAATCATCCAAACAAGATAAGAGTGTATTATTTAGAGAAAGAAATCAATTAGGACAGTACATTGGCAGAAGTAGGAGTGCCAGATTTTTCAGAATTATAAATCGAAGAGTTAGAGAGTACATTGATATTGCATATCGATAATAAGATTAGAACTTTATCTATTGATAAGGATATGACTGTTTAACTTCTCAAGGAACACCTGAATCTGAATCAAGAGAATTATTATCTTTATTAATTAATAGATTAGGCATAAGCGTTATCCAATGATGTCGTTTTGAAATCTTTACATAATATTAACAATGAGATTGAACTAATATACAAAACGGGCAATAATTTGATCAAAATTATTCTGGTAGATTCGGATGACAAGGAGTACACTGAATATGTGAAGTTGAATCAATAAGTTAAGACATTCTTACAGGAATTTGAATTAAAATATAATTTGAAAGATGCAGAATTGTTCTATGAAGGTGAAACAATAAATCCAGATAAGTGTTTCTCAGACATCTAGATTGCTTAAAATGGAAAATTTGAAATCTTTTTTTGATATAAATGTAAATAAGTAAATAATATATAATGTATCACATAAATGGTTAAGGTCTAGTGGCTTGACCTAGATTTACTATTACCTTCAGTCTATCATTTTCATCTCTTAATCTCTTATTTTCTGATTCTAAATTATGCGAATTTTCTAAGTCATTAAATATTTGTCTTACATAAATTTGTTGAATTGACGACAACTCTTTGAATTGGCTACATTTGCTGTTACTGTTGGTTCTAGAATTAGACTTAGAGATTCTCTATTTGTTGTTTTAGATGAGTGTTTTCAGTCTCCAAGTCTGCAGCTGTCTTAAGGACATACTCTAATTCATCAAACCCCTTTCTAAGATTGTCTAATTCTTATTTCAATCTTTGATTTTCTTTCTAAACCATATCTGCTTATCTCATTATATCATCTACACTGCTTTTAGATAGTTTCAGACTATCCAATTCAGTTCTCAATTGTCTATTCTCCTTTTCCAATTGATTCCTATCTGATATAAATCTGGCTGTCAATTCCCTTATTTCTCTATCTATAGAAATCCTTCTCTGTAATTCCTTCTAATAGCGTTAATCTTCACTTTCCTTCTCTCTATTAACAAACTTCACTCTCCATTATTCACTTTCATATTGTAGTTAAGCAATCTTTTTCTCATAATCTCCTATTTTATTTCTCAATTGTATTAATTCGCCTTCAATTAAATCTACTCCCTTGAATCTCAATTCATTCTAATTGACATATTCTCCAATCCTTCCATTCTCCTCTCTCAATCTATCATTTTCCACTGACAACAGAAATGCTACCATATAAACATCTTCTCCTAACCAAGGTTTCATGGGTGGTTATCCTCCTTACATCTCTTGGAAATTGGGTCTTTCCTCAATCACCCGTGCTTGAATATGTTACTATTGGAATCTCATCTTCTAATCGAAATGAGCTTAACTCAAATTGGAAGGTAGTTCTCTGGAGGGGGCTGGCAACTATCGATGTTGTGAAACTAGCATTTTTGACAGTTAATAAATAAATAAATATACTACATAAATAACTAATATAAATTAAATGAATGTGAGATATATCGATATTAAACTAAGGAATACAAAATTAAAATTCTAGGCAGATTACAAACCAGAATAAAAAGTAATTGACATAATAAACAAATTAATTTTTGACTTGAAATTGCCCAGAAATACACCCAATCCGAAGCTATTTTTTAAAGGAAAAAGTTTAGACTATTCTAAAACTTTTGATCAATAGGGAATCTCCTAGCTTCAAGAAGTTGAATTAGAATTCATTGAGAAAATTGTAGTCACTGTCCATAATGAGAAATTGGACAACCAAAATCTAAAATGTGATGTTACCAATACCATGAATGAATTAGGTTCTATTCTACTTAAGAAATTAAACTTTAGATAAGATTATGAGGTTCGCTTTTCCATGAACGACTAAATCCTTAACAGTGGGAGAAATTTAATCGAAGTAGCACCTTGGGAAAATTTAACATATTAGATATTCTCATAACATTAATTCATTTACGATTCATAATAATATCAACTCGAAATTGATATTACCAATTCGGTGTCGAATTTATGCAAAACAATCAGCCAAATGATAAATATAGATAGTGAATGGATCCAAATAGATTAAATGAATAAAGATGACCCTTTCTATTTATATCAAGTGAGCCCCAACACAGAATTAAAATTACGCATTGTAGAAATTCAAAATAATAAATAAGTTACTATCTCCATTGTTCATGACCAAGTTACTCGATAAATGACAATACTCAAAGATGAAACAATAGGAACACTAATGAATAAAATCAAAACCTCCTTTTTCCCTCAAAGTTATTCTTAAGTCAATGTGAAATTGGTCTTCAACAACATTGAATTGTCTAATAACTACACTATCAATCAATGCTAAATTGTGAATAATGATGTCATCAAATTGATTGTTGCTAATATGCCGGAGAAAATCTAAATTTGCTTCCAACATAAAGAAAAACCAGAACTCAAGAAGAAAATTAAAATCTCATTAGATGAATAATTGTCATTAATAGATAAATAAGTATTCAATAATAAATAAATGGAATACTTTTATTAAGGCAGATAATTAGACAAGAAAGAAACTTTCCGTTAATTAAAAATCACACAAAATGACACTGTTATTGAATATAAACCAATAGAGGGCGTATAGCTTTTACTTAAGTTCTAAAATCTTGAGTAACAAAACCCAGTCCAAATTTAAGCATTATCTAATGAATTACTATCCAAATACATTTATGATTTGACAGGAAGAGAAAGCAATGAAGTTTGGGTGAGTTGTAAAAATTAAACTATTGATGATATCGAATAAACCTTTGCTGCTCTATAAATTTAGAATGATTTGATATTTTATCAACCCAAATAGATTCTATTGTAAGTGTAATACAAGGATAATCTTTATGACATCTATTAAAAAAGAGACAAATGTGTTATTGATTTGCTTGATTATCTGAGAGATTATTTTTAAATTGATGAATCATAAGATTTTGAACTATAATACGGGAATGAAACTGTACAAGGTGAATTATTGTGTTAAAAATTATGGGCAGCATGTAAGAAGTGTTATAAAATCGTACCTATTAAAAATGGCTAAAATGATACACAAACCAAAACATATAAGATTTACATCATAAACCAAGACAAATAAATTGAGTTTAAGATGAATCCTACAAGAACAATATCGGATTTGAAACAAGCATTCTTATCTCAATATTCTTATCCTAAAAATCAACCAATTGATTTCAGCGTAAGAAATCAACCCGATACTCTTCTTAATGAAGAGGTTCAATTGAATACCTTGAATGTTTGCGAGTTCCAAATTTTAGTTAAAGATTATATTAATGTAAGAGTATTTGATAGAATAAAAAAGGATGAATCTTACTTTGAAATTATTTTCAAATCCAAAATTTCAATTCTGATTTAGAATTTAAAATTGGAAAATTACAAATGCAATTTCTATTTTTAGAACAATCAAATCAATTAAGAGAAGACTTTTTCAGAAATAGAATTTTATGATCTTAATACAATTGAGTATGAAGTTCTGAGAAATTAGGTTTAGTAGTTGATTCAAGTTATTGTAATTGAAAAGAATTAGTAATAAGAAATTGAATTGCTTGAAGATTAGACAGTCAAAGATGTAAGACAAGCTTTAAATCTTAGAGGTGATAATGAAATAGAACTATTATTAAGTAATCAGAGTGCAGCCAAAGATGAATAAAAGTTAAAGGATATTGCAGAGAATGGAAAGTTGACATTGAATATAAAAGCTAAGATCAATAATCCAGTAGAGCCAAATAACCAAGAAAATAAATGCCTATTAAATATCTCCATTAAAGACAAGAGACATGAAATAGAATTCGAGAAAAATAAAACGGTGGAAGATCTAAGATAACATATCATACAATAATTTCAATAATAGAGTGACATTGTTATTAGGAAAGGGAATACTATTCTGAATCCTTCCGATCCTATTCCTGTAACATTTGAATTTTTAATTGTATCTCCACTAACGATAAAGGTGATCATAAAAATCAATACAAAAAATAATCAAATACATTAAAGATAGTTCAAGCCTAATTAAAAAGTAGGGGATATTATTTTGGATTTTGTTAGATAACATAATATCAAAGGCAACACCATAAATTTAGCATTGAATGGTTAAGTTCTAGATGTTAACAAGACTCTAAAAGAATTAGGAGTAATAGATGGTACAGAATTGAACCTATTGAATTGAAATATATATATTAATTATTTATGGGCGTTTGCTGTAGCAATAAAAATTCAAAAAATCCTCACAATGCTTATGGTTTCTTATCACCGACAAACAGATAGTTGGAATAGGAAGAATATGAGGAGTTAAGTGGGGAGATGAAAGAGATTTTAGAAATGTATTTGAGTAGTGAAAAGAATTCTCCGCAGAATAGAAATCTGGGAGAATCAAATCAATTGAAACACAGTCTGGAATAGCCGAACACTCCATATTTTAAGAATTCTTATGATAGTAGTGATGATAAATTTTTGTATTTGAAATAATCGAAATAAGTTGAGGAAATTATAGTAAATGAAATTAAGATTTAGGAAGCGTTCTTCTCATAAGAATAGTGAAAAGTTGGCTCCTGTTGAGGAAGAAAATGAACAATAAAAATAGTATAGTTAATTGAATCATCCAATCTTCCAATTCAAATGTCAAGTATGTCATTAGGATCATAATTGGATTCACTCTTGCAATTCGAGGTTGGTGTATAATGATGATAATATGATAGTATGTGAAAAATGCAAATTCAAATAAAAAATTACTGAATATGATTTTATTTGTCAAAAGACATAATAAAAATTTAGATTCACAACAGAGTAAATAAAAGATTTCGAATTTTGAATTTATTTTAATACACATTTTATTATATCAAATAATAAAGTTATGAAAAAACAAAAATTTGAAGATCGAGTATACAAAGTAGTTACTCTAGGAGAAGGCAGAGTGGGTAAAACATCAATCATAACACGATTCTTCGATAATTCCTTCTCTGAATAGACTCAGGAAACTTCTGATGGCTATTGCAAGGAGAAAACAATTTAGACTAAAAAAGGACCAATTGATTTGGCCGTATGGGTAGCTTATAAGTCATTTACATTAAGGATACCGCTGGCCAAGAGAAGTACCACAGTCTGGCTCCACTTTATTATAGAAATTCAGATGCTGCCATCATAGTCTATGATATCACAGTCAAAGAAACATTGCAGAAAGGACGCTAGTGGATATAAGAACTCAAGTAAATGGCTGAAAATGATAATATGCTATTGGTTATTGTAGGCAATAAATGTGACATGCACATTCATAAAGATGTAGAATAATCATGTACTATCTGTCAAATAACAATTATTAGAAATTGATGAATTATGCAATCAATATAATGCAAAACATTTTTTGGTCTCAGCCAAATCTGGTAAGGGAATACCAGAAATTTTTGATCACTTAGCTAATGGTAAATATATTATGAAATTATAGAATTGAAGTAAATAGTGAAATAACCCAATACAAGAAGTGCTTTGAAGTAAGGAAAGAAGAAAGAGTCATAAAATTAAGGGGGAGGTTGTTGCTGATGTATGTTTATGCTATAGTTTTTTAATCATTATCTTTTTCTTAAATTATTTTACGTCATGACAAAATTGATTTCAGCAGGGTATGATTTAGCTTATGTAGCTCTTTCCCATTGCAAATATTCACTTTCATATTGTAAAGACTTGTCAGTTTCCGACTTCTTTTTTAAAGTCTTGTTCTTCAATTATTCTTCAATAATTTTCTGCATTTCCTCTAAGTATTGAATTTATATTGATACGTATTTTTTATTATTTCTCTCTCTTCATGTCTTCTTTGGATTAGAGTTTAGTTTCTGGTAGTTCATCATATTTAGATTTAGCCAATTCTTTTTTCTTTGCATTCTCAGCCTACTCATACTGAGGATCAGCTTTAAATGAAATGAATTTATGGGGGTTTTCCACTTTGCTTTCTGTAACCTCTTTAAATTCAGGTTCCTTCTTTTGTGGTTCCTCATCAACTTTGGTAACTAATAGATTATTATTATAATGAATACATCTCAATAGTTCATTTCTAACATCTGTATTTATTTTTTGCTTTTTATTTGTTTTTTCCCAATGCTCATCTCTATCCATAGATTTAAAGGCAGCAACTAATTTTTTATCATCTTCAATCTCTTTTTCAGTAGTTCCTGTGGATATCACTTCTGGTTGATCTGTGTATAATAAATATTTTTTAAGAATTGAAGTTTCTTGTGGTTACTCCTGATTATTTAATGTAGATTATTAACCCTAATTTTATTCTGACTATTCTTTATTGATGAATTTATATGATTTATTTTCTTCTTAAAATTATAATCCATTATTATTATTATTATTATTATTATTATCATTATTATTATTGTTATTGTTATTGTTATTGTAATTATTATTATCATTATTGTAATTATTATTGTTATTGTTATTTTAATTATTATTACTATTATTATTATTATTATTATTATTATTATTATTAATAATTTCTTTTGGTTATTCTCTTTCTACTACTTTTAATGTAGAATCATCATTATCATTATAAAAAGATCTCTAATCTCCTTCAAATTTGTTAAAAGAATATTCTTTGAAATTATACGACTTTTAAGGCTATTATTTAACTTAATTATCCTCATTTCCAGCATCTTCATGAACATCATTCAAGAAATTATACATTCTACTATTATCCTGAACTTCACTAATTGTTTCTTCATTTGGAGTAAACTTAGACATAGTCTCAGTTGATGGTTCTTCATTATTGGAATCAATTTGGACTTCAATAGTATTTTCAGAAGTGTCATTTTCTTACACTATTGTCTTTTCTATTTCATTTTAATCATCGTCTTCTGACATAGTTATATCATTCAAATCAATATCGATGATCGGTCTCTTCTTCTTATGTTTCTTCTTGGAATTTGAATTTAGATCATTTTATTGTTTTTCATCTTCTTAACTCAATGATTTCTGCATTTCCAAAGCTGAGTTTAAGAGTTACTGCATCTAAACATTCTCGTTACCATTCTTATCCTAATATTCCAATTCAATTCCATCTATAATCAAGGGATCTGCAATTTCAGCTTATTCAGCAATTAGCTTTAATTGATTAGCATCTCCTACTTTTAGAACCAAATTGCCAACAACTGTTGTGATTTATTCTGTAATTGATTATGGTTGCTATAACAATATAGTTTCGTCTTAATATTCATCTCCCAATCTCTCCAACCAGTATTCCAGAGAGTGTACTTCCTCACTCTATTCGTTCTCCTTTTCTGCCTAATCAGCTTCAAGGGGAGGATTCATTAATTGCTATACTTGATTCTCTATCTAAGTTGTGATCGGAGTTTCTGAATATAAGTCTAACTAGTCTACTAGATCCTATTTAATTATTCTCTATACCAAGACCGCGTCTTATTGAACTTTGACTGCTTCTTCCATACCGTCCCAATCATCGTTCAAAGAGAAGCTAAATGCATTCAAAACAAATAATGTCAAAATGAAATATTTCATAATTATAAAAACGAATAAATTCATTAGTAAATAACTTCATATTAAGCAATCCTAATTATGGCCTAAATGAATCAACGTACTCTCTTAATATATAATTTCCTTATTTTAATTATCCTAATTGAAATCAGAATAATTTAATCCCATGTAACATTAAAGATCTAATGAAGGGTCAAATTGTAAGTATCCTCTAACCTACTTGGTCTTACTTGAGCTATCAAAGGACTTGTATTTCTTCGATATATTGGAATTACAATTATTATTCTAATGATTTTGTTATTTTAGAAATCCTTTCGAATTTATTTTGTTTCATAGTGAATTAGTACTTAAAGGCTGTTTCCTTCTGATATTAACAATTTTTATCCAAAATCAATCTGTTCTAAGGAAGTTCAATACATCATTAAGTTATAAATGAGATTGTTGCTAATTTAGAGTTGGTTCTAGATAACTTGACAGCAAGAGTTTAGATAAATAGTTATAATGAGCGATGACTGATGAGATTATTCAAGATGAAATAGTTAAACTGATAGGAATCTAGACTTCGTTAACTTTTTCAATCTATTTATTTTTTGAGACCTCTAGGATTTTAATTAATTTATTATGTAATGCTCGTCTCCTGAAGATGCCTCTTTGTGTAAGAGTCTTTGTTGCAACAACCTGAATCAATGCTCTAAATATCAAAGCGAGTGTTCCATATACTCAGATGTACATCATCAGTTAAGTAGAATCATTGCATCAAATTGAATTGCGATAATTGTTGTTTAATCCAAGAAGAATACCATTCATGTGGAACATAAGTGCAATGTAGCAAATATTTCGACTTATTCTATTTGTGGTGTTTAATAATCCTGGCATTGTTGTTGGTGGTATTGCTCATTGTTAAATTGCGTACTAAGTAGAGATCATAATAATAAGGTTTATGACTGCTCGCATAATACGAATCCATAAGGCATTTGAAAAGTTCAACAAAAAAACGACGATAATCTGATCAGAACCATAATTCTTAATAAATTGTATTATAACATCTAATTTCATAAATTCACCATTAATTATTTAAAATGAAACAAGCAGAAGAGCAATATCAGATTCTCTATAAACTATAACCAGAACCAGTAACTACTCCTGAAATAAAAGGATATGATTTTAATCAAGGAGTTGATTTTGATGCTCTCTTGAATTCTTATGCCAACTTCGGATTATAAGCGACTCAATTAAATAAAGCAATCGAAATAATCAACAAAATGATTCATTGGAGATTGGGTCCAAACGAAGAGAATGAAGATCCCAATACTAGATGTACAATATTTTTAGGTTACACTAGTAATATGGTATCTTCAGGCAATAGAGAAATAATCAGGTATTTGGCTTAGCATAAAATGATTGATGCCATAGTCACTACAGCTGGAGCAATAGAAGAGGATCTCATGAAATGCATATCTACTTTTCACAAAGGTGATTGGTAAGCTAATGATAAAGAAATAAGATTAAAAGCTATTTGTCGGATTGGTAATATATATGTTCCTGCAGCCAACTATGGAAAACTAGAAGATTGGTTGCTCCCTGTATTTTAAGAAATGTACATAGAATAAAAAGAGAAAAAGTTTATTTGGTCACCATCCTCAATGATCAAAAGGTTTGGGGAGAGAATCAATGATGAGAGATCAATCTATTATTGGTGTGCTAAAAATGATATTCCAGTGTATTGTCCTGCTTTAACAGACGGAGCAATAGGAGACATGATGTTCCACTTCAATTATAAGCAAGATGGCTTGATTTGTGATATTCTAAGAGATGTGGTTGCGTTAGACAAGAAAGCCATGTATTCAAAGAAATCAGGATTGGTAATATTGGGAGGAGGAGTGGTTAAACACCATATAATGAATGCTAATATCTGGAGAAATGGTGCAGATTTGGCAGTATTCATTAATACTGGTATCGAATATGATGGAAGTGATGCTGGTGCCAAGCCATCAGAAGGAATCACTTGGGGTAAATTAAGAGTGGATGCTGAGTATGTAAAAGTATTCTCCGAGGCTACTCTAGTGTTTCCTTTGGTTGTCGCTTAGACCTTTGCCAAACACTTTCAAGAAGCTAAAAGGGTTTGATCAATATGTTTGTTAATAATTAATATTAATATTATACTTTAATGAATTTCCCTTTGCCTGAAAATAGAATTGCTAATTACGCCAAAGTTTCAACTTTCCTGCCACATCTCGTCTGTCAATGCTGCAAATCACTGTCACTACAATAATTGATATGTCTTAAATGTCATGAGAACTTTTGCTTTAAATGCATCCCTTATGCAGATGATCAGATTCCTGAACCGATCGAAATAACAGTTCAAACCATTCTGATCAATAAGAACACTAAATATGTTTAGGATATCAATTATAGAGGTTTCTGTCCTAATTGTGAAGTTGTCACAGTCCTAACTTCTTAACTACCAAAAATGTTTCATAAATTGTACACCAGTGTCAAATTCTCATGTCAAAATAGAATCAACGGTTGTTCTGAAGAACTCTGCTATCCAGATTTGAGAATTCACGAGTAGAAATGTGGATATAATACTATCACCTGTCCTAAGCAAGAATGCAGTTAACAGACATACAAAAAAGATTTCATAACTCATGTCTCTATCTGCAACCCAACAACAGAGTGTGTTTGTGGTTCCACTAATCAACATGACCAACAAAAATGTCTCAGATTGCAATGTGAGACCCTCAAAAGTTAACTCAATACTTAAACCAAAGAATTATAATTACTCAAAGATGTTTAAACTACATTCTCTTACTCCAGTCCCTAAAAGTAACTCAATAGAGTAATAGTCAATCAATCCCCTTATGTAGCTACGTCCCCTTTCTCATTGCAAGGTTTACTACAACAATCAGCACAAATATTAAATGATGGATGATCTTATATATATTTAATACACATTAAACTAAATATATTTAATCAACATTAACTAAGTATGCCTTTCATCCACAAATATCGAGAATGACAATGTAGAATGTTAGAGTTCTTCATTTAATATATACATTAAGAATGTAATATTTAATATTTAGGTTTAAATCAAAATTTTACTAATATTTTTATTATCAACAAATCAATTTATATGATCTTTTAGATTAACTTAAAATACTATATTTCTTGTTTTTAAACTATCAAATGTCTTAGCCATTCATTCAGGATATTAATAAGTTCAAATAAAGTCATAATAAATTAATAAAATGATGCGAGGACCTAAATACAAACTGCAAAATATTCAGGAGCTTTGTAGATCAAACTTTGATGACGATGAAGATCCAGAAGTAGATCAGGATGTTAGAGTTGATAAGTTTGGAAACCCAATCAATAAAAAATTAAAGTTTCACATCTGCTTCAGAGACGAAATCATCCCTTCTCAATAAGTGTGTGATATTCACATCGTGGAAAATTGGAAACTCTATAATCTTATTGAAGAGAAAGAGGAGTCCGATCCTTGCTGTAAACAATTTTGTTAGATTATATGAAATTTATCATTATAAAACTTTTTCTGCCATTTACTAGGGTGACAATTTATATAATATATCTATGCGATTCTGATTTTTCATCTCTGTTTCCCTTTGTTTATTCAATAATAACTTCATTTCAGTTCTATATCTATCATACTCTACTGGATTTGAAAATAAATGACTAACTCGATTCACCTGTTCCCAAACTGATTCCTTTTTTTGCTTCTCTAACAACTAAGATCCTATACCAATTTAATAAGTATTTCGACTCCTCTCGATATATCCTATCCGTTTACTCTCTTCTCTAATTCTCAATTGCTCATTGTAATATTTGTTGAAATTCACATCGTCCTAATTGATCCTCAAAATCTCACCTGCTATTTTTGATCGTTCCGAAAGCATTTGAGATTTCTTATTCATAACTCTCTCAATCTTCTAATCTATCCTGAGTTAAATATCTGAATCATAAATCAACGATTGAGTCTTATTTCTCGTCAACATCTGCTTTTTGATAGGCTAGTCCAATTGAGTCTACTTTAAACTTAACCTTTGCAATTTTTCATATTTTCTATTAATCAACAATTAATATTATTCATTATCAAGTTACTCTTTCTTATTTTTAACTTCTCCAAATTTATATTTTTTTTAATGCTATTTCAATTATTCTATTTTCCCTACTGCTTTCTTTTCTATGATAAATACGTAATTACCCTCATCTTTAAGTTTTTGTTGATATTCGTCCTTTTACTACTCCTCTATTTGTAAAATTTGTTATCTATTTATTATAAATTTTTCATTAGATTTAGCTAAGAGTTTCTACTTTGTCTCAAACTCACGATGAGTCTCGCATCTTCTATTTGACTATTCCGTTTTCACTGATTAAGTAGATTGCTTAGATTTTATTGATATTGTTTAAGAAGGCTAAGTTGCCAATTTAGTTTTGTGTTATTAAATTTTATTGTTTTATTGATAAGATTAAGCAAACTTTTTTTGTCTAAGAAGTTCTTATTAAATGAGATTCTAAAGCATTCTCTCCTTAACAGATATGCTTTAGGATTACTCTTGCACATTATCACCAATAGACGATAATTAAACATTGGCTTAAATAGGCAGCTCTGATACACCAGTTGTTTTATTTCTACATCTCACATTGTTTATTTCATTTATTATTTCTAGGTTGATTAACATTTAAGATTTTACTAAGCACTTTAGCTTTGTAATGATCATATTTCATTTGACTCATCTCATGATTGACAGATTAAAATTCATCTATTGATCTAAAAGAATATTGTTTGTAAATACTTATATATTAAATCTTCTGGCCGATATCCTAATCTCTTACATAGTCTGATTGTAGATAGAGATTCTGGTTAGGTAGATTCAATCAATTTCTTTAAATTATCATCCATTTATATATATCACAATTATTATAGATAAGTTTTCATAACCCTTCAAATTCAATCAGTTATTAGATATCTCAAATGACTCAAAAATTCTTATTTCAATAATTGCCCTAACATCTTCCCATTCTAAATTACATCAATTCCAAATTTGTTGAAAATCCAACCGTCTACCTCTTTTCTGATATTCTAATATTATAAAATGAATTTATTTAAATATCTCGATATAAGCTATTAAAATCTCAATTAATGCAAAAACTGATCTTATATCCTTTATGGTCTTGATTACAAAGCTAATTATTTATAAATAAATTAATATTCTATCAGATAGATAATTTATCCATTGAAAGCTTGACATAGTATTTTTATAAACCTTTTTCTTTTGCTTTGAGAATTGAATATTTTATACTCATCATTTACTACTTATTTTGTAATTAGATTATGACATTTTAATTTCTGTTATAGTAAATTAATTAAATTTAATTGCAATAAAATATAAGTTGTGAACCTATTTGATATCTGTATATATTTCTTTGACTCTTATAATTGCTATTATTTATAATTCGCGTTTTCAAATTTATATTTCAAATAATTTGATTATCTTATTATGGTTGCAATATTATTTCTTGAAAAGATAAATGTTGTACAAAATTATTTATCAATGTTACTCTATATTTGTCATATTATAATTCTATTAGACTTATTCATTTGGATTTAATAATAATTCAAAAAGGAGTTACCATTAATCATTGAGATGAGTATACACATTTAATGAATTAATTCATTCAGTATTGTTTTGTCACTCTTGAAATATAATTCTAACATTTATTCAAATAAATTCATTGAAATTTCAATTAGATTTCTCAATTCAAAACCTTTTTGATAAGAATATCAAAAGGGTATTGTTTCTTATTATTATTTAACATTAAATCTCTGAACAAATTACTGAAAATTATCTTCATTATAAATATATTATCATAAATTATACAATTTTATAAAAATTGTGGAAAATATCTTGTTGGATTTGATGATTCATTTGATGAAATTAATGTATATAAAATAACTTAATTGTATTGATTAATTGCTTGATAAAATAATATTATAATATTGAATGAATTCATTAATCAGAAAGCTGTGAATGAAAGTTACACAGATCTAAAGTATATAATATATATTGATACCTTCCATTAATCTTGGCATCTTGGATATATCCTAAGACGCTTAGACTGCATCCGACATCTGAATACAGTATTTTACAAGAGCTCTGATTAATGAATCTAGAAAAAATAGTATTGAAATAGGATACTTCATATTTAAGATGGGAGTGATGCACCCGAAATATTGATATATTTGCTCTATCGTGACTCCGTTTAATCCAGTGATCAAGATTGAGTTCGACAGTTATTACTATAGAAGTGGTTTTCTTTCATTAGGAGGCAAAGTAATTAAGCGAGCGTCAAGAGAAAGTTGATCTGAAACAATAAGATTGATTGGCGCTCCAAAAAGCAAGGCTTTGCCAAGTAGATTTTTCATTCGAATTGCCTCTTCTTTAGAAGCCAGTTGAAGAAAGGCTCCATGATGACTTTAATAAATGGCGTCTACTCTTGTGAATGTACTAAAGATGTTATACACCACACGTAGATTGATGTTGGGATGCTGAACTATTAAGTAGGTTGGGAGAGTAGTGGGAGTCATTATGAAGGGACTGGTTATGACTTTTTAGGGATAAGGTGTAAAGGGACTGGCACCACAAGAAAAAGGAGTTGTGGAGTCATTGCAAAAGACTTCATTGTAGTTGTCTTCTGAATGAGTAGATTTCTAAGATTTTTCTGAAGATTGGGAGGAGATACTCTCTCCATCAGAAAACTCCTCCTTATCGTCTTCTGAAGACTCCTCTGGAATCTGTTGCCTAATGGAATCCAAGGTGGAGTGCAAAAAGGGAGAGGGCGAAGGGGTGGTAACAGTGGATACGATTTATTTTTATTTCTTTCCCTCCCTTTGTAAAACGGATGCATAATTGCGTAATTGCTGCTGGTAGAGAACAGTCAATTGTTAAGTTTGATTACGGTACTCCTATATCTGTTGGATTAGGGATATTTGTTCTTTCAAATCTGCCGTTTAGCTTAGCTGAGCAATAAGCTAATTGAGCATGTCAAGATTCTATTGTAGTTATTGATTGAGAGAGCCTGAGTCCTCCTTCAATTGTTGGAAAAACTGCTGTTTTGATTGTAAAGTAGTGTAATCTAAAAGATAGGGGAAATATTTTACCAACACCACAATTGTTATTATTCTAAAACACCAGAGAATCACGTTGACTGAGGTGTACTCTCATTTTAAGTTAGTAATCAAAGAGGGTCCCATCCAAAACTAAGGCTGATTGGGCCTGCTGAGCATTCTCATACTCTATAAAAACTTTCCAAATGATTTTTCTTTCGAATATAAGTATCTAAACGAAAATCAAAATAAACAAATACCTTTTTAACTTGCCCGAAAGATGAGAATGTTCTAAAGAACTAGCTGTGCTCTAATACTTTCCCCTATTTATTGGTGACTAACACAAGTATCACAGGGGTTGGTGAGCTTGGTGACGGTGAATTCTTGTTCATTAAAAATAATAATATTTCATAAATCACACTATTCCTCTCATTTAAATACTCTCCATATCTCTTTTAATGTAGAATGTACTTCAACCATCAAGACTCAAATGGGCAATGCCTTTACTACGAAATATTTCTCAAATCTTCCAAAACTAGATATAAGTTTAAATTTCATAATATCTCAAAACCATTTTTAAATTTTATACTCAAGATTATAGTACCGAATTTTTCAAGTATTTAAATAAAATAACACACTTTATTTTTTCAAGTAATTAAATTTCTCATCTCCCTAAATTTAATCTATTTTTCAGGCAATGTCTTTAAAAATCAAGCCACACTTAACTGTTGTTAATCTGAATATAAATTATTAATGAAATACTTGCAATTCATTTAATAAAATTAAATATTAATGATTGGTTGTCCAATTTGAAGGTATAATTTTATTGACTAAGTGACAATCATTTTGATATGATGAAGAATAACATAAATAATATATTCCCTCTAATGAATATTAATTAAGAATGAGTCATATAAATTAATAAATTTTATTTATTTTAATTCCAACTTTTCAATCAAAATCATAAAATTAATATTTAGTTTTGTTCTGTTTATAAATGCTATCAATTAAATTCACAATCATAATTTAAACTGAAGTATTAGGTTAAAAGAATTAGAGGGAGAAAGCCTGTACTACATTGTTAGAATGTTATTTTAATGATTTCAAATAAATTTTACAATTAATGCGAAATTTTAGAATATTTAGAAAAAAAAATCAAAAAGAATTATAGAAGTCAAAATTTTGAAGTGAAGGATTTTATCCTTTAAATTAATATATTAATTTATCAAGTAATTTAATATAAGAGTTTATTTAATAACATAATTTTATAATTATGAAATCACTAATAGTAACTGAGAATTGCAGAAGAACAAAAACTAATCCCGATCAAACTTCGATAGTTAGCTATTCAACAAATAAGTCTTGCGCTTCTAGTGTAATAAATATGTTATTTATAAATAGGAACGCAAGACTTAAGTCAAAGTTGCTTGTAAAGTATTAAGCGAAATGAGAGAAGATGAATCAAGTAAATTAGCAATGAAATTCACTTAACTAAGAATTGTTCTAGCCACTTAATCTCTACTGCATATATTACAAAAGTACAGATCGGCTAAAATGTAAACATACTTTTGGATTATCTAACAAGAAAGAAAAATCAGACCTAATCATTATTTCTATGATTTAACTCAGCCAATATCGTTACCACGTGTTATAGATGACATATCAAATCATTATAATAGACAATTAACACAATAAGACTCATATCAGTAAATGCCTAATGCGACAACAATTGTACTTTGCCAAATTTTAAATAAAATTGTAATGTAACAGTAAAAGTCAACCTTCAAGAGAATCAAAGAACCATCCAACATATACAAAGCAATTACTCAAATAACAAAATTTATTAATTAATGTCAGAACAGGTTTTAATATCTTGTACTTTTTAATATAATGAGGAGCAATCAAAACAGGAAAATTTGTAAAACAAGTGTACTTGATTAAAATCATGAAATTTTATCTGAAGAGGAACAGTATGAATAAAGTATTGTCCACCCTGATGAATTTTCAATAAAAGAATAATTAGCAATTAAATTTGCAAGCACTACAATTATTACTTCTATCTTAAATGAAAAAATAAGAAAACTATAATTTGCCTTGCTTTTCAATATGATGAGAGGCCAATTTTAAAATAAATAATTAAGTCTTATGAGAACAAATGAGATTACTCAGATTCATGAATAGTCATATTTGGATGACAATCCAACTTTAAGAGGATCTAGTCATCTTTGCTCTGTAGTCTATAAGCGATTATCAGCTTATTTATAGGACATTAAGACATTTCAATTCGACAATGAACTCCAAATTGGGGATTCTCTAAATACCTTGATTTTACACAAGCATTCTGAAGAATCTCATTATAATTCATATGGGGATCTTTATACATAAAGGATAGTTCTTTCACAATATAGAAATGAAGAAGAGGAGAATGACAGTGAGATCAGGACACTTGAAAATAGTAAAGACTTCAAGATGCCATGTTCTCTCCAGCATATAACAGATATTGAAATTGAGGAATCTACAAATGAAGGAGAATAGAAAACATAAAATACTGAAAAGACATAACAAAAAATTAAGAATAAAAATTAAGATCTAATCAAGAATGCTGTGAAATCTTATTGTAAAATGCAAAAGAGAAAACACAATTAATTGGAGGGTTCAAGAACTTTATAAATGATAGAATCTAGAGAGAAGGAAATGAAGAAAGTTAAATACTTGGATAGACACTTTTATATTCTTTCTATTATTGGATTATGCATGATTACTTTGATCTTTTTGATTTTATAATGATTAATAAAATTAATATATTATTAAAATAAAATATGTCAGGGGAATCATCATATTCAGAAGGTGGGGGTTGGATTTAATGGTTTTGTTAAATGGAGGATCATCAATTTTTATGTGAAGTTGATAGTGAATTTATTAGAGACAACTTTAATTTGTATGGGTTGAAGAGCAAGTTTAATTTTTATAAGTAATATTTAAAAAGGAACGATTAGTGAGGCTCTGGATTTGATTTTAAGTTCTGAGACTCCTGACGATGAGGATTTGGAAGATGAACGTTTTTTGGAGGTTTATTAAGAAGCAACAGATTTATATGGGTTAATTCATGCTAGATTTATAATTACAGCAAAAGGTATTAAAACAAAATATTGAGCAGGACTGTCTCTAATGAAGGATAAATTTCTATCTGGAAAATTTGGTGCTTGTCCAAGAGTCTTATGTGAAAGATCTAATGTTTTACCTGTTGGGATGAGTGAAGAATTGCGAACTTCTAGAGTGAAAGTATTCTGTCCGAGATGCGAGGAGGTTTACATTCCAAAGAAGAAATGTCCAGATGTGGATGGGGCTTATTTTGGATGTTCATTCCCTTCGATTTTCATTATGGTATTGAGGAGTGATAATTAATAAGAACTTTATTTAAGAGATTCAGATTGCTCCAAATAGTCAACAGTATGTTCCGAGGATTTTCGGATTTAGAGTGTACAAGAAGAAGGGGTCTCGTTATCAAGACACGCAATAGAAACCAGCTGAAATCACTCATTATTCTGAGGAACAATTGAAGAAGTTGAGAGGTAAAACTGAATAGCAAAGCAAAGAGGATTATGTTCAAAAGTGAATTAGGTAATTTGTTTTTATTATTAAAATTTTTAAATCTTTTTTAAATTAAAATGCCTAAGGAAATTCAAGATGTTAAAGAGTTCCTCTCACTCATGAAGGGTAGTGAAGCATAAGGCAAGGACGCCAACAAAGAACCAAAAAAGAGTAGAATTTAATGTCATTTTGATAGATCTCTACATCAAAGAGTCCAAGAAGATCACCAAATTCAAGTTGAGAGGAAAGAAATACCTCTTCACTTTCAAAACAGCTGATAAGAATAAGGCCTAAAAAATTCAATAAACACTTCCATAAAGTATTTAACCTAATTCACAATTACTTAGATGTCAACAAAATAGTTATTGGTGCAGGTGGAAAGAAGCAATAAACCAAAAAGAAGTAAAAGAAATGAACGCTGATTTATTACATATTCAATAGTACATTATCTAAGAGCATTTATTTAATTTTTTATTTTTAATGTCAAGTTTTCACAATAGTCACAATAGCGAGGTTCATTCTCCCAGAATCAAACCAAAATTAACAGAAGATCAAAAATTCCATCTCATCAATCAATTCTTCGTTAAAAAACTAAAATTTCCGACCCTCACTAATGCAATCATAGATGAAGCCATCAGTCAAGATTTTATGCCATTCGATGATAAAGATAAAATCTTGAGAGATCCCAATAAACTATCTATTTTCTTCTTGAAACTGGATCCTCAATCTCCTCGAACAAAAGAGGCCTTGAATAAATTAGATTTAGGTGAGAATGCATGTCACATATTTACATTTTAGCAGTTTCAAATGCCAGAACTTCATCCCATTCAAAATCTAATAAATTATATGAACTATCTCACTGAAAAGTATAAGGAATTGTTGCGTATAGTGAGTACAAGAAATTCGATTAAAAAACAAGAGAAACTATAGAAATCAAAAAATAAACTCAACAAATCACACACTCAATAAAATACCTCAAGTATCTGTCTCCATTTCATCTATCAGGCTTCCTCACTGATGGCGGTGCTCTAGTCATACCCACAAAGTTGACCACTATCATGTCAAAATCATTCAACACTCGTTCTCTCGATTTCTTATAGACTTCCTTCGAAGAGAGACTGGAAATGCAAGCCAAGAAAAGTTAGGAATACCTACAAACTCTTAGTAGATACAAATAATTGGAAGAAGAAAAACTTAAATCCTTGCATGATTATTATCAACAAAAAGTTCCTATCATGGCCAAAAAGGTAGAAGCTGTCAAACAAATGAATAAAATGTAATAAATCAAAATGTTACCTTAGAAAGCAATAAGAACGAAAGAAAATCTTTCAAGATCGTTAGAAGAGGACTCTCGAAAAAATACACGAATTAGAGACTAAAGACAGAGAATAAAGGATCAAAGTACAGGAATATCTGAACAAGAAGCAAGAAATCACTCAGCAAAATAAAATTCAATTTGATTCTTAGCATAATCAAGAATTGAAAGAACAACTAGAGAGAAATCAAAGGAAGGAAGAAGAGAGAAAAGAAAAGAAGAAACTAGCTATTTATATGGAAGATCAATAGATTGAATAGATTATGGAGAAATAAATAGAGAAGGATTATATGACTGAGTAAATACTGTCAAAATTAAAGGATGAAATCAATTAAAAGAGACAATTGAGTCTTTAGAAGTAAGAATAAGCACAGTAGAAGGTAATATAAACTCAGATTGAATATCAATAAAATAAGCTTGAATAATATATTAAATTTGCTGATTTGAGTAATAAAATGGTTGAAGAGTAAATGTTAATCAAGAATGCATAATTAGGACAAGTAAAAACTAAATTAGCTACTTAATTTAGAAGAGTGAAGAAAAACAAAGAAAAATTGAATAGTTTGTTAGAATAGAAAATAGAGATCATAAAGAAGAAGGAAAATGATAAAAGTATAGTTATTTGAAATCAAATTAGATATTTCAGGTAGATTGCAGTCAATTCAATCAAGTATCGATATTAAAATCAAAGAGTAATCTGAAAAAAATAAGATGAGATTGTAAAGAGCCTTAAATAACACAAGAGCATTTGCAGAAGAGAAAGAAGTATATAGTTAAACCATTAATAGAGAGAACAATAAAAGATAATTGATAAAATGATGGAAGAAAGTCTAAAATAAAAGCATCTCAAAAGTAGAAAAGAATAATATAGCTAAGCCATTTTAAAATAGCATTTACTTGAAAGATAAAGTGTTGATAAAATAGTATGTTAATGAATTTAGTGAATTTCATTTGCTCTAATTACATAAACTGTTCCATAATTTAAATATAAATATAAATACAAATATTTCATTTTTACTAAATGATTCTTTTTTTTATTTCATCAACAATTTGATCTGACGTAGCATATTTATCCATTAATATTTATATGATTTCATCTGCTGAATATCTCATCTGATAATTTACACATAATAATTTTTAAATAATTGTTCTAACATATTCTGGTAGTATTGTTAATTTTAATTCTTTCCAAAACACATTCCATTCCTCTTTTTTAATAAGCTTCCACCAAGCATCCTCCATTTATGGATTATTTGACTCAAATGGAGGATGCCCCGTTATCATAATAAAATACACCACTCCCAAAGAAAACATGTCACATTTTCTCAAATCGATTGGTACCTACCATATTTCAGGAGCTGTATATCCTTCACTCCCAGACACAGTGGCCTTTGGAATTGGAGTCTGACCATTAATTTTAGCAAATCCAAAATCGCATATTTTTATTATGTAATCTCCAGAAATCAGGAGGTTATCCAATTTGATATCTCCATGAGTTATTCCTTTCACATGAAGATATTATAAAGCTGAAGCAATTTGTATAATTATTCCATTTGCGATTGCTAAAGGTAAAGGACCTTGCAGTAAGATTTTATAAAGAGAACCAAATGACATTAATTCAAGCAGCATACAGGAACAGTCTGAACAATATCCAAACATAGTTATAATGTGCGGATGTTGAATGTGGCGGAGTATTTGGATCTCGTTCTCTTGAAAATATGATATGATAATTACGAATAAATTAATTGCATTTTACTCAATTGTTTATGCCAAACATTTTAATGCAAATTATTGTTTAGTTTATTTGTTCATTGCCAAAAATACTGTACTATCATGTCCTTTGCCTATCAATTTAGAGAAATTTATTTAATAATTTGCAGCAAATTGTTCAGGAGTAAAAATTAAATTATTAATCATTTTTAATATTAACTATAAATCAGATCAGAAGGCTTTAGTAGCCATCATCCTACCCAATATAGCATTTAAATTCTCATCAAGTAGTTCATCTACTTTCAAACCAAGATGCTTCTTTGGATCCTTCTTTCCTGTATTTTTTATTTTGGTTTCCTATTCTCCTTTCTTAGATTCATCCTCTAAAATTAAATAAATAATAATCTCTACCTATCAATTTCTAATATTCAAGAGCTAATTTGGACATACTTTCAACACAGAACTCATTTTTTTGGCTGTTTTCACTAGCAGAATTGCATCTAATAACCAATAGAATTAGCAATAATTACTTTAAACCTTCAGCCCAACTGTTTTTATATAAATTCTAAAGCATTTTCTATTCCAGATCATTGCATTTAAATTTGATGTTGATCGAATAATAATATCTATTTAGGCCTCTTAACAAAGCTTCTAAACCAGGTTTTTGAAGGTGCCCTGTATTTGAAGTAGTTTATCGAGGTTCTTATTGAGTAAGCATGGCTGATTAGGGAATCAATCTGAATGCATCAATAACTACTTTGCCTCTGACAGATTGAATAGGGTCAATAACAACGGCAATTGACTTCTTATTTAACTATTCATATGATTATTGAGTGTTGATATCGACTATCAAATATGGGATATGAATGAGTACCGCTTGATAGCCAACAACCATATGAAGGGTGAGAGTGATACCATCCAATACAATTTTCCATTCTTCCTGTTAAATTCAACAATTCAACCATTTTTTATTGAAATATTGGATCCACAGATTCCACAGAAACGCTACTTGCTGTTTGGGGCATTGAAAAAACGTCATAAACTCTAATGTGATAATCATCTACTATATCTCCTAATAATAGCCCCATTACTTCAAATGGTATTCCTGCTCTGGCATGCTGAATGATAATATTAGCGAAATTACTTTTAGCATTTTGATCAAAGCAAGAGCACTTATAGTGACCTATTCTGCTGTATCTGGGATGGACACTTCCGGATTTACGGCTTATCCTCCTCCTCCCAGTTACTACATGATGTTTTGAATGTCCATAATAATTTGAATGTAAATAATACTAATACTGAGGTTGATAATAATTATCAATTATAATTCATTCTAAAGAAAATTGGATTTATTTGTTGAATTCAGCAAAAAGTAGTAGAATTAGATGGATAAGTTGGCTTCACACCACCTGACCCTGCCTTGTATCATTTTTGTAAAACATAAATAATTATATGTAAAGAGCAATAATACCTATGATGTACATTGTTTTGTGAATTATCTAATTGTTGGATTCTTAAGAATGTTAAAACAATTGAGTAAATAATATTGTATTAATATAAATAGTGGATTCTATGGCAATTCACCTACCATTAACTAAAAAGTTCTGTAATTGAAATCATCATAATATTCATTATAAATCTAATGGTAAAGAGTAAACAGTTATATTCATGCTAATAAAAAAGAGTTATAGGAATTTTTATTCCACACAAATTAATAATATCACAAACACAATGATTGCAAAAATAGTATTTTTTTATTTTGTAATTATAAAATATTATTATAAATTTTACTTTTTAAATTACATGTCTGAGAACACACTTTTCAATGAATGTTTAGCTTGTAAAATGAAATTTGAGACAAGACAATAATTGGAGAACCACGTCAAGAGAGTAAATATCGGCGATTCTATTTAATTAGTTTTGTGTGAGCTCAGATTATGGGTCTTAAAATAAATTGGAGGAGAAATACTAAAGAGAATTATTGAATTTAAAAAAGAGCAATGCTCCTGGAGCAAGAGAAATTATTGAGACGGGCAGACCTCCACCAGGTTAATAATAAAAGAACCAATTATCTTTGGATGCCTTAAAGGATTAAATGAAATAATAAGATGATGAATACAAAAGGTTAAATCGAATGGCCTAGAAAAGAAGAGAGGATGAAATGGATGATGATTTAAATAAACTAAAGAATGATAGGCAACAGATCAAAATGAAAAGAGATGATGATAGACAAGCATTTGAAGAATTGTTACATGAGGTTGAATAGAAAAAGGAGAAGGAGATCAGGGCTAGAATAGAGAAGGATGAGATTCGAAGAGCCTTGATGGACTTAGAGAAAGCAAAATTATCAGCCATCGAACAGGAGAGGAAAAGAGAGTTAGAGAAACTTATAGCTGAGAGGGAAGCTCTGAGAATGAAAGAAGGGGAACTCATTAAAGATATTGAATAGATGGAACAGAATACACATATGCTTGATCAGATGAGGTAAGAGGAAGTCTCAAAAATCAATAACGTAATTGATGGAATGCAATTAAAATAAAAAAACAATACAAAATTGAATGAGGATCTAATTTAGGAAAGATCAGACAACGTGGCCAAGTTAAAATTAAAGCGAGAATAATTAGAGGGAGAACGACTCAGAATCATGGACAATTTGGATAGACTGCGAAATGGGGATTTGAAGGCTGCTTAAAGAGGAGGCACTATGAATTTGGTTGCAAATGCAAAGAACATTTTGGGTGATATGAAATAGATGGAGAATTTCAATGCCAAATTACATGATGGAAGATTTGCAGAACAACAGCAAAGAATAAATCAATTGAAACAATAGAAACCTGAATTTATGTAATTTGATGGAGACGAGGCTTTTGGATAGAGAGCAACTGTTGGATAATAGGCTGTGGATATGTATAAAAATAAGAATCCTTAGACTCATGGAGAACTTTAAGCATTCAGATAAGGGATTGAATAGCATGCAAATAGTATGATGGATTAAAGTTTGTCACAGAGTGCTAACATGAGCTAAGTCAGGAGATAACCCTCATCCTAAATCAATAGAGCACCAGCCACTAGATTATAGCCCTAATAAACTATATAGAGTTTCCCTGATGTGAATTAATAACTTTAATAGCAATAATAATAACAATAATAAATTGAAGTCTTAAAAAATGCTTGGGGTGTACCCATTCCTTAATTTCAAAATAATTAATTTCAAATGCTACCACAATAACCTTAAGCTTAGTAACCATAATTCCAAATGAATCCTATGATGCAATATAATGCATTTGCTTAACCACAAATGATGCCTGCTTACAATCCAGTAATGCAGCAATAACAACTATAGTCATAACAACAAGGGCCAACAGCATTTGGACAATTTGCTTTGAATCAATTAGCATTGAATTAGGAAGGTAAAAAAATGAAGGACCCATGGAGCATTTTCAATAGAAAAAATGAGTTTTTTTTGATGAATGAAGTTCGGGGTGTTGATTTGACAGAAGAGGAGAGAGTGCTAATGAGTCTATAGGCTTAGGAAATTGATAGTCTGAGGGTAATTTCTAGAATTCCTGTAGGGACAGAATTGTATAGATTTAAGGTTGAGTAATATAAGGAATTGTCCACAATGAGGGCAGAAATAGAGAAGATTGTGTAGGAGTAGCGTTTACAGGATGCAAGAAGAGATTTTGAGATGGAAAGGAGAGAGGATGATAGACAATGGGAGAATGAGAAATGGGTAGATGATAATAAGAAGTTCATCATTGAGAATAGATTAAGAAAAGATAATACCTAGAAAAGATAGTAAATGCAAGCGTATAATCAAAGTGAGGGATTCGTAGTTCATTGGGATTACACTTTAGGATTGCCTAGAAGGAGTAATTACAGTTAGGTAGTATTTGGAGTTTATAATGGATAACAGGTGATTTGTTAGCCTAGATTGGTTGAACCAAGAGAGAGTGAAACAGAAAATTAAAATCACAATAGATGCATCTTTGGAGATGCACACTAAGTTTTCGAGGTACCTGCACATCCAGATACCCTGATGATTATGGAAGTTCAAATTCCTTTCAGCAAGAGAGTTGAAGATAACGTAGGTAGAACTGAAACCTATGGATGGACTTAAGTGGATCTGTTTGATCATAACAAGTAATTGAAACGGGGTAAATTTAAATGTCCTGTTTACTATGGACCTACAAGTCCAGAGATTACTGTGGAAGAGATCTAGAATTTGGAACCCATTCCTAATTGTTGGGTCTATTTTAGAATAGGATATCCGAATGATAAAGATTATGGGGAAGTCAAAACGATTTACCCTGAATAAACTCAACATGAATACATAGTACCTTATATCCATCTGAGAGGATTGTTTGGAAAGAGAGAAAAGGTGAAAAATATGAAGGGAATGGAAGAAAGCTATGAAACCAGATATGGGGGCAGAGGATATAAGATGATTGAAGAAATTATAGAGGAGAGTTAATTAGTGGGGGGAGCAGCAGGAGGTAAATCTAATATGGAAGAATACGAGATTACTGGACAGCCACCTCCTATGCAGAAGTATGGAATGAGGGAGGAAGAACCTCCAATTTAAGATGATGGAAAATAGAAAGGATTGAGATTGATCATTTATAGGGTTGATAACCATTAGGCCAGGTCTCATTTGAGAGTTATGGCAGGACTGTTTGAGGAAGGCAATTTAGTTTTGGATGCAAATGGGTTGCCAGTTGCATTTAATACTTCTATTCACAATCCTTTGGATCAAAAGAATAGACAAGTTTTAGCAAATGAATATATTATACCCTTACACAAACCTAACGTTGAGTATGATGGAATGAATAATAAGGCATAAGGTCAGGATATCATATTCTAGGAGGAGTATAGAGTATTTCGAAATCTATATGCAATGATTAAGAAGAACAAAAAGGATTTATATATTGGATTATAGGTAGTTGAAAAACCCGAGCCAGTTGATTTGTAGGAATCAGTTTTGAATGAAACACAAAAGAATTACGCAGGATTAGAATTTGATTTAAAGGGATGGCAATTCCTCAAACTGACTTAAGATGATGGCAGTCTGCTAACTGGAAGATTCAAAATGAAATTATTTAAACCACCTTTAAGACGACCGCCTATCGATCCTACTAAAGTATAGGAAATGGATGAAGTTATTGACTTTGCTTTACATTAATTTGCTTATACAGAAAAGGATATTGAAGAATTTAAAAAGTAGATGAAGCATAAACATAAGAAACCGAAATTGGAGGAGATTAAAGATATTCCATTAGACAATAGTCCATATATTCCTAATTTCTAGCAATAATGGATAAATGAATAATTTGAGAGAAGACACGGAATCGATTTTTACATAGATGGATTAAGGTTCTTGCCTGATAAAGTAACAGCTTGTAAAATGTACATGGAAGTATACAATAGAAGATATGAAAAATTGTTTGATGCTGAAACAGCAGCTCCTGATCTCAATAGCATGGCCTATAATCCAACATTTTACTTCAGAAGAGAATTGAGAAAAGAGAAGTTTGATCCAACAGCTATTGCTTTGATCACTGTTGTAACTGTAGACAAGAGTACTAATGATAACAGAATTGTTGGTTATGCTGCTATTAATTTATTTTTGAATCCTGGTACTAAATCTCAACCGGAGGATTCTAATGAAGATAATTATGTAGTGTATTCTGGAGCATATTAAATCCCATTGTTCAGTCAATAGTTAGACAGAACACCACCATTTGATATGAAAAAGATGTAAATAATATATTAAAATGTAGTTACTCCCATGAACGATCTCCATGTTGCACTGTATTAGTGAGAATGTTTAAAGCACCTTTGAGTGAAGATGGCAAACGAGCTCTATCCATCAAAGAATTTCCGAGCTTAAAGGATTAAATAGCCAGAAATATCATGAGGCCTCGTCCTTAATATGGGGCAAGTGCCTACAACACTGAATTAGCTCCTATCACTGAATCAGAAAATGAATTGTTTGCTCAAAGAACTATCAGACCTGATATAAGTGTTCGAGAGGCTGCTTATTTATTAATAAAGGGAGAATAAATTAATAGATAATACAAAGATAATGAGATAATCAACTATCTGGATAATCGTATATCCTTGACTCATGACACATTCATGATCGATATGATGTATTTTGCCAAATACAGACCATAAGCTGGATTCAAATTGACTGTTGATGGATTACATAATGTTGTTAATCAATCACACATGTACGTGGTCTTTTATTCCTTATCATAACCTGGAACCTTTTATCTAGAACCTAGAGACATCACTCAAGGACACATGTGTTCTAATTATGATTTCGATTCCAAAATCAACACTCCTGAATA
Organism: Paramecium octaurelia; assembly: GCA_905182995.1. Lineage (NCBI taxonomy): Eukaryota > Ciliophora > Oligohymenophorea > Peniculida > Parameciidae > Paramecium > Paramecium octaurelia. The sequence goes on from CAJJDP010000104.1 coordinate 270,777, forward strand.
TGATGATGCTTGGTTCAAATTCAAAGAAAATGCCAATAGATATCAGAATATCATTTTAGACATTAAATCAGTGCCATTCTCAAAACCAGATGGAGCCATCTCAGATGTGGGTTGGACTATCTTGCCTGTATTCTCACCTGATAATTATGTTGTGTCCAACTGTTATCAATTACCAGTGTTCAGAGGATCAGTCCCAAGAGCTGTGATTGAAGATATTAAAAAACAAGATGCTTGGGATTACCTTCGAGATTAAGTCACCAACAATAAAGTGTTTTATCTCAAAAATATGTCCATTATTGTCAGATTAGTGGATGCTTAAAGAGAAGTACTTTTTCATTTCATTCTAGGGGCATTTTAATAAACGTATGGATTGTGATAGATTACAATATAAGTATCTTCCACAAGGAGATCGAATCAAACAATGGTCTTACAATCCTGCAGTTGTTTTGGATTAAATGAGTATGAAGACTATTAAATCTTTGATACCATTCAAAGACAACCCTGCTGCTTACAATAGAAAAGTCACAGAGTACTTTGCCAATTCCTATGGTTTAACTCAATATCTTGGAAATTGATTAGTTGATTATATATATAATATTATATTCCACATTCAAAAGGCTTAGTTGTAATATAAAAATAATAGGCAATCACCGTATAAATTATTTAGGTGACTACAATAACTTTATAGATATTTTTAGAATAAACAAAGAATATATTCTTTGGAATTCTTGCTTTGCCCTCTTAATTTTCAATTGTAGTTGGAGGACAGTATCCAAAATGATTTTATAAAATAATAAGTAAAAATACATTTAAGATACTAAAATGACTATATGATATATCATTTTCTATAGTAAACTCTTTTGATTCTCTGAATCTCCTCTTGAGTCATAAAAGAATTCATAATGGTTTCTCTTTCTCTTAAGTAAGCAGCCGTGTCAGAAACAACTCCTTTTTTTGCAGTATTGGGAGCAGTATAGCTGAGTTCAACTTTGATGGGGGAATCCTATTTAATGTCCTTTTTGTAAAAATCCCTATCATATTCATATTGCTGTGTTTGTAGATGCTTATTATTATAGTTGGGACGAGGATTGTAGGAATTCTAGTATCGTTCTTCCACAAAGGATTAATTCATCTCCCTAGGATATTGCTGGTAGTAAGAATATTTTAATTCGTTTCGCTTGTAATTTCTCTTGAACTCTTCATATCTGGCCAACTACTAATCCAATCTACTTTGGTCATCTCTTTTATAGAATGCACTTGAGGTCCTATTCTATTCTGGGATATAGTCTCTATATAGATGATAAACAGAGTACGAGATTTAGACATTCCTAAGTTTGAAAGACTCCGTTGAGGCTGATTCATTTCTGTTAATTATAAATAAGTAATCATCAAATAACAAGTAAATTCAAATTTCCTCTATAGACAACTGTAACCATTATTTAAAGACATCGACTTTTAGAGATTACGTGTACTTGATTGCCTTTGTCTAAAGCAACTCTTAGGCTCTCGATCTATCTTTCGGTTCTTGTTATAGACTATGAAAAGATAATGAAAACAATGAAATTACCATTTAGAAATGAAGTAAATAGTGTTTTCTGATATGGAATGTTTGTGTTGCTGAAAGTAATCATCAATTTTGAAATTCTTGCTCATTTAAATGTATTCTATCATGCTCATTTTTTTGGCATCAAATTCAAATGGCAAGAGACCTGTAATACATTGCATAGTCATCATGCCCACACTCCAAATATCACAATCATAGCCATATTCTTCTCCATTTAATCTTTCAGGAGACATGTATTGAATTGTACCAATAAAGGTATCGAATTTCTAGTCGGAATTCTCACTAACAGAACAAATTCCAAAATCCCCAATCTTCACTTCTCCCTTTTTATTGATTAATATATTGTGAGGTTTGATGTCTCTATGTATGATGTGTTTGTTGGTATGCAAATAATCTAGACCTTAAAGAACTTCTTTGGTTATCAACATGGTAATGGATTCAGGTATTTTTTTTGTTTTTTCTAATATTATCTACAAAGACCCCATATCCATGTACTCCATAACAATGTAGATTTCTCCTTTGGAATAAAAGGCCCCATAACATTAAACCACATATTATGAATTGCAATCTATCAGTGCCTTTAATTCTTTCTTCAATAATGATTCCTAAACATCATTGCTAACATAATGTATTTTCTAAGTGACTATAACATTCAGATCATACCTTCAAGGCATAGTAATCATGAGTAGGTTTGTGAAGTACTTTCTCAACACTACCATAATTTCCTTATCCTAATTTACAGACTATTTCGAAATCCTCCAACTTGAGATCCTTGAAGTGTTTCGATTCCATGTACGTGATGTCTAAAGCATATAGGGATACAATACTTTTTGTGAAGGTCAGACCTTTGGAATTAAGACGAAACTAACTGAGGACCAAAGACCCATTGGCTGAGCTTACAATAGAGAGGAAATCTGTTACATGTTTTGCATCTTCTGTGGTTCTTCGGCTGCAAGAGAACGCAAAAACAATCTCCTTCTACTTGAATCATTGGATTGCATTAATTTATAATATTTTATTTTCAAAGCACTACATCTTGCCAAATTCGGATAATATGTCAATCACTCAATGAAGCCAAAAAATTGAAATAGAAATTCCTAGATATTGTGATAAATTAATGATGGAATCTCATATTACCCATTTTAATTATAATTAAATGTATTAGGGATCCAACCTTTCTCGTACAGGTCAAATGGCTGTATCAAACGAGCAAGTCTCAAACTAGCTGCAACTGCTCAAGGCAAAAATGAGCAATCGTGATACCTGGTAACAAGGAACCAGTCAGCATCCAGACAGTTATCCTCATACACAACCTACTAAACCATCGCAATCCCCACTTTATCCCAAAAGTGACTATGAATTTTACACCATGAAGCAACAAGCATAATAGCCAATGTAAACCAGTTCCCAACAAAAGATAATTGATCCACGCACTCTCAATTATCAATAATTATAATAATACAAACAGCAACAAGTACTTCCTCCTTAAAATTCTAATCGAAATGATCCCTATCTAGGTATGAATGCCATTAATAGACTCAACTACTATGACTAACTTCAAAAGTACAAGGAAGACCCATACAAAAAAAGTAATAACTTAAACACTTACAATTCTCCATAGAGCTATTATGAACAATAATAAAATAAAAAGCAATAATAACAGTAAGTAATTCAATAACCTCCTAAATATTATGATGATATCTTAACCAAGAAATAATAGCCTTATGGATATTAATAAAATAACAATTATGATTTCACATAATAGCCAATTTCATTGCAAAATAAATATGACTTCATGAATTACAATAACAACTACTCGAATAATGGGCTATATGGCAATAATATGTAATATCAAAACCAAAGTAATCCTTATAATAATAACAATTATAATTATAATTAGCAATAGTTCTCCTCTTAAAACAATCAATATAATCCATACAATCTTTATGGCAATCAGAATTTAAACACTTAATAAAACCAATAATAATCTTCATAGAATCAATATAATTACAATTAGAACACATAGTCCTTATCTCCACTCAAGCAATAATAGCCAGCCTAATAATTCAAGTATTCTCAAAACAACTCTTAACCTCAACTCGAAAAAAGAGAAAGACAATTTGAAAGATAATATGATCCACTCCCTGAATAATAAAAGCAAATGCAGCAGACACCAGAACAATACAACAAACCTTAACCCCGAAAACCACAACAACCCATGTAATAGCCATCTTACAATTCAAACAACAATAGAGCATTAAATCCTATTGATGAATTACCTGCTGTTGCTAAGAAAAATCAAACCAATTCTATTCCACCTCCAGAGGATGACGATGATGGCTACTTACAAGAATGTCCAGAAGGGTGTGGCAGAAGATTCAAGGAAAATGCCTTAGACAAACATATTAAAGTATGTAAGAAGGTATTTTAATCAAAAAGAAAAGAATTCAATTCAAAAGCACATAGATAAGTTAATTAAGAATAAGCAAAATTAGAAAAGCAAGGATTGGTTAAAGATAAAATAATTGAAAAAAAAAAATAAATGGCTTAAAATGGAGATCCGAAATGGAAAAAGCAATCAGAAGCATTTAGATAAATGATAAATGCAGCAAAATCTGGAGGAACTGCCGATATTCAACCTTAAGATGACTTAGTTGAATGTCCTGGTTGTGGTCGTAAATTTAGTGAATAAGCAGCTGAAAGACACATTCCAGGTTGTAAAAAAAGGAACTTCAAAAGATGATTCTTATATTATAAACTATTTATGTAAGTTAGTATACCCTCGTTCTCCTTCTATTCTTCTAAATTTTGAATTAGTTATTTACTGGACGTTAATGTCAAATTTTTAGTTTTCAAATAGGATTGGATTTATAGTACTCCAGAAGAAAAGGATTGATATTCCCTATTATCAATTAAGATAACCATTATATCTTGATTAAAGTTCAACATAAGTACAATTCACTATTTCTGTTCTATATTATCAAATAATAATTACTTGTTATTTGAAATATCCAAATTTTTAATAATTTCATTTTATTAAGCTCATTCTAAATTATTAACATATACTATAACAATTCCAAACTTTTGGAATCTAGAACTTTATATTCTCTATTTGGGAAAGTTCAGAAAAATTATATATATTAATATGTTGTTCCATTTTTGATATAAAAATTATGATCATATACAAATTTTTATCCTTAAATTTATACTAACACATAATTAATAATTTGAAGATAATCCATGATTGACTTAACTCTAAAACCAAATTCAAGTTTTTATTGGCGTTGATTATTATATTAATTACTCAATTACAAAAAAAAAAGTAACCAGATAAATAAAATCAAATTTTCTAATATTTTAATACTGAGAAATAAGTTTATTTTGTTGTTTGAAATAGCTAAAAAATTCTACGAAAAAAAAAGTCAATTAATCCCAAAAATGACCATCAATTTTTAACGATTTTAACAAATGAATTATTTCTGCTCCTATATGGTTTTTTTGTTTAATGATGAGAGGAGCTTTGATCGACTCTGACTAGTCTACTTGTATTACAATAATAGGAATTAGATTTATCAGAGTCTGCTGTGCTGTTTTCAGTGAGAATTGTTGATTATTGGGTTTCCCGTTTTTCTGCCACCTTTGCTTGGAGCTCTTTGTATTGATTCCTTAATTGGATTATTTGTTTGTCCTTTCTTAAAGGAATAGCACTTTAGCAAATTAATAATTTTTGTTTCATTTCTTATATTTCTCTCTTAATTTAAAAGTTTTAATCTAACATTGCAGCATTCTAATCTTCAAGTAATTTACGATTTTGGATTTATTCTTGGTTCTCTTTGATCATTTTTTAATATTATTCACTTAATTTTCGATTCTACTCCATCTTCAACATAATCGATTAATATTATTCTTTGCTAATTAAAACATTAGTTGTGGGCTTGTCGGCAATTTAAATATCATTAATTGTTTTTTGGGAATTAATTAAATGTAAAGCCTAAAAACTAAACTCTAGAGGTATGTCAGCAAAGGAATCTTAATTTGGAAAATGATTATTGATATTTTGATGATCATCCAAGGCTGAGGAATCTTGTATAGAATTATTGAATAGTTCAGTCAATTGATTGATAGACAAATAGATGGGCTTAACAACTTAATCTTGCATAAATAATTATATAAAAATGATGAATCTATTGATTTCATACTCTCAATTAAACAAATAAATAAATTTATCTATAGATTCTTTTTATTAAGAGAGCTTATTGAGAAGATTAGTTTTCCCATTCTAAATTGTTTAAATTCTTGGTCCTCCAAATATACTGCTAATTCTTCCAAAAATGAAAATTAATATTTATAATTATGAATAGTACGATTGGTATATTTTCAGATTGATACAATATTTGTGAAAGACTTATCAAAGATACTGAATCTGTAAGTTCCATCTATTCATGATCGATTAAATATATAATTATTTGGAAAACTAACAAAAGAATTTTAACCTCCTAGATATAGTCGTTTTTTAAAGATTTCTCACTTTATATGGGAGAAAATCAAGGGGAAGTTAAGAAGAGTGCCTGTTTCTTTGTGTTTTAATTACAATACTTAGAATGGTATTTTACGAGTTATAACTAGGAGTATGTTGAGTTTATGCATATCGAAATTCAGATTGATTCATAAATCCTGGGATTCAGGGAAAGTGAATATAGATTCTATAAATTTGAAGGATCGGCGAGATTATGAATTTCATTAGAATTGAATTGATAATATTATTTTATGTAACAAAATTTAGAAAATGCATAGAATATGATTTTAAATTATTGTTTAGTTGGAATGGGAGAGAAATTGATTCCTATGATGAAAAATCAAAGAAGTAATGCATAGTGGATATTTAATAGGGTTATTGACATCAATTTAGTTACATGAAAAAAAAGGTTAGACCCTCTATAATGAGCAAAACATAATAATTTAGGAATCATTAGATATCTTTGGAAATGAGAAATTATTCCTACTCTGCATTTATAATGAGCCAAACAAAGATCCAATAACTAATATTATATTTGTTGATGTAGAGGTTAGAGAAAGTCAAATCTAATTTAATTACAAATACAGTTTATGCCCAATTATGAAGAAGGCTGATGTAATGAAATCAGTTCAAATCACAGATTGGGGCCTAATCAAAGATCAAGAGCGTTTTGATATAAGTCCCTATTTGCCTGAGAAGAATAAATGTTTTGTGCTGTGCTACACCAGAAAAACAGATTATATTCCAATAATAAATTTGGTTTTGGAAGACTATGATCCAAACCATGATTTATAAGACACTGTGCAATTTCTTTCATTTAGCAAGAAGCAAATATAGTTTATTCGATGTAAGCAATCTTCATAATTAAACATTCGTAGAGAAACCCCCATTAAAGCAAGCCTACACTCCTGAAATACTAGATCTATACTAATTTTGTTACAAGGAATCCCAAAAGCAGAAGCATTATCAAAATCTATTCAATGACAATCCTTCCATTAGTAATTACTGCATTCCAGAGGGAATTCAGATTTTACAGAAAACACCAAATGAGAATCCCAATCAAAACTAGATCACTTATTATCAATTGATGTAGTCTCCCAAGGGAGATCTCATTTACATATATTGCTTACGCTATTATGAATAGCTGACCAAAAAATAAGCCTAGAAACTCAAATTAGAGAATTACAACAATCTCTTTATTCCAAAGGTTATGGCTCTCATCAGTTATTAGAACTTCACTTACCAATTTTCATAATTGCTTACTTACTTATATTCCATAAGAAATGACTCATAAATTGAAGTAAACATCTAAAAATCAATTATAGCAACATATAGAAAGAGTCATTTAACAGCTAAAGTATTCTATAATTCTCGAAAAGATCTCCCTAAAATTGATATTAAATGACTAATACTTTCTATTTCAAAAGCATATCAGATATCCAACATGCTAATTGAAATCAATTGATTATGTTATGCACAATATCAATGTGGATAATATAATATAATTGTATACTGCTGTCTTAACTGAGAGAAAAATCAGATTATGTTCAAGTTCCATCTTGTATCCTGGTTATGTAATAGAAGCCTTGATGAACTTTATCTACCCATTGCAATACTAAAAATTGTTGATTTGCTACTTGAATCACGACAACTCCTAAATTATTGAAACCCCAGAGCCATACATTGTTGGCTTACCAGAAACTCTCCCTTAACCAGCTTGTGAATCTGAAGGATATAAATTCATTTTGGACTACAATGTTGCCTATAATGTATGTCCTCCTCCTGATTTTCCTCTTTTCGAGAAATTAAAGAAGAAGTTAGAGCCTTTTGCTAGGTAAGAGATCAATGAAGCAAACGCAAATTTGATCAAAGGGATTTTCCTTAAGATTAATTTGAAAATACTCAGCAATGCATTTGATTATGATATCAAATAAAAGAATTGGAACATTGCCTTTTAAAAGAAGAAACAATCCCAATATCCAATCAAAGGATAATTTTGGGAAATCTTCTCAAGGACGTAATTGTTGTGTTCATTTATAGATAATAATCAAACTAATCGATAATTAACTTCATATATTAATTATTTTAATGCTTCCTTTTAATAAGCGAATGAAAATAATAACACTCGGATATTTGCGGATATCAAAACTATAAATATAAATGACCAGAACAATTCATAAATTCTAACCAAAAACAAATAACAATTTTTCCCCTATCTTACTCCCTATTATTACATTAGAAATAAATAAACGGCCTTATAAACATAGGTCTACAGAATTTGGTTGCAAATTATACATATGTTTTAGTTAGATAGCAAAGAATTTTATGAATTAGCAATATATTTAAGGAGAGAAATTCCAACTATTGAAGACTTTATCTAATCGTATGAACATGTATAATTGCATCAATATGACGATTTGAATGAGAAATAGTTTCTATTTATAAATGAGTGTTCTTATTGCAAGAGACAAATTTCAATAGAAGAAATACTACATAAGATTGTGCCTACTTACTTACGTTCAACAATCAAGTGTTCGAAAAAGAAAGGTTGTGGTAATCAATTCACTCCAACGATGATTATTGTTGATGTTGGAAAGTTCGATATTCTGAACATTCATTAATTACACTTTTAATTAGATTAATTAAGGATCTTTGAATAGGAATTTTGTAAGACAGCTGAATTCTGGAACTTAATCTTTTATTTTAGATTATTCAAACTTCCTATTCCGTTTATAAATGAATGTGAAGAAGCATCATACTGTTTTAAATCGAAAGAGAGTAAATAAAAAGGGAATAAGGTGTGTTTAACAGACAACTTAAGAGCTCTGCAAACAAAGCAGGAAGTGTAAACTAAATAAATCATATACGGGGAATGTGGTTCGAGGAAATGATATACCTAAATATACATATATTCATTATTTCGATTACTTATTCTTTAACTTTAACTTTAACTTTAATTGAATCAATAATTAAACAAAAATCAAAATTCAATTATTATATTAATTTCCACCCACAGAGATTTAGTCTGAAATCCTATTCTAATTATTTCGCCTTACTTATGATTCAAGTAATTCTGTTCTCTCAATTGTACGATTTTAAGGAATTATTTAAGTTAAAAAAACTCAAATAATAATATTATTAATAAATAAAATTTAACTTTATAATATTTATCAACCTAATAAAGGTTCAACTCCTTTTTATCCAAATTTCTTGTACAAAAAGAATCCACCAACTCCAAGGATGGCAACTCCAAAAATAACGATCAAAGTAATCCACCACCATTTAGAACTAGTATTAGAATAGTATATTACCTACTAGACTCGTCATCATCAGGTACGTTATCTGAATCCCACAAATATGTTTTTCCAGATGAAGCTCCGAAATGATTTACAGCATAGATTTCCATAGCTTGTTCCTTTAGAGTGCTGCAGTTTTTTAAGATTAATTTAGGATTATCATATATGGAATACCTAAAGACAGTATGTTCAGAGAATTAACTATCGTATTCAATGTTGGCGTAAAGATAAGTCTATAAGAATATGAGGGAATACTTACTTAATTCTAATATTAAGACAAGATCATAGCAAAATCAGCAGGTAATGGTGAGTTGTAATCAGCTCTAATACCGTAGATGAAAGGGACAGATTTGACTTCGTCCAATTTTTTAACTTCAATGTAATAGACAGCCAAGACAACCTCATTGCCATCAGTATAGGAAACACTGACATGATTGGCTGCGAATGACATCTTGTTGGCTGATTTCCAATCTCCGTAATTGAATAGGACTTGTTGTAATTTCAAAGATTGTTTAATGTAGGAAGCTCCAGTTTTGGATGATATTTCCAATTCAAAGTAGAATATGTAATTGGCAACATTAGATGTTGTAACTAGCAATTAAATCTTAAATATTTTATCAGATTTTTCTTAAGACAAGACTTTAAGTTGATGGAAATGTGTGTCATCTTTGAGGTAGTACTACTCATGTTCATACCCTTTAAGATTAATGAGTTCTTTGTTGAGTTCAGTGACTGATCCATCGACATTGGATCCAAGATTAACAATCCACACTCCTCTTGTGATGTCTGTAAGAAAAATGGCATAGATTGACTCACTAACAGTAAGGTGACAGAAATCAGCAATTTACACTTGAGATGATGGACCCAAATATTTGGTGTTGATTACTTTCTATGAAAGAATGGTGAAGGTGGTGCCAGTGGTGTTGAATGAGTATACTATGATGCTGCTTTCAAATCTAGAATAACTAACAGGATCAGTATTCAGAACAATGAAATTTCTGCCAAATACAAATCTCATTTTGATGGCTTGAGTCACTCCAGCCAATGAGACTTCTCCTTATTCAAACTATTTGCATTTAGTTCCAGTGCATTCATTGACTAAAACTTAAACGTCTCCGGTACCAATAACTGTGCTTATGATATGCTTGCTATCTTTAGTGACAGTCAACAATTCGCATCTTTGACCTTCACCAAGGGATTAATCCAAACTGACTCTATTTAAAAATGAACCATTTTTGTGTTGGAATATTAAAGACTTATCTGCTTAATAAACTAGAGTGTCACTATCAAATTGAGCTCCATCATAGATGACATATTTCATATCAGATCCACTAGAACTCTTGATTATCTAGGGTTAAATGGTTATTTGATCTCCACATTATTCACATAAGATGAAAAGATCATAAGGCTATCCAACATACCAATCAGACTTGAGATCCAGTATTTGGTCATTGTCATTTTTCTTGAATTAAAACATATACTTGTATGTATCAAGTGAGCTTTATTTGACCACTATTTGAGAATCTGTATTCATGAGTTTAATCTTTTCATTTATCACAATAGATGTTCCACCTAGAACACTGCTAATCTCAAGACTTGTTTCCAGTTTGTTTACATACTGTAGGACTTCTTCTTTGGGTTAGATGGTGAGAACAGCATCTTAAAGAAGAGTGATAAACTTATTAACCTTGTTATCATTGAAGTAGATGAACATTTGCTAATCACCATCCACTGCCATGTCAAATACATCATTGATCTTGTACCCAGTTTTTATGACTTTGTGTAATGAAACATGGGACAACACATTGGGTTCATAGACTAGAATTACAGTTTCCTAGATCTTGGTGTCAATGGCTCTAACAAATAGCCAACCGGATTAAGAACTATAGTCAATATTTAGGGGTTCTTGCAATTAGTACTAATAAAGTGGCAGACGCTTATTAAAAGAGATCAATTGAAGATGTTCCCAATTGTATTCTTCAAGGATTTACTCACTGGCAGTTTTCTGGACTACAGTAAATGTAAGTGGACCAATGGCAATACTGACTTCAGATTTAGAAATTATGGGAATTATTTCCATCAGATGGAAGACATGAATGTTGTTTCCATTTGCAAATTCTCCCATCAAGATTTCATCTTATGTCTAGATGAAGACTATCTATCCCTTGATCTTGGGGTTACCAAAGACAGCCTTGGGAATGAAGGTTCCATTATATCCTTAATCTCTTAGCACACTCTAAGTGATCTTGTATATTTCAACGATATCCCCTCGCACAGTCCATACACTCACTTAGTACTTTGCTGATTGAACCACAAAGACTGCATTTTGAAGATACACAAATGAATTAATCTTGTTGCCTGAATCTTTGGCATCAAAAGCTATCTCACCAGTTTATGAACTCTAACCAGTACTAGTGAACACTTTAATTATGAAATCAGTTTCCTAATAGACGTAAGTTACCATATTGTAGCTTTACCACCAGGTGAAGGAATTCTTTGTTTTATTTAAAACAAAGGGAACATGGAACTAGTCTATCTTGGCACATTTCTAAAGAGTTGTATTCTTAATGTCTTGGTTCATACATCTAATCATGGTGCAATTTTGATCTGGAGTCTAAAAGAGGAAATAAAGTCGGTCTCCTCGATCCAAGACCAATAAGTCAGCATAGACTACATCTTTAGCCTCTGGTAGCTCGACTCCTTTCACAAACACTTCCCACATGGAGTCCAAAGTCAAGTCCACATGTGAGTTGTTGGCCAATTGTTTATACATCAAGCTGGGTCCAGAAGCTAATAGATCGACCACAATTTATTTTGAGGGGTACACCATTTCATCCGGGAAAGGGTCGTTTGAAGTTCTGTAAATATTTGTGTCATTCTCAGGTAGGATTGTTAATTTCATTAAGACTGAACACATCTTGCCTCCATTCTGTGGCCATGAATTAAGATTGAATTGAATTTGGGTTGGAGTAGGCTCGTTCTTGTAATACATTAACAAATATCCCTTGCTTATTTCATATCTATAAGCCCTTTGTTGATTGATTCCAATCATATCAGGGTAGTAGGGATTCACGAGAACTTATTCGAAATAGTCTTCATTCTTAAAAAGTAACATAGTTTCCTCGATGTGATATAAGTAAGTTCCTTATTTTTAGACAATCACCAAAAATTGTTAACTCATTGACACTCTCAATTCTCCATACACTGCTGGATGAGGCAATGAGAATGTAAATTTTTGATTGAAATTTTCATAAAAAACTACTTTATTTTTATAAGCTAAAACCAAATGTTGAGTGTAAGACCCATCTGGATTACCTAGATAATTGAAATCAAAAGCATAGATCTATTCTTTAGTAGGATTTTCAAAATGTTGTAATAATTAAAATTAATTAGTACTTTTCAATTTTAACACATATACACCATTAAAGGCATCTAAAACATATAATTCTCCATTTGGTTCAACTTGGAAATCAATTAAAGAGAAATTCTCTACTGGTTCAGGTAATAAAGTTTTTAATAGTGTAGTATTCAACATGGCCACATACTTTTGTTCTTCTTCGGATTTGGGATTAATCAAAAAGACTTCAAGTTCGCAATCTGTATCCAATTTATCCTTTGTGTTGTTTTCTGTTGCCCAGGCAGGTTCTCCTCTAAATAAATATGATTGAGCAGGTGCTGCAACCTCATCATATTCTGAACTCTTGGCTGTATAATTGAGAGTGACAATCTTCCTGGCCTTGGTTTTATTGTAATTATGAGGATTGTCGTTGTTTTGTATATGCTTCTCCCCAGTCTTGATATCAATAAAAATGAACCCATTAGCTATGCCAGCCAATGCGGTTGTGCAATCCACAATGATGGTTGTTTCAGTGACAAAGTCGGCGTCAAAGCAAACCAAGGAGTCACTCTTATGGACTGTGATGAAATCAGAGAAGTAGGGTGTTTGCTTAGTATTCATGGGATGACTACCAATGATATGAATAATTACTTGATTGAATAATGAATGTCCACATCTGTTTCATTTTACTCTAAGAATATGAAATCATTCATCCAAGCTCTTGTTTCCTAGTTAACTCGAGGCTTCAGAGTGAGGATCACACCAATATCTGAAGAATTATATATTTCGCATACCTTCATCTCCATGATTAGTACCGAATCCTATTTATTAGATAGGTTCAGTTGTACTCACATAGCCCATACCCCCCAAAGAAATATTGAATTACAAGTCACTCCCCCTGAAAAAGTTTTTTCGCATGTCCCAAAATAATGACTCGTTGACTGTGCCAATAATTGTGTACTCCTGTATCAAGGATTCTTAACATAGGATAGATCATTACCACATTCAGATGCCTTCGCAAGAAGAGCAAAAACAGCGGACAAGATCGTGACGCAAATTAATTATGTCATCGAATTATAATAATATATTTAAGAGCAAATCATTAAATGGCCTTATATGATCGTCTCCTCTTGCGGTGCTTGTTTATACAAATGTGGATTGCCACACAGACGATTATCCCAACCAAAAGTATTCCCAAAACAACTATCAGCAATATAAAAAATAATGTCATATCTTAATCAGCTATTGGACATGATGATAAAGTTATATTTATTGCCATTTATACTTATTTATATGGATTTACAGCAATTAAATTTACCGTATAATTCCTAAGCTCCTCCGAATTCCTCACCACTATCCTCGCTGCTGAATCGATTGTGTACACTTACAAGATCCTATCCTCATAAGTAGTTATTAGTAGTTGATATTTCCCAATTTGATTTTTCCTAACGACAAAATCGTACGACAATCTCTCATCGTATCCAACTTACTTCAGACCTGCCTTACATATCCCTGCATTGCCTCTTAAGTCCATAGTCTCCTCAATCTCATAGAGGCAATAATAATTCTTATTCTCATATCTATACAATTATATTAGATAATGATCCAACACCCCGATCGATCCCAACTTGATAATATTCCCCAGTTTCTAAAACACTTAAACAATTGATATCCTAAACTCTCCCTTCTCATATCTAAAATTCATTTAATAACTCTCATTGATCTCGTCCACTAAAATCAGGTTACAATTATTATTCCCCTCTTTGAACATCTCCAATTTTATCAATCTATTCTCCTACGGCTCCACCAACTTCTATTGACTAAATGGCAATACCATATATTGATACTATTAAACACTCACCTCCTCCTTGGTCAAAATCATTTTTAATGCTATAATACCAATTCGAAACTCAGCAAATATCAAACAACCTTAATTCTCAGAGAGTTTCATTACATCAAAAGATGTCACATTAAAGCTTTCATGAAAATAGTCTTTATTGATTATCAAATTAAATTATTGAACAGCAAACAGTTTGTCATCCACTTCCAAGGAGTAAAAATAAATAGAAGGATACTCAGTTTAACCTTCTGTAAGTACAATTTGCACATTATTGAAATAGTGCATCTCTGTTATTATCTTTCTCTACTAAAATTCCATCTTTCCCATAATTTTACAATCTTATCGTTCTTATTGTTCCCAACAATAATAATACCATAATTCAGTTTTTCTTTCTGTTTTATTTTCATACAAAACAACTAGAATCTGCTTGGTCAATAAAAACAACTTGCTGGCTACATAACCTTGTTATTCACTTTGCAATTCAATTTCATTTGTGATATTTCCAAAATCATCAAGAAATTGCAGATATTGCTTTGTGCCTGTCAATTCGGATAAAATTAACACATTATTTTGATCAAACTTGATTATTTCCTATATTGACTTGGATTGTATTTGTCTATTGGATTTTTTAAATTGATTCAACAAATAAATCTAACCACCATCATTGTCAGTCGTACACAAAATACACGACAATTTAAACTAAATTCTTTATCCCTGAATCCAATTGTTATCTATTTGAACTGACTAGACCTTCTCACACTCCTCGAACCTCAAATTGATATTACTCTTTATCCACTCCATTTCCAATTGCATATCCACCAATGTAATCTCCTTATTATATTCCCTTCTAAAATTGTAATAATCGTTCCATTCTTGTTATTATAACTACAGAGTAGTCTAGAAGTGACTTGGATCAGTCACTTAGTTGAAGTAGATTCTTGGCTATTCAAAGTACAAGTAGCTATACACATTCCCCTTATAAATGAACTGAATGACCGTATCTTCCATCCCAGCTACGCAATAATTTAATTCGCTCTCAAAGTAGTCAAATGTGTCAATAACTGTCAATAGTGAATTCCTCTAGTATTCATTTATCTGATAAACCAATATTACAGTCGTCTATGTGTACACTGAATAGGCAGTAACCATAATCAAATTCTTCAATGGATTGGAAGCCAATTAGAGTTTTTGAGGCAATTAATAGTAGTACAAGGGCAACCTTCGTAAGAGTGTTACTGAATTCAAATTGTGAATCAAATATTGCAAAATACCTTACTCAGTGACTGTCTTGTAAACAATCACAAGAGTGGATCTGAAGATGGACAACAGAAGCTGAACATTCTGTTGATCTGTCACTTAGATTTGAGAGATGAAGTTGAATTCATTTACATAATGTCCAATTATGATTTTGTTATTGCATTTGATGAATAATAGATTCTTATTGAAGGTATTACTGACATAGACTTTCTAAGCATTTTATAAATTTGATATAGTATCAATCTATTGCTTCAAAGATAGAGAATAGATCTGTATCTCATCCATTCCGGTAATGAGCACAAATACAAAACGTGCATTTATTGCAAAATCAGTGATTTGGGTTCTCTCGTCCTGCAATGAAGTCTTGATTTGAAATATCTGAACAATTTTCGAATCTCCAAGCTTGTATATTGTGACCACATGGTTATTCTAAGTCTTAATGCCTATGTAGGAGTCATGCATCCCTACTTCTGTCCATTCAATGTTATCTTCGACCAATTTAATTAATGGGAAGAATGTGCTCTTCTATGAGCACTTCTGTTCCAATTCATTCAACTCGCAGACATAGATGAAGGCACTCAAATTCTCAGTTTAAACTAAATATTGATTTAAACCTTAATTGTTATTGATGAGACTGAAAATCACATTGTTTTAATCAAATTAGCTTATTCCTGTTATTGTCAAAGGGGACAAAGACAGAAATTTAATATCTATCTTGTGCTTTTAATCTTTCAGTAAAGAAATCTATTGTTGAACATTTGGTCCATTGGTAATCCTAGGCCATGTGTAATATTTTAGCGGATATGGAGGATAATACACTATTCTATCTTGATAAAAGTTGGTTTAAAAGTTTGTATGTATTTTTGCATCCAATTTGTCATAGATCTACAATACTATATCCACATAACAATTAGCATTTTGGCTGTCAAATAGTTTGAAATATTTCTAATTATCTGATTTTTATATTTATTTTAGAACCGTCAATATGCCTGAACTGATTTCATAAAATTCTGCTTTATTTGAATGAAAAAATACGTAAAGGTCAAAGCTTGGATTGGCAATGAAAACTCCTTTATAAATTTGTATTCTATCTACTAATTCCTTATCATCAAAAATCATGAGCTCTTTATTAGAGTTGATCAAGTAATATAAAGGAGTTATTTGAACTCCACAGAGACCTAAAGTAAAGTCATCTTTTTCAAATGTTCTCACAACATCATCATATCTTCCATTTTTTAGAACTCTCATGCTCATTTGGTTTTTCTGTACAAATCCTAACACTATTATCTCATCGTTATTTCTGATTGAAAAACTGTAGAACTCTGTTATGTAAGACGATGAAGTCATCAATTTAGCATTTGTGAAATTACCTTTACCATCTAATACTAATGAGATTGGCCCCAGTCTATAATCCAAAACAAATAATTTCTTCGCATAAATTTTAACATCAATAACAGAAAAATATTTCAGCTCATTCTGAAATAGCTCTGATAGTTTTTTTTTATCAAGGTAGTATGGAGTTTCTTATATTTAGAATGAATCAATTATGAAGACTTTGATGGTTGATTGGATGCTTACAACTTCTTCTTCATATGCAGGAATGTAGATCAACAGATATGGAATTGTAGTTTTATAAATTGCCAAATTAATTCTACTCTTCTATTCAATAAATTTGGAATAAGCATGGAGAGTCGTACCATTTTTATTTATAATCTCGATTATTAAATTTTGATTATCGTGACAGGCAACCACAAAATTATTTTCATCCAAATAATCAAAATCTGAACAAGGATGGTGAAGTGACAATTGTCCAAACCTTTCATCCTATATTATGTAAATATGAAATCCCTAAGAGTCTTGTCCCAGTAAACTATACTCATTCATCCAAAACTCTCCTTTTCTATATGATCTCGCCTTAATTATTTCTTAAATCTCTACAACTATGCTTTAATTTCATACAATAAGGAAAAGGCTTCTAATCATAAATATCGTTCGGCTATTACAATTTAAAGTACGTCCCATTCTAGTCGCCTTCCAATCTGAACTTTGTCAACTCCCCTTCAATTAATTCATCCTTTATCTCCCAATACATATTTTCATATGTGGAAATGCTGATTTCCAAATCGTTTTTCAATATATCTAAAATAATTATAATTTATTACTGCACGCATCTATGTGTCTAAGGAATATTGAAATTAATAATAACATTATTAATTATTAATTCTAAAACATTTGAAGAATGCACAATTCTTTTTCATCTTTTTTGTTGACCCAAGCTTTCGATTAAAATTTATTAAACTTAATCGCATGATCGAAAGTCTCCATTCTATACGGTGTTTTTATATTATCATTTACAAACAAGAGATTAAAACTAAGCAGAAAGATTGAAGTTTAGGATTTAAACAAACTGCATTATCCAAAACTCGCTACAAAGGCTAAGTTCAAACAATAGAAAATATGATATGGAACTTACTTACTTATATCACATCGATATGATTTAATAAGAATCATAGATTTACAAAAGATGTCTTTTTACATAAAGTATGTTTTTAAGAAATTTCAAATAAGATTTATTGAAAATGGGGAAAAATGACACTGAATTAAAGAAATCAGTATTTTATTAGCAATAATTAAAGAGCAAAGGATCTTCCAGGAAATCAAATTATGAATAATATAAAATAAAATACTCTATGTACATAATGATTGATTTCATCTAAATACATTATTTATCTATCCAATAAGGATTTTATTTTTCATGTTCTTCAGATTTATTCTATTTGAAGAACATGAAAAAGTATTTGAAGTGATGAGAATGAGTGAAAATCATCTATGAATTTAAATCAATAAAGAAAAAGATATTAAGATAACAATTTTGATTCAAATAATAAATTGATTGTACTCATAGAAAATCTACTGCATTAGGAAATCTAGCCGCTCAAGGCTACAGTATTTCTGTCAAAACATAAAATGCTGTCACTCTATTGATAGATTCAAAGTGAGACACTCAATTAAGTTAGAAGGTTTCTTAATATAAAAGATAGTATATAGATAGCTTAGATTGTAACTGACATAGGTTGAATAGTCTTGATCAAGTAGGGGAATAATGATCAAAGAAGTGATTTTTGATGCCATGATTGAAATTATAAAAAATTAATATTGCAAGATGAGTCTCTGATGTCACATTATATATAGAAAAATTAAACATATTGTTCATTAATTATTATTTTATGATATTAGTGCATATGTACTTATTGGCATTGATGCCAATTATGGTTCTATCTACTTGCAGTATGTATTCGTTTGTATTTTAGATACAATCAAATAATAAGATCACGTTTATCCCACTGTAAAGGAATATTACAAATGGGAAATCAGAGATTTTATTCAAGGTGATAATTTGATTTATGAATTGGACGCTTCTACTAGTCTGTTCCAACTTGAATAACCTCTACATAAGATCGGTGAGGCAAACCATTTGGCTCGTAATGAGAATATTAATACTTTTAGCTCACATTGATATGGTCGCTATTCGAGCCTTTGATATTCCTGAAACTGGTGCTTGGACTAACGATTTTGCCTTCATGGGTCTAGATTCTTCAGACTCCTCTTGGTGGATATACTATGCAGAGGGGTAATGAAATGATATCATTATAGAAAATAAATCTAGATGAATTTAGCTCCTTAATTTTCAAAAGAAATTAATTTCTTATCAAACAATCCTCTAATGAAATGTTTGGATCTTGAGTACATAGACAGGAACACATTTTTGGTTGATTGTATCGAGCGAGGTGACGATACCAATTTAGGCAAGAACTACTTATACGTTGTTCAAAAGGGTGAGCCTCCTGTCATTACTACTTATAGTTGGAGCTCAAAAAAATATAAAAGTGTCAACGATAGAAAGGTGTAGTATCATGTTTACAATGCTCAAAATATTGGTGAGGGTGTTTCTGACGAAGTGCCTCTGAGAGTCCTATTGAGAGGTCAATATGCTTATGGTACTCCTGGTAGTAGCATAACAAACCTTGACGGAGATTGCATGATAGAGTTGCTAACAAATAATGATAAGAATGAATTTGTAGAAACCAGTCAGATCTTGGACAAACATCAATTGATAAAGGATTTACAGATAAAGGCAGAGGATTAGGAGAACTTTACATTTAAGATGATAGATTTTAAAATAATGCCTAATGGTGATATTTATGTGTTGGATGCCTAGAATGGTATTTACATTTATTACGTCACTTCAAAAAATGAGTTCAAATTCAAGAGCAAGATTGAAATCGGAGCAGATTTGGCTTATGCTTTCGATGTCAACAATAAGATTGACTTCGAAGGCATAAGTCATGTTCACATTGCCGTAGTCCATCAGAAATCAGTTGTAGAATACATAGATGGATAACAAAAAGGAGGGTGGTTGGATGCATTCGATGCTAAACATCCTTCATTCATATTTGCAAGTCAACAATTCTTGATTGTCAATCCAGGAGGGAATACTTTCTACATTTATAACTCAGACCATCAATACTTGATTCATACTGAAGTTTTGCTCACTTAAATATACTTGGCAAATCCCTATGAACCAGATCTGATAGCTATCACAAATTCATTCGCCTACAGATATGAAGTGGGATATGCAAGAATATCAGTTCACTCTTACGATGCTACACTTGGAGAAAATGAAGTTGGGTTTTCAGCGACTGCAACAGACAAGAAGAAATGCGAAGCTTCACTCAAATATCAAATAATTAAAGAAGGGGACACAAACATTTACCCTGTTGATCATGATCCATTCCCACAAGTCATGTAATATCCTTCAGATCCCATCTTTGTGTAAGAGTTGGCAGCTGGACCGAACTTGATATATACCAATGGAGATGATTCACAAAAGGATCATGTTATTGTAGACATTCACACAGTTTGGGAACTCAATGTCACTGGATTGACTTTTCCAACTGTAACTGATGTGGCATATGCTGATGTACTCATAGATCCTCATTGGTCTGGAGCACATAAGTTTTGGTTCCTTTATTAATTGTAATCAAGCAAATAGGTTGAGATCTTTGAATGCATAACTCAAACATAGTTATCAAGAGATGTTCATTGTGAAGAACATGCCAAATTTAAAATTCCAAACATCTTAAATCCAAGTACTTCTCAATTTGATTGGGATGCAGAAGAAGGTGACATATTAACACTTTAATTCATCGAAAATGATTATTAAATCTCCATCTACGAAAGTACTCATGATCAATCAAATCCCTTATATAATATAAATTATGAACCAATAGCTAGCAATGTGATTACTTCATTCACTGTTTTGAGAAAAGCCATTTATGTTGTGTTACCAAACAAAAAGGAAGTTGATGCTTGGTTTGGCTTCTTCCCCACACCCACAAAACATGTCATTTCTAGTTAAACCATGATATAGTAGGGAAGTGAAAGAGCTTTCGAACCTAAGAGAGTGTTTGGTAATCCTGCTCTGAAAAGTGAATTTGTATTGATTCAATCAAAAGATTGCATCTTCTTTGGAGACATGAGGAACACCTTCACTTTGATTTATGTGTTTGACATCATTCCTGGTGCTGATGTTAGAGCCTACTTGGGAACCAAAACCATATTTATAGTTCAGAAGAGTGAAACCCTTGGATTCAAGATTTAAGAGTACAATTATGAGAAGTTGAACAACATCTATTTAATGAAGGAGTTGCCACTATATGACTATGTTATCCAAAGTCCATTGACAACTGATTATTGCTATTAAACTGGATTCCTGTTTGTGCGTGCTTTAGACCCATCTTCATAAGAAACTGTGATTCTAGTCTATGAATCAGATGTACTCTATCAATTGTCATTGCACAAAGTAGTCAAGACTCACTTGAAAATCAATGATGGGTAAGTTATGAATATGGCTGCTGCTGGACATGACTAAATGTACATGTATGTCAACAATCAACAAAACATATAAAAGATGATTGGATTCTTGAGAGATGCCATTGCAGTTTTGTAACCATCTCATATAACCAATCAATATGTGACCAATTTGATGGCTACAGTCAACATCACTAATCAAGTAGTGACCAAACCGTATTAGATTTCATATCCCATCAAATATGTGAATACTTAAACTTACATCAAGGTGGATTAGGACGAGTTGTCAAAACAAAAGGATTCCTTTGTATTCCTCAATTAAGCTGCTGATCAATTTTTAGAAATCAAAACAACTGGATGGTAATCTGGACAAGTAATCAAATATGATGTTGAATGCAATTCATGTGGATCCCAATTGATCAAAATGCTTAATCCAGTTTACAATCTTACAAATGGACAGTAATATCAATAACGCTTCATCGATGGAGTTGCCATAGGTACTTCAATGATCTTTTTGACAAGTGATTCACTAATCCTCCAAGATGAGACTGGTAAATATGTAGGCACACACAAATTACCACTTGGAATCGGGGCTGATTGCAAATCTATTACAGCAACTGATGATGGTAAAGCAGTATTGTGTGGATGTGAAGAAAGAGGCACTGTCAATATCTATCTAGTATTTTGTGAAGGAAAGACATGCACATCTGCTACGCCAACAGTGTTGTAGGTTGGTTAGAATGCTAAATACCCATCCAAATTATTGTACAAGGATGGCATACTTTTCATTTTGGATAATAACAAGAATGATCCAACATAATATGATGGTAGTGTCAGAGTCCATAAAGTCAATATAAATGAATCAGACAAAACTTGGACTCTTGAAACTGGAAAAGTCATCAATTCTTAATTCTTAAGCACTGAACCTACTGTACCATTTTAACCAGCAGATTTTGATGTTATCAAATATGAAGTTGGCAATGTACATTACTATAAGTTATTGTTATCCAGTGCTTTATATAGAGTCTGGTTTGTTGATCTCTATTGGGATAATGGAACCATTAAGTTCGGATAACACGATAAATTTGATCTATTTGGATTAATCGACAAAAACTTTGCAATCAAAAGTCACACCCGTTTCTACTAAATCAGAGCAATTAAATCAACCAAAAAGGATAAGTCACTCTTAACCACCGCTTTGATATCCACAAACATCATGGCCACTTATGCTGTCACCTTCACATATGACATCACAGATCCTGTCAAAGGAGCACCTGTGTCATCCGATGCCACTATTCCATTCTTGCTTGCCAATTACGGAACTTGGAAATAAATGAACAAACTTACACTCTTTGAAGATCACGTCGCCATTGCTTATACCAATTAATAAAGCATTATGGTTGCTGTCTATTTATTACCAACCATTGATCATAATGCCATTTAGGATAGTTAAACTAAAGTTGTTACATTGATAGGAGGTGAAGAGGACTAATAAATGTTACAAATCTCCACTTATTTTGTCATGACTCTCTCTAAAGATGCTACATAAACAAGAGTAATATTATTATTATATCCTAATTAGCCTGTACTCCATACCAATCTTGTTTTCAATGAGGCATAATATGAAAACCTGCTCCTCAAATACGGAGTCACTGATTATCCAAGATTATTCATTCAAAAGGGAGATCAAATAGAAGCATAGAATGTTTACATCACTGCCAGAAATGATTATGGATCCGCTCAAGCTGTCATCCATTTAACCAAGAAAAATCCACCAGGACCAAACCCTCCTGGCCCTGACCCAAATGATGATGATTCGTAATTATACTTATTTAATCCCTTTAGTGAAGGAAGCAGTAGTAATTGGTGGTGGATTACATTGTTAGTTGTCTTTGGAGTTGCTATTCTGGGAGTTGGCGGATATTTTATATATACCAAAATCTATAAAAATAGAAAAACTCCATTACATCAAGCCTATTGATTTATCATAATAATAATTTAAATTTTAAATTACATGGCTCTCTTTGGTTACTTATTTGGGCAATACTTGAAATTCAGAGAAGTTTCCACTATTTTTAAATAAATAAAGATTGTAAGTTGATGGACAGAAATTATAAGACAATGGTTTCGAATTTTAATATCCTTTCTTAGATGTGTTGATTATTCAGACATTATAATTCAAAACACTAAATTAAGTTAAGTTGATTAGTTTATTAATTTGATTACAACTAAGGAATAACGATTAATAAAAAATAACACCAGAGGGAATCAACTTAGAGTTATTTTCGTTTACCCAACTCTGCAAAGGAAACTGACTAATAAATATAATCTAATGATAATCGATGTTAATAATTCAAATAATTTCAGAAGTTTTTAAGTAATAAACATCTTGTTTCAATACTCCAATAATAACTTGATGAATTATTGTCTATTACCTCATTAGAATTACTATATAGATCCTTCTCTTATTATTCTTGCGAATCAGGTTAGATTTAAATATTTAGGGACAGATCAATATCATCAGAGCATTTTGGGCTTTGATTTTGATCCAAGGGTTTTATTTTAAAGTATAAATTAGGTTACTTTAAATATTTCTACTTAATACTGGAGTAGAAGCGATTTTTAATCATGTTTTCCTAAATATCAAAGAATAATGTCATACCGATCTTCCTGGCATTTTTTCTGAGATTTTACTCCATTGAGATCCATGCTTTAGATATTCCTAGTATATCCTTTCATCTTCTTAAACTGTCATTGGTCCGTGATTAAGATTAGGATCGAGAAAGTTTTTGTACCTTCTTCTGACTTATTTACCTGTTTTGCTTTGGATTTGCTTAGCTATTGTATTCCAGCAAGGGCCTACTTATTTGAAAATTTGTAGTAAGGCTTTATCCTCTGTTTAAGTCCATCGTTTGGCCTTGTTTTGGTGAATTCCCTTGCTCTATTGCAGCCTTTTCCACCTTTGACAACATTGAGAAGCATTTCTTTATTCCATCTTCTGTGCCACTAGTAGCCATCGATGCCCAAATAATGACATATTAGCTATTAGCCTTTTATCTTCTTCTGGAGTCCATTTAGATCGTTAGATGATGCCCATCTCCATTATTTCTAGATTCCTCTTACGACTCTTACTTTTCCACTTAGCTATTTATTTCCTACCTTTGGTATAGGAGTTCATTTGTGATATTTGAATGAAGATTTAATTTATTAGAGTTCAATCTTTTTAATTGGTAAAAATCCAGCCTTTTAAATTTAAGATAAATAAGACTATATAAAAAATATTTGCATAAGTAATCACATTGAATAGGTATTGCTTATTTTTTAAGCCTTTTTTGTTGATATAATTTTCAACACCAAAAAATAGGAATTTTTGTTTGAAAACTATAGAAAATTTTTTAAACTTATAATCCCACTTAAAAATCTGGTTCTGAAATTCTTATAATTCATTCTTACTTATATTCACAATATTTAATTACGACCAACACTGACTATTTATATATAAAAAACGATTACTTAAGACAGTTATAGGCTATAAGATAGCTATAGGATGATAATGGAGGAAGCTCATTTTTTGAAGTATACTTGAATATGGAATATTTGCTAGACAAGTAACAATATTATTTTTACTCCATTTATAAAACACTTAACAACCTCAAAATTTAATTATTAAATTGTATCAAAGAAAAATTATATAAATTGTAATATAATTTCTGTTTCTAATTGTGTTTAATCAATTTTTATTATAATTAATGGATGGAGATCATTTAAAATATTTACACCTTCATCCATATTTATTTCTTGAATAAGTTAATTTTTGATTAAGGAATTATTGAATTTTCTTATTGAAAAACATATTTGAAGGCTAACTATAAAATTATGTTAAAAGAACTTAGATTTGATCTCACCTAAGTTTTTCAACAAATAATATTGAATCAAATTGATCAAACTTTATGTAAAAGTGTATAAAATTATTAATCTAACTTTTTTTTCTTAAAACTCATAAGCAATTTTAATGGGACTATTTTTACTAAATAATAAAATGAAAAATCTAGTAATTTACATTGTATTCACAAAAATACATAGCTTATCAATATTTAAGAAATAGATGAGGCTTATACTTAAAATATACCAATTAAGAAAATAAAAAAAAAGATTTAAAAATCAATAGTTTTGATTGGGCAACAACACATAGTATGCTAAAGGTCTAATGATTATTTGATAATTTAATAGTTTATTTGTATATTAATATTATTCATAAAAAATTAATAACAATGAAATAAAATCATAACTTGATTACTGATAAAATTTGATTTTGGTAATGCAAACTTAATAAAAAAGACAGAATGAAGGAAATTAGGAAAATGAGCTTATCCAACTTTCCGGATTTTGGTTTAGTGCTAGTTCTTTCAATCAAACTAGTATTAAACTTTTAAACATCTTGCTATCGTATTAGAGAATAATAAATACCAATTCCTGTTCCTTCTTAGTGACTTCCTGTTGTAATACTTCAAATTTATTGCAAAAGTATTCTGCTTCAACTTTAGCCTTGTCAGCAGTAGGAATAGCAATGACTCTAGTAGGTTCTACCTATCCAAATTATTTATTAACTGATTAGAACATTTGACTTTAATTTCCTTGACTTTGAGCAACGATCTTTCTATCCTTGGTGAGAATAGCTATGTTAATTCTCTATTTTTCAAATCTTCTCGTTCTATCCAAGAAGATGGGTCCAGCATCTTGAACTCCTTGAGGCATGATGGTTGTAATCAATTACAATTTTTCATTAAACTCTTTGATGGAGTTATTTTCAAGGACTTTGCTATGAAGTGTAATATTGACTTATTAGCTCTGTCTAGGTGATACAATTCCCAAAGGTGGCCTGACCAAAAAAATGTTGAGATTCGTAGCTTTAAACTAATGAGCATGATCAGATAATAATATACTTTATAGGCTATCGGATGTTGAGTGTCATTGTATAAAGTGATTGAGGAATGCATATTGTCTAACTTACTATATTCAAAGTCGACTTGAGGTGCACTCAATCTTAGCGTGTCCATTTTATAAATAATTTAATTAAATCACTTCACAAAAACAACAGTAATTAATGGATCTAAGAAATTCAATAGAGGCGATTAAGAGGAATTCTGATTACAATCTACAAATTAGGACATTATATGGAATTTGAAATATCCCCATATTTAATTTAATATATGTTTATTAATGATTTCAAATGATTATGCACAATTAGAATAATTTCAAAGTATTGATTACAGTGGAGGAATATATAAAAATTAATTATGTCTTCATTGAATATTTTATCACAATCAATTCAGTCTAACCTATTCAAATAAGAAGGGCTAATAATATTTGAATTCATTCGCAATTTTTGATTGATAGTTCTCCAATAAAAATCTTTAAGTTCTATGTCTTTAATAGATGGATGTTTTTATAGAGAGAGGAAATTAGTTAATCACTAAAAAATAGGTTTAGACATCCTTCTACTATCATGTTTATATATGCATGTATTATTATAAATAATTAAATTATTTGCTTGTAATATAAATTTCAGGTTTTGACTAATAAGCTGGGAATTTGATCTATATCAGCATATGAATAGATGTGTTGCACATATGGTCCCTTTACGAAAATATCAGAATCAGTTAAATCCTCAGTTTACCATTTGATTAGAGGATGATCAATAACCGGGATTGAATAATGGTAGGTCTGAAATAGTTTGGTTTCTTTGGTTGAGATGGATATTGTATAAGTCTTATTTGGTAAGAGTTTAATTGGATGTCTGAATTCAATAAAATATAAATGTCCATCAACCACTTATAATTTATCATGTTCTAAAACTTTGTGTTATTTGAAGATATATTTAGTTAGATTTGTGTCTTCATGCAATTTGAATATCAATTTCGGAGTTTTGGCTTATGAATCATAATTGGTTGAATTATAACTTCCTTTGTAAAGCATTGGTTAGAAAATTCCTACTAAATACAATTATTTCTCTCTCACTTGGAATATATTGGCTCTGATGGTAGTCTTGTCAAAGATACTTGGCTTGCTTTGTCCATCATCAGCTATTTAAGTTATTAATGAGATATATATACATATCCAAACTTTTTTTAGTCTTTCCACTCTCTCAGTTTTTGTGTAGAATGTACTATTGACACAATCTAATTGATCAATTACAGACTTTTGAAGACTGGGTATTTTGTCTTGTAAGTAGGAAGTGAGTTCTATCAATTATTGTTTACTCTCTTTTTCTTTTAGAGTTATTTGATTATTTTAAATGTTTTATTGTTGATTGATCAAGAATAATCTCAACTCTTTGATGTCTTATTAGTTAAATTAGTTCACACTCTGAAGAAACTTATAGCCTTAGTCATTGATTTTTTGGTCATTCACTAACTTCAATATTAATTATCTTAATTCATCTTCCAGTTGATTCAACTTGTCCTCGACGGCATGCTTGAAACTTCGAAATACATTATAAGCTTCTAATCCTTGTTTATCCTATATTATCTCATTGACATTTGAATGACGTTTAAGTAACTTGTCAATCTATTTCATATAAATAATTTGAGTGGAATGAGTTAGATGGAACTTAATACAATTTTGGCAAAAGTATTAATCTTCCTTGCACTCCTGATTTAGACAGATATTGGAAATGGGTGCTTGAGGATGCTTTGGACATTTAATTTTCTGAAATTATTCAATAAAATTCATTAATTTTAATTATTGAAGAATTATTCCTATGTGCACAAATCTGATTCTTGCATATCAATTTACGAACTTTCCATTACTTTCCAATTGGGAATACTGAAATACTTTCCTGAATACAAATTCTTGTTTATCAATTACAAGTCCTTAAACCATTACTCCTTCCTCAAATTATACCTCCAACCTCTCAAATATCTAAATATACTATTTATTATTACAGATTCTCTACAGCCCATAACTACTATTCTTCATCCATCACATTATAAAAGATATAGAAATTGGTTTCCTCTGAAAATTAACTAAACATCTCCTTCTTCCTATTCGCGCTATTCTACCGAGGCATTAACTTTTGCTTAATCCAATCATGAGGCTTTGAAAGAGGGTCTGGTTGAGTGGCATTATCATCAATAAAAGGTGAAATAATCTTTGTAGGTTGTCCAGGCAATCTAATGTGATTCAATCATACTTATTATCTTAAACTGACATCCCTAATTCATCTAAATTCATCCCATTCCACAGCTTAAAAATTGCCTTATCCTTATCCTTCTCCTTCTCCGATACATACTTCTGAAGGGCTGCAAAACTATACTTTGATTTAAATTCATCATCCATATTAATACCAAAAAATAAATAACTTTTAATTACTTTATAATATAAAGTTGAATTTAGAGAAATACTGTCTCATATACATGCTCAAAATTATGAAAACAGTATTGAAATTGATTAATCTATCAAAAATTGAAAATCATTAATATCCTATCATGCTTACTCATACACCATTTTAACTATGACAGTTGGAGGGATCTTATCTTCAGAGATTAATTATTGTAAAGTGTCCCTAGAGATTACTTATGGCCTATGAATTTGATTTACAATATCCATTAAGATTTAGTCACTCAAGACATGGTCCTTTCCATCCATCCTCTATGCCAACAGTCTTAACAACCCTTGGATCTCTGTAAATGGAATTTCACTTCTTTCTGATCCCATGAAGAAATCAAATGTGAACTTTATATACTCTTCAAATGTCCCTTCCTAAAATACAATCAATTTATAAAAATGTTTAAAGGATCTGAAAGTCATCATGTCGCTTTTGCAAAATGCCCACACCACTCTTTCCACAATCTCATCCTCCTTTCTTATCAAATCCCAAAACACTTGACAATAAGTTAAAAATGTATCTTTTCTAATAGCAATATCGTCCTAAACCTTCTCCACCTCTGAAACATCCAATAACACCTGATTAGATTTACCAAAATCTATTGGGTCACTTGAATTGCTCTATCTTGAATTCTTAACTAAAAATTGAGGGGATATTTAAGAACTGGGAGTAGGTTAAGTATTTGTCTACTGCAATTTTTTCTTATGAAAGTCTTAGATGCTCTGATAATGACTAATCGATGAGATGGTACCAAATTACTATAACCTCAACTCAGGCCTTTGAATATCAGCATAAACCACTAGTCTGTCATAATTTATTAATAAATTCCACTCTTTAACCAGATCCAACTCTTTAGTCGTATTATTTTTTATCATCCTTATCAAACTATCCCTATATAAATATTTTGGATTGCCTTTTTATCTCTCAAAAACAGTGTTCTTATCATAATCCAAATAGGTTCTTAATCGTGGCCCAAACCCTTTTAAATTTTCATTCAGCAACACTGCATTTTAAGCATTCTATTCCATTTCTTATGACAAAGTCTCATCATCATTTCTTGAAGATTTAAATAACCTGGGCTATGACAAAAAGGGTGATTTCCAAGACTCTTATAAAGGATTTCTTTCATTAATAACTTAAACCTTCTTTTCCAATTTCTTTAACTCCTTACTTCGATATTCACTCTACTAAAGAGGGTGAAGACCTTTCATAGCCTTCTCAAATAACAAAGTCGGTTTAGATGGCAATTGCTTATAATGTTTCAAGAGATCATTTCTTGAAAAGTCAGAATTGACTATACTCTACTAGGCCTCATCATGCAAGGGAATAACCAAATCAATTAATTGCTTTTGAAAATTCCTTTTCTCTACAATCCTTTCTAATTTTCCTTCATCATTAAATTTTGATCTCAGTGGAGAACCTAACAATTATTTCGATTGGTTTGGAATTTTTAATTTTGGTAATACTGGTTTGTTTTTATTTGAGTGCATAAAAATGAGAAAGAATAAATTTAAATAGATTATTATTTTAAATAACTTGAATCATGATAAGGAATCATAAAAAAAGGTCAGTCAAAATCTACTATGCCTGTATTTATGATGGAGGGATACCAGTTGGCATTTGTATGTCCAATGAATGTAGAGGCTTCATCTGTTTCAATTGTTTTCAATTGATACATTCAAATCATTTAAATAATACATTTACTTTTGACGAGATAAAAGTCAAAGTTGAGATTGTTATAAGCTAAATTAAAGAGATCGCGATTTAGTTTAGTCTTGGAGGGAGAGAAGATTATTCTGAACATCTAGAGAAGTTCACTTAAAACTTTTGGTAATTAGAATTGGAATATAATTGGTACAAATCAAAAAAGTTGTAAAAAGAAGTAGTTTTACTCTAAAGCATACCAAGATTAAGAGAGATAAACAAATAGTTAACCCTCAGTAAAGAAAATCATGCATACTATTTTTATTCTCTAAAGCCACTTTTGTTTGTACATTCCAATAATTCAAGAAATTATACCGAGGAAGTTTGTTTTGCAATTAAATTCATAATAATATTTCTATTATGTTGTGCATTGATAATCATCATCCTAAAATTCATACTAATAAAGGTGGTCTAAGATGGATGATAATTTTAAAATATATAAATCATTATAAGATATTCTATCTACTTATAGTCTATTTACTATTTTTTATAATTAACAATTTGTTTATATTTCTAGAGTATTATTATAAAACAAATATTATCTTTAGAATTATATTATATTTTTATTTTAGAGATGATTTATATCTCACTTTTTCTGGGGATAATGTAATTTATCTCTGTTTTGAAGGCGTGTTCGCTTGTGGAGGGGAATGACCTCAATTTGTAGGGAATTGAAAATGAAATACTTTATATTGACATTCGAGAATTCTTTAGCTTAGAGCAAGAGAATTTTCTTGAATTAGAACCAAAAGAAACAGTTAAGAATGTTAGGATCATTAATACAATCGAATAAACTTATGAGATTCCATTGCAATTAGTGAGTAATCCTATACATATCAAAAATGGGAATAAGTTAAACCAAAATTCAGAGAGTACCATTATAATCATAGATGAGGAGAATAATTTTTATGAATATTCTCTTTCCTCTAAATAGTTTGTCAAATTTTAAGTTGATGGCTATCATGAATTTTTAAATTTGCTTGATGGAATCTAATTGACTGTTTATGATAAAAAATATTTAATCTTAGATTAAAGTACTATTGCATAGACTTACCTTATATTGTACGAAGAAGTATTTTAGAGCGAATTTAAAAAGATATTTGAGTATAATAAGCCATTTCGCTAAAATGATGAGAACAACAAATTATTTGGAGTAGGAAACACTATTTACAGAACAAATTACAAGTAAATTGAAATATATTAAATTGAATAAAATATTTTAAAGTTTAAGGGATATCTGATGAAATCATAACAAAACCAGGATTGTGGTCCCATTTCAAATATTATCAAAGCGAAAATTCATTAAAACAGCATTAGTTTTATTGATTAAGATACTCTGGTAATAGTTCAATTGAGAGGTAATATCAATGATGATATTAACTAAAAATGTATTAAATTCAATGAGAAAATCTATGGTTATGATTATTATGAATAGCTGGATGAATATGTTGTTTTTACTAGGAATCAATTATTATTTGGAAATTTAAGAAGAGACTTGAACATTCCAGTTATGCAACACAACACAAATGTCCTTCTTACATAGAATTAAATTTTGTTTGTTATAGGTCTTAATATAGAAATTTATTCAAAAGAACTAAAATTTTTGGATCTAATTATTAATTAAAATTATTTTGTGATTGAAGTGATGCCTGAAACTAATGAATTTATCTTATTCGACAAGGACAACGCTAAAGTATTTCAATTGTTTTAATCTCCTATGATTAGGATAACTAGTTAAAATGAGGATATAGATTTTTAATTAAAACAAATAACAGAGTCAAAATAATGCACTCTGGATATACACTTTTCCTTTCAGAAGATAAATTATGATAAAATCTTTGAAAAATTATAGAAGGAAAAGCTTGTTCCTTCAACAGAGTGGAATTTCAAGGATTGTAATTAAAAGTAGAATTAGATCTCTATCTTACAGCAAATAGTTAAAGAAAAAAAGACGAAATTGATAATAGAATTACCTTCACTATCTAATTCGGAATACATATTAATTAGAGAGGATCAAAATAAATTTACATTGATAGTACAATAAAAAAATATGAAGAGTTATGATGAATATTAATTCATATTAGAAATCTAAGACTTTGAAAAATCGGATAATTAACTATGGTGGGTTTTCGATGATTAGGTTTACTTAGCTTTTCGTTTATTAGACACATACTTTATATTTAGATTAGACTATGGAATCTAAAACCTTTTGTTTTACAATGAGATAAAATTGAGTGTTAAAATATTGAAAGTTGTATCAAGCGGAAACTACCTCTTCATGCTTGGAGAGTAGAAAGCAAATATGAATGTGCTCCTTTATTCTTCCTTGTTAGAAGTTGAACAGGAACCCAAAAAAATATAACTCTTAGCCGTCAAAGATATTTTTGCTTCACCATTATTGAAGAATTACGTAATAATAAAAATGGATAAACTATTGGCAGTTTATCATATTCTAATTGCACCAACATAAGTATTCAAAGAAATTGTGAAACCTTTATAAACAAATGTTATCATTTTTAAGAGTTATTTTGTTATTTTGATGAAATCTAGTGATGAAAAAGAGAAGATTTGTGATTTTTATTTTTTTAAAAGTTAATAAACAATAGAAAAACTCGGAAGCAATCCACTAGAACAATTTTCTGAGATTTAAATTTAAGATGCCCTAGTTTAACCTAGTTAAAACGTCTTTTACTTGAAATGTTAAGTTAAACTTAAAAATATTAGGAGAAACGCTCTTGTTGCATTCAAAGTTGGTAGACCCATATATAATTCTTTGATGTTTATTTTATTAAGGAATAGGAATAGTGAGTATTAAGTCGTTTCAGAACTTCTATTAAAATAAAATAGTAATTAATTAATGCCAATGATCTCAATAAGAAATAATGAAATGTGTCTAATATAGGAGGATGATGAAAAGATTATAGATTTTGAACCATTGAAAGATGAAGATCTAAATTTGGTAGATGGGGAAGATCGCCCACCAATTTTAGATAATGGTGGTGACGATGATCAAAATAATAAAGACGATCAAAACGATGACGATACACTTGATTTGAATGCTGATGAAAAATTACCAATAGGTTCCTTCTTAGTTATGAGCACAATAGAAGAGGCTTTGATCTATTCACTTTTCAGGACTTTTGGTAGAAGAAGAGTTGAGACTATTGATGTTGTATGAATGATTGATTGTATATCTTTTTTCGATTGTTTGAGAATACAGAATCAGATATTTTATTTTGAAAATGATAGTAATGATGATTCTTAAATTAATATATTATAATACAAAGTAATGTCAAAGAAGAATTCAATTTTTGAATTTAAGGATGACATCAATGGAAGAGTGCCAGTTGTATTCTAATGGAGTTTTGATTTCAATTTCTTGGTTTGTGGAGGAGAGAAATCTCTAGTTTACGTGATTGATAAGTAAATATCATAATCAAATTAGACGAGGGAAGCGTCTAAAGGATATTCAATTGCCAACAAATAATAAATTATTACAATTGGAATGGGACAAAGATGGTGAATACATTTGCATTGTGCAGGTATAACACAATAAAAATTAAAAAAAGGATGGTCTCAATTATGTTAATTTATGGGCTCCATTTACAAACAATTCTCAACTGCTTCAAATAGAGTTAGATAATGCGAAAGCAAAAGTGTCATATGCTAAGTGGTCTAGAAGTCATGGGATATTGGCAATAGGATCAGATAAGGGTGGTTTATTGTTCTATACAAAAAAATAAGCAAAGAAATTACCTACAATGGGAAAGCACAGCAAGAAAATTATTAGTGGGGATTGGAATAACGAGGGATATTTAAGTATGCAGTTACAAAAGTATTAATCTAGTTACAAGTGGAGAAGACAAATTCTTAACAGTTTCAAATTACAATTCAGAAACTATGTTTGAATCTATTCCTGTGAAAGCTGAAGCCAAAAACGTAGTTTGGTCTAGATCTAAGACAGATTCAAGGGAATAGAATTAAAGAACAGTCACAGCTATCATTCAATAAAAAACTATTATAATGTTTGAGTTGGGCAAGAATCATAAAATGCCTGATGAGTTAATGTTTGAAAATAAATATGGGAAAATAGTAGATTATACAATCTTTGGAGATGGATATTTGGTCATTGGATTTAGTGAAGGATACGTTGCACATATCTCTACACATAGAAAAGAAATTAGTAAAATTTATATCTATATCATTAGAGGATGAAGTACAAAGTGAGAAACTATTGAAGTAAGTGGATGCAATATGTACAAATGACAGTCTCTATAAATTGGCTGTGGCAGGAGATGGTTGTATCAAAATGGTTAACTTACAAACTTGGTAAGAAATACCCACAGAAAAAATTGATTTGCCAAA
Organism: Paramecium octaurelia; assembly: GCA_905182995.1. Taxonomy (NCBI): domain Eukaryota; phylum Ciliophora; class Oligohymenophorea; order Peniculida; family Parameciidae; genus Paramecium; species Paramecium octaurelia. The sequence continues at coordinate 305,914 of CAJJDP010000104.1, forward strand.
TGATTGCGGTCGTGTATCAAAAATGTAATATTTATATTGAAATTCAGGGTTTGGAGTTCAAATGGATAAATCTTGGTTGTGTCTACTGAAAAAGGGTGCTTATTTGGATTCCAAACTTCAATACCAACCCTAACATCTTCTTATTCATCAATGATTGCCTTGCAATAATCATTCACAGAAATCTCTATCTATTCAACTCAGGAGTAATCATTAAATGAAATTTCTACTGTCTCTTTGGAGAATGAGCCAAATTAGATTTCAATGAGTATGCAATACTTTGCTGCTGGGCTCAATAATATGGTTTTCTATTATAAATATCTGGAATTAAAAAATAAAAAGGCATTCAAACCAGCTCTTCAAGTTCTGAAGATGGATTATTTAGGATATGTCAATCAGATCTTTTTGAATGATGAATCTGCGGCCATCTTAAGCAATAATGTTTGCACTTTTCATAAAATTGAGTAAACAGGCGATTATCTTAAATAGTAATCTATTCCATTTAACATAGATAATTCCCTGATAATGATTAAGAAAAACCTATCTTACACATTGGGTTAACCAAAAATTTTCTATTTTTATTAGATTCCTAATCCAAAATCAGAGTCTATAATGTTATTGAAAAATAATTCATTATCGAATTCAAAAATGACTATAATCTCACCAAAATCTTTCCAAATATTAGTGGAACAAGATCAATTTGCATTAATAATAAGGGTTAAGGCTTTCTATTTGAAGCATCCCTTGAATTATTGACTAAAATCTCTGAGTTCCCAGAGAAAACAGAAAAAATCATTTGGGATCAAAAGGACCCCAATCTGTTTGTAACATAAGAAGCTATTCATCTTACTACCTACATAGTTAATAAAAATAATTTATAATAAGAAATGGTGCATCCAGTTTTGGAATATTTATCTATGGAAGACTTACAAAAGACAGCTCCTCCAAATCCATCAACCACTGAAATTGATAAAGGAGTTTAAGCCCTAAGTTTAGCAAATGGAACATTAAAATGTTTTACCATGACAAGAAACGTTATGGGTTAACCATTAATGAGCCATTCTTATTTGAAGTCATACAAAGGAGCAGACGATACAAATGAAGGTCATTTTAGATACTTTTTATAAAACTTAGCCCTCTTTAAATTTGCCAATGCTCACAAGGCAGCTTTGAATTTAAAGAATCTAAAATTATTTGATACTTTCGGTAGAAAGTGCTTGGAGAATCTAGAATTTGATGTTGCCTAAAAAGCATTCCAAGCAGCCAACAATATCTCTATGGTTATGATGATACAAAGCTTCAAAAATGAAACTGAAAAGAATTTATTGTTTGCATATGTAGCCATGATTTTGGGATAACACGATCTGGCCTAAGATTTATTCTTAAAATCATCATATAGACTCGGAGCTCTAGAATTGAGAAGCGATATCTAAGACTATGTGAATGCCTTGTCATTGGCTAAGAAGATAGCACCAGAATAGGAGCCATTCATTTGCAAAAGACTTGCCATCTAAATTGAAACTTAGGGCAACAATCCAGAGGCAGTCAAAATGTATGAGATGGCTATTTTGAATGAGAAACTTCATGATTCCAAGACCGTTGAGACTCATAATCAACAATGCGTTGCTGGTATTGCTCGTTGTTCAATCAAGATGGGTGATATTCTAAGAGGATCAAGTCTTTCAAGACAAATATCAGATCCTTTAATTCTTCAAGATATTGCTTTGGTGTGCGAAAATATGAAATTCTAAGTTGAAGCTGCTGAACTTTATGAATAAGCAGGTTGTATTGAGAAGGCAGCCACCATATATATCACATAAAAGATGTTCAAATAGGCTGCACCTTTAATGAATAAAGTGAAATCACCCAAATTGTTAGTTTTATATGCAAAGGCAAAAGAAAGCGAAGGAGCCTTCCAAGAAGCTGAAAATGTTTACGAGAAAGCTGAAGATTGGGAAAATGTGGTTCGCTTAAATTTAAATTAATTAAACAACATTGAAAGAGCAAAGTTCATATTGCGTAATAAATGCAAGACAGTGACTCTTGCATTAATGGTAGCTTAGTATTGTGAAAGAAGAGGATCTAAGGCAGAGGCAGTTGAATTCTTGATATTGGCTGAAAAGAAAGAGTAAGCATTTGCCTTGGCTCAAAACTTTAATGAAATGGATGCCTACGTAGAACACATGAAGGCATTCTCATTGGAAGAACGTTTGTAAGTGGCCTCGTATTTTGAAGGCAAAGGTTAATTAGATAAGGCTGCATTTCATTTTGAGAAGGCCTAGGATCCCATGAAAGCTCTCAGATTGTATTAGCAAGCAGGAGAGGAATTCATTAATGATATGATAGATTTGGTAGCACGTAATAAATAGGATAGTCTAATTTAAAATCTATCAGATTACATTAATGGAGATACTGATGACATTCCCAAGGATCCCATCTACTCTTTGAAATTATAAAAAGCTATAGGTAATCTCTAGGCAGTCGGAAGGATTGCAATTACTATTGCAGCTTCAGAATAGGAATGTGGTAAATACAAGGAGGCTCATCAATTTCTATATGAAACTTGTGATGATTTGAAATCGAGTGGAAATTAGATACCATTTGATTTATATTCAAAGTTAATGACCCTGCATTCATACACTCTAGTTAAAAAGATTATGAAATTAGAAGAACATGAAGATTTGGCCAAACTGTTGGATAGAGTATGCAAAAGTATTAGTTAATTCCCTAATGGCGCAACCAATATCCTAACTATGGCCGTAATTGAAGCCACAAAAGCTAATTTTAAGTATATAATAGTATGATTTAATAACAGGTCATTAGCATATCAATGGGCAATTACATTGATGAAACAAGAGTATAGATCTCAAATCAATGAGAAATTTAAAACTAAAATTGAAAACATAGCAAGAAAACCCATAAAAGAGGAAGTCCCAGATAAAAAAACACCTTGCCCATTTTGTGGAGTATAAATACATTATGATTAATAGGAATTTGTCTCTGAATTTTGCTTAGATTGTCCCAAATGTTCAAACAATATTCCCTTTTGCATTGCATCAGCAAAGTAATTTCTTAGATGATCACTTTTAGACATATAGTGGCTGAGTAATGCTGTTTCTGTCCTGAATGCAAGTTCCCTGCCAATATCTAATACTTAAGAAGAATCCTTGAAATTGAGCCGATCTGTCCACTTTGCCAAAAGCAAGTAAGACCTCAAGAATTAAAGGAAGTATGCATTTTTATTGATATAATAGGTTACAAAAGAGGAAGTCCTCAAGTTAAAGAGGAAGGCTGTAGTCGATGAAAAAAAATAATGAAGATTATTATTATAAAGTTATTAAATTAATGTCTGATAGTAAAACTACCCCTAGAAATCATGGTAGATCGAAAACCAAAACAAGTATGATTTCTATTTCAAGGAAATAGGCGAAAACTTGTAAATTCAATTCAAGAAACCATCAGTTGCAAATGAAAGATTGGTCGTTAATAAATTAGGTATGAAATTTGATCCTGTTTGTTGGAAGAAGAATCATGAAAAAGGAAAAATCCAATTTGTTTGTATTGTAAATCTCTGACATTATTAAAAAAGGAATCTAATTGCAATGCTGATAGAAGATTGGCTTGTGCGCATTGTATTATTGAAGAGCATGATGAACATATATCAAACAAAGTTACTGTTGAGTAATATTGTGATACCTTTGAAAATAATTTCAAGAGCTATCTATTTTAAGTAACTTATAGCATACTAAATAGGTAGCAAAATTAGAGGAATATTATAAAAAATGCAAAATGATGGATTTAATCGATCAAATCGATAAAGATATTAATACAGTTGTTGAAATCGTCAAACAGTAACTAAGAGCCCTAAGAGATTACTACGTTTAAGATATATAAATTCATGCTGAATAAAATAATTCCTCTTTGTTTACATTCTATAATGCAGAAAGATAGACTCTCTCTAAGATAAAGGAATATGCACACAAGAATCTATTTGAAATGACTCCTGCTGAAATGGATCACAGTATGTTACTAATGGGTCCGATTCATCTAGATAAAATTATGGGCAAATTGACTGAATTTGATGATTAAACCTCAACACTTTAAAGCACCATGAAATCTCAATGGAAACTAATATATGAATAATTAGAGGAATCCTTAATTGATATTATTGCTTAAATTGGTTAGAATAATCTTGACTTTATTTAAATAACAACTAAAGAATAAGATTAACCTCAATTTGCAAACTAGTAATAAAATTTGGATTTTTAAAAACAAAACTAATAAAATGCTAAAACTTCAAATAAGCAGCTTAATTAACCACAATAAAATAATCCTATGCAAGCTTACTTATCCCAACAATTACCTCCACAAACTTTATAATATTCTTAGCATTCCTAATCCATTAAAAAAGAAGTCAGTAGGCATAGTGGTAACACTGTACAATAGTAATCAAGTAAATAACAGTCAAGCAACTAACCATCATCCAGCAATTAGCCGTTATCAAATAAATAATTATAATCAAATAGTCCAAAGACTTCATCTGAAAATTAAAGTTTTAAATAGATTTAAGGTATATGCCAATATTAAGTAATCTCACCTTTGAAAAGTGGTGTGAATACAGCTTCTTTTGGCAATTTAGGAAGTAGTAATTAGAAATCGCTCAAAAATATCATTCAAACTAATAATAATTAAGTGCCTATTCAATCATAGACTGAATAAAAAAACTATTCTAATCCTAAATCTAGCTCTCAAGTCAGATAACCAAGTCCAAATGGAGTTAATTATTACTATTAGAGTGATGGGAAGCAACTTGAGAACAGAAAGAATGTAAACCATTTGTAATCTCTAAATTCATCTTCTTAACAATAATAACAATAATAACAATAATAATAATAACAATAATAATAATAATAATAATAATAATAATAACAATAATAATAATAATAATAATAATAATAATCGTTTGAGAGAAGATTGTCAGCTCAAAAAGTCTAAAGTACTTAATTTACTTGCAATTATAATAATATGAAATGCATTCATAATGAACTTATTAAAGCCAGTCCTATATTTAGTTGCTGTAATTGGGTATAATTTGATATATCCAAAAATTTAGGCATTTCCTTGTTATGAATGTCACGACATGATTTCAACACATAAAGCACACATAACTGTACCTTCCTAAAGATACTGTTAGAACTGTCATGAAATATTCTCTGTTAATCTAATGTCTACAGTAGATGTCAAATGTTATAAATGCTAATGAACAAATTTTATTATTAATAATTATCTAAACATACTAGTTATTTTGATATGTAGGTTTTAGATTGAAAGAAATTATAACAATTAATTAACTAATTATTTTTAATCCTTTTCGATTACCATATCCCAAATAGAAGATTTTTTTATTCTTATTGTGTTACTTTCAGCAAAAGGGAATAATTATTTAGAATTTTTGGGGAATCAAACTAGAAATTCCTAATACTGTCATTGCAGATGCTAAAGATTGTCATTGTTTTAGATAAGTTGTAGGTATTGTTGCATTCTTTGCAGAATGATTCTAATGCAGCCTACTTTATTTTCATTTTCCATATCTCATAATAAATTTTTCTCCATTAAGACTGAAAGATAAAGAAAAAAAGCAATTTTTAGATGTTCCTCATAAAATTGATCCACCGCAGAAAACTAAAGGAACATTGACTCTAATAAAGTTCCAATGAATTATTTCGAATCCACATGAATAGATCATAATTATTTTATCATTTTTGTAAATATTATTTGTTACATAAGAACTATTTATCCATTTTTAATAATATCAAATAATGACCCATGGTATGAAATATTATTTTATTTGATTAGTGCTATACTTTGGTAAGACACTTGCTAATTTGCAAACTGAAAGTCTTCGTAATCAACAGCAGATGTAAAAATATTCCTAATTACGTTTAGATTAACAAGAGTATGTTTTCCGGAGAATGTGTTCTCTAGTGATCCAAAGAAATAGAATAAAGGTGGAGAGCAATAGCTTACCTTTATCAAAGTGATTTGTTGCCAAAATATCATATTCCTCCTCGATAGTATTTGATAATTCTTCAATTAGACAAATCTGAACTATGGGCTTTTGGATCGTCATAAGAAGGTTAACTGGGAATTCGAATGAGTAGCCTAATGTATCCAGTCAATATATCATAAGTGTTAGACAATAAAGTTAAATTAATGACTGCATCATAAAATTTTGTATCAGTACTTACAATAAAAAACCATTTGTACATTTGGGGCAAGTTTGAAGAACTAAATTTAGGAGATCACATAAAACCGAAGAAAATTGAATTCACTAAATCGCTGGATAGGAGATATGAATTCAATTGTTCGGATATCACATAAATTCTATAATATCAGTCTGTCTCGGCAATTAATGAAGAAATCTTACAACTGCATTCAACAAATAACACATTATATATTTTGAGTAAAGTGCATTTAGATGTTATATCATAGCAACCGCATATAATCGCATAAAAGTTTGTGGGTTTAGCTTGTAATCAAAATCATGCCTTGGCTTGGGATATTGATGGTAGAGTCTGGAGTTGGGGTTAATATGCGGATGGCAAATTAGGTTACATGAGTTTTGAACAAATATACTAGAGTACTCCTAAATTGGTTGACACCCTTTAGAATAGAGTTCTACAATGTGCATGTGGCATTAATTACAGTTTAGCTTTGGATGTGAAGGGAGATATCTACGGATGGGGAAAGGGTCCTTTCAAAATGGAATTGTTGAAAGCCACCATTCCAACTAAATTAATATAGAAGAATAAATCTTTTGTTAAAGTTGTTGCAGGAGATGAGCATTTTGGTGCTTTGGACATGATTGGTCAATTGTATGTGTGGGGTTTGAATCACAAGAACTGTTTGAGCTAATTGGATGAGGAAGTTCTCACGCCAACCTTATTTGAATTGGCTGGAGTCAAAATAATAGATGTAGCTATGGGCCCATTTTGTACAGTTATGATTATCCCAGCAGATCGGTTACAGAAATTGCCTAATCTAAACTTGGATTCATTTACTATACAATAAAAGAAATGCTTCTTGGAGGAGGCTAACTTAATTAGAGACTTTACTGAAAGAAGAAATAGGCAAGCTTTAGCATCTATGCTCAGTCCAGTTCAGAACAAAAATCCAATTCAAGATGACACAGAATTCGATAAGGCCAACGAATTAATACATCAAATGTAATTGCGTTTGGACTCTCCTCATTACAAACAGACAGCCAGTACTCCTCACCATTTTCATTCCTTGGCTAATAATTACAGTTCCCCCTATAAATCTCTGAAGTCTCCCATTTCTTTTGATAAAATTCAAAGCAAGCTTACCAAACTTGAACGTAGCAATCCTCTCTACTTACCAATTTTACCTCATTTACAATATACCAAAGCCTCAATTGATGAAGATGTCAATCTCGAAAATCTTATTAGAACGGATGATGATGAACTGAAATACAGATACATCCAATTAGTTAAGTAAAGTAGTGAAGATTAAATATTAATGTAATTGTTGGACGATCAAATAAATGAAAAGCCTTAAAATGAGCGTGTCGTTAATTAATAGACATTTAGAATGAAGTAACGGACAGAACCTAAAGAAATTAGATATAATGACAAATTCGATAGGCTTGATCCTCATTTGCTGTAAAATGTAAGGAAGGAACTCGCTGATATCAGTAAAGACAGATGGAAATAATATTAGAAAAAGAAAAAGATTAAGGAGAATAAGATCAATTTTCTCAAAACCAAATTTTAAATGACAAAGCTCGAATAAATTTCAAAAGAAGAATAAATTGAATCCAATAGATTGCAAGCAGTTGAAAAAAATATCAAGGCTTAATATACTGTTTTGAGGAAGGATGAAAAATTAAAGACCAAAATGGAAGGGATTCAGATAGAATCTCACGAAAATCAATAGGATTTTTAAATTAAAAAAAGAGTAGAAATCAAAAGGGAAATCGCAAGACAGTATGCTTTGAATGCTTTGTTGAAATATCTGAATTTTGAAAGTTTTTGCCAAATGTTTCAGGAGGCAGCTGAAAGAGGATTATAAAAAAAGAAACTATTGTTCTAAGCGAACAATAAAGCCAAAATCATTCAAAAGGCTATTCGGAAAAGAAATATTATTAAAACAATCAACAACAAGCTAGGATTTAAATCAAGAAAGATATTGTTATCCTTTATTTTTAGGATCAGGATGTCCATTAGGATTAAAAAGAAAAGACTCATTTTAAGAAAGATTAACTTACATTAATTAAAATCATAAATTTTTCTAAAAGTTCGCACCAATCTTAATGTAATGGTCAAGGCAACTAAAAATATGTAACAATTTTGTAGATATTTTAATCAAATGATGAAAATATAATTAAGTTATTTAAATTATAAATGGGATGAATATATGAGACAAGAATTTAAAGGCATTATAATAGACAAAGAAAAGGAAGAATAAAAGCTTAATTAATTGCAAAGTCTGAATGAAAAATAAATATAAATCATGAAATAATTATCCTATCCTCTAAAGTCTCAGAGAGCTCTCTTTAAGGAAATCGTGTTGTATAAAAAACCTAAATTAAAACTTGATATGTTAAGATTCAATCTATTGAAGAAGATACCCTCTAAAATAGCCAATGAAGATGAATAAAAAGAGGTAAAACTAAATTATAATAATGTTCTATTTCCTTATACAAAGTATGTGGACAATATTGTAATTCCATAAAATTTCAGAATTAGGTTTGATTATTAAGAAATTTAGCTTTTGAATGTCTTGGAGAAAATTAATTTAGAGGAAGCTAAATTAAAATTAGAAATTTTATAAAATTATTAAAAGATCTAAATAAAGAATCATATCTAATAGTGTATGAATGTAATATTCAATATATATTGTGCATTAGTATTTTTCAGCGCTCCTTGATTTTAAATAAAAGAACAAAGTGTTAATTGCAACAGAGAGGATGAAATTGATGTCAAAGCTATCATCTGATGAAATTAAGTAATTAAAATAAAAGGAGGAATTGGAGTACAGGATGATGATAGAGAAAAGAGAAGTCAACATGAGAAGAGGTAATAATTGTATATATGGATATTAGCTCGATTAAACGGTTCTATGAGTAAAGAAAATATTTTCGATAAAATTAAATAATTTTCTTCTGACAGTTATCCATTCCAAATGCTTACCTACAAGTTGGTTGTCTATCTAAGTCAGATTGAATAGCCCAAATTGTAAATTGAATTGACGCACAAAGAGTGGGTTCGCTTAATGAAAAACTATCATTCAGAATTTAAAATCAGATTATAGTCAATAATGAGTGAGGCCAGGAGTGCAGCTGCATATAAAGCAAGACAGATTAAAAGATCTCCAACAATACAGCTAAAAAGATCTCCCACAATAGGATCAAAGACATTTTAATCCAAGAAATTAATTGATTGAATTTGATAATGTTTTTAATGTATAACTCAATTTAGAGGTGCATATCCAGTGTCTTAATCTTCTTGATCCTCTTCGTTGTTTTGTCTCTTTTTGTAGAAGAAGAATCCAATCAACCCTAGGATGATGAAGGATCCAACAACTACAAGAGTTATCCACCAAGCATTAGAGCCTGAGCTATCATCATCATCTCCTCCATTGTCTGGTTTGATACTCAATGTAATTTATTTCGACACCTATTTGTAATCATTGGAAAATGTTATGGTTAGGGTTTGGTTTTCGAGCTTGGCACTCTCTCCAAAGCTTAAAGTGATATCGTTCCTGATCTCATATTGATATAAGCCCTTGCTGACTTTGCTGGCTATCAAAGAGGAATCCTAACAAATATAAATATAAATTTACTTGTAAATAAAGGAGGAAATCGACTGGTTCCAGTTTTTGAACTCCTTGTGTAGTAAATGAAAATGAACCATTAATTACTGAGATAGCAGTTTCAGTGATGTGATAAACACCAACGACAACTTTCGAATTATAGTAAAAGGCTACAACAATTGATTATTTATTGGCAGCAACTGTGTTTAATGCCTTCCATGTTCCGTATCTATTCAAAGCCACTTTAACTTCTGTCTTTGTCAACTTGTTTGATTAATTGTCTAAAATGGCAAATTGGAGATTGAAAACATAGGATGATGAATTATCAGTAACAACTACTAATGTGATGCTCTTGATTTTCTCTTTGATGGACTCTTCAACAATTTTGGTGGCATAGTAATGTGTATCATCATTAGCATAATGTTTGTTATCATTCAGCCACTTTTAAAGTAACTAATACTCCATGAATAAATATTTGGGTTCATATGTGTTCTTTGGGAAACTGAAATCGATAAAGGCTAAACCATTTACACTATCAGAAATAATGAATTAAACTGAAAGTGAGTTATCATCAGAATGAGTTAATGAATGAACAAATGAAGATGGTCTAAATTATTTGGGTGCTTATGCTCCCAACTTCTATTTAACGAAATCCTAATCGATAGTTAATAATATAGTAGATGACCAGATTCCATCAGTTTATACTAATTTTCTAATGGTAATGTATCCATCATAATTTTCAGGGTTTAATGAATCAGTGTGAAGAACAACAATAACATCTTAAGCCAAAGCAGCAATTTAAGTTGCAAATGGAGCTGAGATGTAAGCATTCTCTCTTTAACATTTCTATTTATCATCACATGTAGCCACTTAAATTTAATCCTCAACACCATTATTACAAACGGAATAAATTGACTTTTCAAAAGATGTTAATCTGAAACAATCGTATTCTTGACCTAATACATCAAGAAGGGGTGTGCTTTCTTCTAATTTGTTGTCTTTCATTAAGAGTACGTTGTTCATTGCTTAAAAGATTACATTCTTTTAGAAAGCTTAAGCGTCTTTGAATTAATAATTCTTTAATGCAGAGTTCTTTGTTTCGTAGAGATATGATTGTACAACAATATCATTAGCTTTTTCTTATGTTAATGTACAATAAGCCTACTATCCGTTAATCCATCCATTTGTCAACTTGAAGGCAGTTGAATTTTGCTTGGCTTCAATTTCAATTTACTAAGTTGCCTTTGTATCATCAACAATTAAATTAGTGAATGTATTGATCACCTTGACCTTTTAGGTGAATGGAAGGATATTATTATTTTATGAATCAGCATTCTTAACATTGATTGAAACTTCATAATCAGTAAGATATTTTTGTTTTTATTTATTGGGTGTAAGAATCAATTCAGGATCAAGTACAACTAATTCTAATTATTAAACAGCCTCGCCATTGGCTAATGCAACTATGTAAGCTTATCCTATTGGATCTGACCCACTTACAGATAATGTAAATGCATCATCTACCTTACCATTAATTTTAACAGCCAAATAAAATGTCTCATGTTGTAATTGATCAGGTTTGTAAATATTCAAGTACACATTATCATTCTTTGTAGTTCTAACAACCAAAATACCTGTTTTCAAGTGTGAAGAGACACTCAAAGGTTGTGTGATTTGATATCCAAATAGTTCTACAGTCTTTTGTTTGAAAACATTGTTAACTTATTCATAATTGTATTCACTTAACTCTTTGTTATTGACAAAGAAGAATGAATTAGTAGCTTAGGCTATATATATTTTGTTGTCCTTGGTATAGTCAATCTTGGATCCATAAATGAATTCTTGGTGTTAGTAGTTGATGATCGCGACATTATTCTCATTTTGAACTAGAATGACATTTTGTCTTAAAATTCTATTTCCGTATAATTTAATTGGTTTCCACTCTCCTTAGAATCCAATCAAGGTTTAGCCTGTAATTGAGTTGATAATTGCGAAAATTTCTGTAGAATATGATGACAAAACTCCATTTTCCTAAATTACAAATAGATATTCTCCTTGATTTTAGAATGCTACTGCTTTTAATTCATCCTTCTCCTCTTCTTAATTCAATTTGATTGATCCATATTAAACAGTCTTATTATTCTTAATCTCAAAGAATTTAATAATAAATGGTGTATCTAATGTAATGAAACGAACTACATTATCAGAATCTTACCAGATGCTGAAGATTTAATCTGATAATTGCACTTACACTTACAAATTACCATACTCCTTGCACTCATATTTAACGTGCTCAATCAACTCACAAGAATAAATAATAAGCTTCTTGTCTTCTTATTAGAAAACTTAGAAAAGAGTATCCTAATTATTGGCAACCAAGGATGTCTAATACAACGTTTTCTTTGGCCAGTTAGTAACTTGGATAGATCTCTAATGAGCAATCTAAGCAATAACATCGAAATCAGGGTCGGCAGCAACACTTAAAAATTGATTCGAATGTGAGCCAAATGGTGATTTTGGTTGAACAATTTCATATACCAAATTTGGACCTGATACCAAACTTCCTAACTTAATTTGTTCATCATTCTCATCTAAAACATTTGGGAATGGTGTTTCAGTCTCAACCTTCTTGTAGATCGTCTCACTATTGCTTGCCAATACTTGATAGTAAATTCTAGAATAACACAATTAATTATGTTAAGATTTGGCTTGAATTGTCACTGCTTTGAAATTAGTACTTGCTTATGCACTTCCATTGAATTTCAAGGATCCTAAACTAAAGGTCCAAGAAGATGAGGATGTTAATGAAACAGTCACGATTTCTTAGCCATTAGGATTAATGATGCCTGCTCCATTTGTCAGATTTACAACATCAATAAGACCAGTATTATTCTCATCAGAATGGTAGATGTAAAGATTTCCTTGGTTTTGTAAAAACACATATTTGCCACTCAATCTAATTTGTTAAGGATATGTCACACTAGCAAATGGAAGATCCTATATTTTTGTTATCTTTCCATCTTTATTGATAATTCCATAGTAATTGTACCCTTTGATTACAAACACTTCCTATTTATTACTAAGCACAGCTCTATCGAATGCAAAGGCTTAGCCAAACTTTTGTTCAATCAATTTAGAGAATTTCCAAAATTTATCATAATATACAATAAAAATTCCCATCTTAGCATCTAATAAGTAAATGTATCCATTTAGTCCAATCTTGAAATCGACAATATTCAATTCATCTATTTACTTGAAAGAAATTTCAGCCAATTAAGCTTTATCTAATGTTGCTAGACTTGCAAATCCACCCTCTTATAATTAAAGCAATTCAACAAAAGATTTATGAGCCAATTTACCATCATTTGTGATTGACAATGAAACTCTTACAACATATTACACATCCTTGATTTGATATGTTCCTAATAATCTGTTCATTAAAGTATCTTCAATCATAAGTTAAGAAAATTCTTAATCTCCTTTTATGTATATTAAATTTTTATTATCATTAAGTTGACAATCAACAGCAAATTCATTATGAGATAATTATACAAAATCCATGCATTAGCTATTATCTGGTATTTTCTTAATATTATGGATTTGATTAAATGATGGAGCGGCATTTATTGCAGGACTATTTTAGAAAAATAAAATACGTATCTGAATAGAAGATTGAATATTTTGTTCCATCCTTATTTAAGAATCCAAACTAATTGGACCAGGCTCCATTCTTAGTCAAAAATGCCTTTGCAGATACAATTTATGTTGCAACTATTTATATAATAACATATCATTACCTTATTTATAATCAATTGATTATCCGACTTAAGTCAATGGTTAAACTACTGAAAAGTCAGCTTAGTCTACACTATATTTCAGAGAAACACCATCAAAGAAATTTTGAGTCAATGCCCATTGCATAACTTCGCCTTGGGATGGGTAAATCTTGAGATCTGTCAACTTGGTTTTGCATTCATCCTTATCTACAGGGACAATGGATAAATCGATGGTTCTGACTACTCTTCTAAAATCATTCTAAAATGTCAAGGTCAACTTTTGATTATGTAATTTTTTAGGTTCTCCGAATTTCAATACTTACTGATATCTAACTTAGTTTTGATAGACTCCAGTCTATGCAGTGCTTGTCAAGAACAGACTATCTGTGTTGTAAATTAAGAAGTCTTGAGGAGTGATTTAATTCTTGAAGTGAGCAAATGTGTGAGATCCCTGTATAGTTTAAATTGCACCATTCTATAGATCAGTTGGAATCTTATAAACTCCAATAATCACCTCTAAGTTATTAACATAGGGAATTGCTATTGAGGATGATGAAGCTGAAACGTAGTTCAATGCCTTGAAATTACCATATCTATTCAAGGCAAAAACAGTTCTTATTGTGCTTAGTTTGCAAGAAACATTGCCTTGAATTGCAAACACTAATTCAAAAACATATGAGGATGAGATATCAGTTACAAGAGCTAATTTTAATGTTTTCTTAGTAGGAAATTCAATTTATGATGTAACTATTTAGGCTTAATAATAATGAGTGTCATCAGTTGCATACTGATCAACATTTAGCCAATCTTTCAACAGTTTATATTCTGAAAATTAATACTACAATTCTGAAGTTGTCTTTGAAAGAGTTAAATCAACAAACAATAAACCATTAACACTATCAGTGATAATCAATTATAAATAGTAGAGAGATACATTGTTTCCTGTTGGTGAATGAACAAATGAAGATGGTCTAAATTATTTGGGTGCTTATGCTCCCAACTTCTATTTAATGAAATCATAATCGATAGTTAATAATATAGTAGATGACCAGATTCCATCAGTTTATACTAATTTTCTAATTGTAATGTATCCATCATAATTTTCAGGGTTCAATGAATCAGTGTGAAGAACAACAATAACATCTTAAGCCAAAGCAGCAATTTAAGTTGCAAATGGAGCTGAAATGTAAGCATTCTCTCTTTAACATTTCTATTTATCATCACATGTAGCCACTTAAATTTAATCCTCAACACCATTATTACAGAGGGAATAAAGTCTTGTGATATCTGCTGCTAATCTGAAGCATTTATAGTGCTCTGACAATTTTGTTAATACAGGCTGAGCATTTTTCAAGTCCTCTCCTTTATATGCCAAAACAGTATTTGAAGCTTGCAAGAAGGTGACAGCCAAAGGTTTAGCCACGTCATAAATTGAGTAATCCATCAAGACTGCTTAATCTTAGCTTACAAAAGGTAACAGTGCTATATCATCAGTGATTGACTACAAAGATAATTCTGTACTTATTATTTAACCTCCAATCCAATCAGATCTGATGGCTACTTCAGTTTATCCCTCATTTTCATTGATTTCAATTTATTTTAAATATTCTTCATCATTAATAATCAAATTAGTGAATGTGTTAGCTACTTTTATATCTTACTCATAATGAACTTTTTAGGTTTAGTCATCCCCATTCATAATATCCATTATAACGCGGAAGTTTGAAACAAATTTCTAAAGTTTTTTGATTGGGATAACAATTAATTCAGGGTTCAACAAAATAAAGTTTAATTATTGTATCTTTTCTCCATTTGCAAGTGTTATAATGTACAATGAACCTCCTAAAGACAACTAAAATTGATCACCTTATTTAACACCATTTAATTAAAATGCTAAATAGAACGTATCATGTTGTGTAAGTGATGGTCTAAATATATTTAGATAGATATCTTAGGCTTTTGATGTTTTAATGACTAGATTACCAGTTGATAATTAAGATGTAACAGTTAATGGAGTAGCAATAGTGTATCCAAATAATTCAACTGTCTTTGATTTGAAAATATTCAATAAATTTGAATAATTGTATTCCAATATTTCCTTATCGTTTGCAAAAAAGAATGAATCCTTTGCAGCTGATATGTATATCTCAGTATTTTAAGTTTAATCCATTTGTTTAATGAAAATGAACTCTGTGTTAATGTAATTAATTAGAGCAATATTGTTTTCATTTTAAACAAATACAATATTTGATTTTAACATTCTGTTACCATACAATTTCAATGGCTTCCATTATCCACCATATCCAATCAAATCAGTTCCAGTTATCTTATTAACATAACTGAATTTTTCGCTTTAATAACTATATAAGGATCCATTCTTTTATAAAATAAATAAGTATTCTCCTTAATTTAAGATACTTACTACTTATTAACCTTCCTATTCTTAGAATTATATTGTTTTGTCTTAAATGACAACGCCGTCTGGTGCTAAATAACTTGTTACTTTGTATGAGGAGGAAATGGTAATAAATCTCACAATGTTATCGCTATCTTACCATATGCTGAATAGTTGATCAGATATTTTTTCTTAGAGCTAAACATTTCCATAATCTTAGCAAACATACTTAATGTGATCAGTCAAAACACAGGTTGAAATTGATAACTTCTTATCTTGAGTCTGGAAAATTTAGAATAAGGTTTCTCGGTCATTTCCAACCAATTCAGTACTATATAAAGGAGTTTTGGGCCAATTTGTAACTTAGATTTCTCTGTTTTAGACAACTTGAGCACTGAAATCAAGTGGCATTTTTGGTAATATCAAGTTGTAATCAAGATTTGGACCTGAAATAAGATTGCCCAATTAGAACTATTCAAAGATATCATCGAACACTTATGGGAATGGCTAATCAGATTTATTTTTCTTGATTGGGGCTTTGCTGCTACTTTCAATTACTTGATATTAGATCTTGGTGGAACATGTCAATTTATGTTATGAGGTGGCTATAATGGTTAAGTCTTTGAATCCTTAAGATGCTTGATTAACTCCATTGAATTTGAGTGACCCTAAGCTTATGTTCCATCTGGCTGATTGTTGAAGTGAAAGTGTTACGATTTCTTGAATAAATGGATTAACAATAGCAGTAAGATTCGGTGAATCAATTAAATCAATCAAGCCAGTGTTAGAGTCATCAGAGTGATACACATATAAGGATGATTAATGCTTGACAAAAACGAAATTGCCACTTGCTGAAATGGATTAGGGGTAGGTGATGGTATTGAATTGCAAATCTTATACCTTTTTAGTTTGTCCATTAGAATCAATTACTATGTAGTAATTATATCCTTAAACTACAAATGCTTCCTCCTTATTTTTCAGTATGGTTCTATCGAATGCAAAGGTTTGTCCAAATCTAAATGTGATCAATTTTTGGAACTTCCAATCTGTATCATAGTTAACAACAAAGATTCCCATCTTGGCATCTAATAAATAAATTGATCCATTTAATCCAATCTTGAAATCTACGATGTTTAATGCATCTATTTATTTTCCATAAATTGTAGACAATTTAGATTTGTCTAAGGTTTGCTTGGCTTGCAATTAACCACTGGCATATTAAAATAATTCAACAAATGAATCATTGGCTAATTATCCATCATTTGTGATGGACAATGTAACTCTTACGACATATTGCAATTCATTAATCTTGTATGTACCCAAAGCTCTATTTAATTAAGTATTTGCAATTGAGGTTGTTTAGGTTTCATCAGCATCCTTAATCAATAAAAGGAATTTATTATTTTGAATTTAGCAATCAATGACAAAACTAGTAACTGACAATTGTACGAAGTCTAAGCAATTAAGGTTTGCATCAGTCTTCTTAACATTAAGGACTTGGTTAAATGATGGAGCGGCATTTATTGCAGAACTATTTTAGAAAAATAAATTACGTATCTGAATAGAAGATTGAATATTTTGTTCCATCCTTATTTAAGAATCCAAACTAATTGGACCAGGCTCCATTCTTAGTCAAAAATGCCTTTGCAGATACAATTTATGTTGCAACTATTTATATAATAACATATCATTACCTTATTTATAATCTATTGATTCTCCAATCTATGTAGTTGGTTGAATGATAGTGAAATCGTCAGTGTCTTCTTAATGATATTTCAAAGAAGCACCATCGAAAATATTTTATGACAAATTCCATGTTAAAACTTCGCCAGTAGATGGGTAAATTTGAAGATTTGTGACTTTTGCAGTACATTCATGATTATCAACTTCTTGAACTATCAATTTGAATGTTAAAGTGTTTTCATAAAAGTTATTCTTCACAAAAAGTGTGATATCTTGGCTCTTTAAATCTCTGTCTTGGTTTTTCAATAGCAATGTTGGTGATTTGTTGATTCCATAACTTTAAAGCGGTCCTTACAATTGGGACACAAAAAGTATTGAGCTCTTTTTGGAGAAGAACACAGCTAGATTTAATGGGTTTAACCACTGACCTTCTGCATAGTATACTTTATAGGTGCCAACACTGATTGTGGGAACAACTGTGGCGGAAAGACCATTAACGTTAACATCTATATTGTAGACAGCTACCACAATTTAGTCTTTTTAATAATAGGGAATGGCTAGTTGTAAGTTTAGATTTTGGATGGCTAGCTTATTCATTGGCGTCCAGTCTCCATATTTGACTATGACAGCAGATAAGCCTTTGATGCTGAGTAGAGTATTGGAGGTAGGTTGAGCGGAGAAGACGAACTTGAATCCATATTATGAGGCATCTGATGTCAAAATAAGTGGGTAGACTCTCAATTAGTCTGAGCTCCATTCATAGATTGGGTCCCAAATGAATTGGAATGATAAGAATTTCGTTGTTGGGAGTGTGTATTGGCCGACTTGCTTATTTAAATACTCGTGGAGGTTGAGTGATTCGATTGACAAAAATTTATATTCAGGCAAGTCTGAAAATGAGAAGTCCATAAAAATGAAACCAGTATTTGCATCACTTATAAACAATTTATAAGTGTATTTACCACTTGAGATGTATTTTTGTTTGACCACTTAGAAATCAGCTGGTTTGAAATCCTCCAATGGAGTTGTCAATACGGAATTAAGATAATTCAAATCGATGATTTCAATGACTTCAAGTTTCCAGTCGTCTAATCCCATAACAATTCTATATAGAACGATTTTGCCATCCCAAACAAGTTCAGGATGATCGGCATCAGTGTGCAAAACAACCAAGAGTTCATTGGATACCACTTGGATTTTTGAAGCTGTTCCGAGTTTGAACTTCTCACCCAATGGAGAGCAGCCAGTGATAGAAAAGCACCCAGTGGCATAAACAGTGAATTCATTTCCATCATGACACAATGAGTAAACAACCATTTTGTCTTCAGAAACAGTGGCTTAATAACATTTATACTCGAAATTGGGGAGATCGAAATCATAGACTGAGGCCAATGAGTTATCAGGATTAACAAATATCAATCCAGTTGTGGCTTACATGATATTAAACTTATCATTGTATTTGACATGATCTCTAATCTCGTATCCATTAAAGATCTTTGGGTTGAGTAGATCGACAGTGCTTTGAACTTCAACATTGGTTTCGCATTGATCACAATCGATTTCGAAATCTCCAATTTAACCAGAGTACCAACCTTGACCCAAATCGAAGCTTGCCTACTCATCAGTTGAAAAGATCTATATTCCTGATTTTGAATAGGGGAAGGCATTTTCATCCAAATTGATTTAGGTTAAAGTGCTTATGGTGGTAACTTCTTAATTGATATCGACAGTGTTAAACTTTTCAGGTTTGCCTTGGAAATTGTAATTTCTGATCTAGAAACTCAATGAATAT
The DNA here is from genome assembly GCA_905182995.1 of Paramecium octaurelia. NCBI lineage: Eukaryota > Ciliophora > Oligohymenophorea > Peniculida > Parameciidae > Paramecium > Paramecium octaurelia. Next base: position 325,391 of record CAJJDP010000104.1, read on the forward strand.
TTATCTTAATAAATAGTTGAATCGATGAAGGATTCAACAGTCATGGTGGTTTGATCATAAACTGCAAAGATTGATTGTTCTCCTTCGACATTCAAGTATAAGTAGTTTTAGTTGAGTCCGTTAGCAGCAATCAATATGGATTTTGTCTCAGGAATTACAACGTCAGCAATATCCCAAGCCTAGACCAAGGCCTCATGTTGAGGAGTGTCGGGTTTGAATACCAAGATAAAGGATTTGCTGCAGTATAGGCAGACTCCTCGGACAAACATATTACCAGTTTCCTCACTGAAATCAACGTTCAATGGAGTAGATATGTCATACCAATACAAGTACAATTTCTTCTACAAATAGACGTTATTGATGTTTGCAAAGTTGTATTCATAGATTTAAGCATCTTTGACCTCTTCAGCTGATTTTCCTTGGACAACAAAGAATGTGGTTTATCCAATAGCAATGGAATAGTCTAGATTTGGAGTGATTGGAATTGTTTTAATGAATGAAAACATTCCATAATCTGTATCTAACATCAAGATATGATTTTTGTGTAAAATGAACAGAATATTTGGATGTAACTTTTTATTTGTGAAGAGTGCTTTAGGTTCCCAATCTTCATTGTAACCATATTGTGAGAATGAATTCTTGTTTAAAGTTGTGAGTACGAATAGTTCTGGTCTGTAAATTAAGAATGTCAGGATTTCATTATTGGCTTTATGAACCAAAAGGTAATCTCCACAATTTAAAATACTTTGAATCTTGTTTGCTGTATCTGTAGAATCTAAGGATATAGTTTTCACTGGAGTTATTGCACCATTATGGATGGCTCGAATCACAACATTGTATTACTCACTGATGTACATGAAATACATTATGCCATGTCTGTTCCAAATGGAGAAGTTCTGTTTAGAAACTTTGTTTGTGATACCTATATCAGCTATTAATTATTCACAAAATGCATCCTCAACATAGATTGAATTGTGAACACAACTTAAGATTTGAATCTTCAAATCCTGAGTCTACAATACTTAATAGAATTGAGTATCGTCTTCTGTTGATACAACCTCTGCGTAAATTACATTTTTGGGTAACTCTTGATTTAAGCTTAATTCAACTCTTGATCTAATGGTGGCTTTGATATGTGTGGCTTCCAATTAAGTTGGTTAAACTAATCTATATTAGAGATTTGGTCCAGATGCTAATTTATTCAACACTTATTCAGTTTCACCATCAGCTATCACGTTTGAGAATGGCACGGGTTTATCAAATAATTGGTAAATCCAATTTTCATTATCTTCGATAATTTGATATGAAAGATAGACCTAGCATTCTTATTTATTTGGAGCTTTGGCCTTGACAGCAACTACCTTCTTGTCTTAGATCTTATCGCTTCCGTTGTACGCTAAATAACCATTGGAGATGGTGTATCTGTTTGAACTTTGAGTGCTAATTTGGATCAAATCTGGTTCTTGTGGGTTCACCAATAAAACATCAGTGGAAGGGATGTCTAACTTATAGTTTAGGTAGATTTTGTCAGTGTCCACATCAAGTTTATAGAAATAAACCTGCTTGTCACTTCTCACTATGATGTTGTCCTATGATATTTTAATAGTGGCTGGGTAGTCCAATTGCATAAATGGAAGGTCGTGAACAAAAGATTTTTCTGCATCCAAAATTGCAAAGAAGTTGTATCCAAGAATTGCAACCACGCCAAGTTCTGAACCATCTTTTTTGTGTTCGTAATCTATATCGAAAGCAAAGGATCTGCCTAATTGAAAGTCAGCTTGTGCAAATAATTCCCACTTTCCAGTTGGTTAGAATCTGACCACAAAGAGACCATATTGGGCATCCAATAGGAAAATGTATCCATTGTACGTCATTTCAAAATCCACAATTGAAAGTTCAACATCAGTTCTACCTAATAGAAATGCCATGGTCACATTGTCTAGAATATATGGGCGAGGCAAGGGTTAATAATTGTCACTCAATGTGTAAACTTATACGATTGAGTTTCCAGAGAGTTGTTCATTTGGGTCCAACGAATAGGTTGGTGTAACTCTGACGATGTAGGTAGTTTCCTTTCCTAAGGCACTGGTTGAGTAGTACAGGCCTATACGTCTTTAATTATATATTTTGACAGAGGCTTCATCTTCAAATGATGTCACTTGTTTTGATTGTTTTGAGTAAATATAGAACACATCAATTTATTTTTTTATTAACTTCTCTGTCACTTCCTTTTGACAATCCACGATAAATTTGTCGTTGTCAATGTATTCTACGTCATAGCACTCTAGATTATCAGCCACATTAGCAATAACTACTTTAGTCCCGAAACCTGGAGTTGGAATTTTGTCCAAAGCAGTTCTAAATTCTATATTGACAAATACCCCTCCGAATATTAGATGGACACTTCCAGTGCGTTTTGGTCCAAGAATACGAATGAATTCAACCAAGATTGCATTTTTTTTGTGTGATATGGCTTTGCTGCCCTGATGTTAGATGCAGCTAGATAATTAACATGTCAATTATACGTTTGTAATGAGTTGAGCTGCCTCCCGTATTTTATACAGGATTAATTAATTTAAAATATGTGTCTTGCAACTCATATGTGAGATCCTCACCCTCAAATAAATTGTCACGTAGATTTATTCGCAATTTTTCACCTTTCGTGGGAAATATTTGCAATTGTTCCACTTTTGAGGCTAAAAATAATTATATGTAATGTTACAGCACCCAGTTGACTTGGCATTCACAATCGAAAGACAAATTAAGAATACTATCAAAGATGATGTAATCTTTTAATTCATTAATTAAATTAATTTATTACTTGGATATAGATTAGGCATTTTAAATTACAATATTTTATTGTTTTTTTATATTAATATTTCATACTAATTGATCTTATTCCTCTTTATTTGGGTCTTATGACTTATAGTAACCATAACCCATTAACACCAGAACTACCAAACTACCAAGCACAATCAACACTATCCAAACTGCCCCCAGTCCTTTGCTAGAGTCGTTGTCGTCATCATTTGGTATGATTTATAGATCAATCTTTTACACAGCCTCTGAGAAATCATTTTTAAAGGTCAAAGTCAAATTTTAACTCTACACTTTTTAAGGCTCAGTTATCACAATTGAACTATTTGTATTCAACATGAATTTAGTTAATCCCTTTTCATTCGGATTGCTATTATACAATTAGTTTGTCTTTAAATAGATATAAAATAAATACTTATATGAACATTAAGAAGTTTAACGGACTCAAATCTTGTTATTTGGACACCGTAAACTGATTACCTCCAGTTGTCAAAAAGTAAGGACTCTCCTTAAGGATCTGATAAATGCCCACAGTGACTTTATCTTCTTTATAATAAGCAACTCCAATTGATGAAGAGTCAACTGCCAAATAATTGAGTACTTTCCAATCCCCGTACTTAACAAATGTACTCTTTATATCTGATTGCTGATGTTCAAATTTCTTTTCCTCCTTATTGTATTTAAATTTCGCCACAACCCAGAATGTTCCAGAATCTGAAGTCAAAATCACTAAATCAACTGTTAACACATCCTTCTCAAACGAGGAAGACTTCACCTAAGTGGATAAGAAGAGAGTCTGATCTACGATTTATTTACTCAACAATTTTTTTAGTGAAATTGACCCCAATCCAGTAGGCTGAATATCTTTGTTCTCAAATAAGAAACTACTGAACCTCAGTTCATCCAAGCAGTCAGTTACCATTGACAAATAAACGTAGGTTTCCTTACTTATTTCAACTCCAACTCCTGTCATACCAGATGGCCTGAAAGTGGTTGCATCTCTATTGAAATTGGTTTTGATGAACTCCAAATTCATTGACATCACCTCTTATTAGACATAGAAAGCATCATTAAAAATTACCCTATAAATTTTGTACTCTCCATCCTAATCTTGTGGGCTCAAGGGGTTATAAAACAACACGATAAGGTAATCCTCATAAGGGGCTATGACTTAATATCCATTGGGAATTGCAATGTAGGAATTAATCAACTGACATTTCTTGTTTACGCATTTAGTCAACACCAATTAATTCTCGACTCCATTATTACATATGGAATAAAACATATCTTTGTAATTGTCTGCTCTAAAGCAATTGTATTAATCAGAAAGCGTATATTCTGCTGGTATAAATGAGAAATCTTCACCCAAATTGGTACCAATCAATAAGGTATTCTTGGCCTGTAAATAAAAAGTATCTTTGTCCTTGGAATAACCATAATTTATTTTATAATCGACCATCTTCTTTCGTGGAAGTTGCTAGACCAAAGCCTTCAAGTAAACGTTGCCCTCTGTCACATAGAAGGTCTTAAGGGTTGTTAAAATGTTTTATCCATTAACAGCCTCAACTGGAAATTCGACAGTTGTCGTTGAATTCGTTGAAACGCTATAATTTGAATTCTTGACACTCAAGGTTGAGAATGTATTTACAAGCTTTACATTCTATTTGAAAGTAACTTAATTATTCTAGTCATCCTGACTCTTCACAATTACAGACACCTTTGCATTGTAATAGTAAGTTTTCTCATCAAATTTTGGATCAAACACTAAGAGAGGAGATTTCTCAATCTTGTGAATTACTTGAAGGGTTGAATGATTTATACTAAGCAGTATGGCGTCATCTTCTGCCACTGTTATTGTAAATTGAGGATCCTCTTTAAGAGTAAATACTGGTATTGCTAAGTAGAAAGTGTCATGTTAAGTAGTAGATGGTCTAAATATATTTAGATAGATATCTTAGGCTTTTGATGTTTTAATGACGAGATTACCAGTTGATAATTAAGATTTAACAGTTAATGGAGTAGCAACAGTGTATCCAAATAATTCAACTGTCTTTGATTTGAAAATATTCAATAAATTTTGATAATTGTATTCCAAAATTTCTTTATTGTTAACTAAAAAGAATGAATCCTTAGCAGCTGATATGTATATCTCATTATCTTAAGTGTAATCCATTTGTTTAATGAAAATGAACTCTGTATTAAAGTAATTAATTAGAGCAATATTGTTTTCATTTTAAACAAATACAATATTTGATTTTAACACTCTATTACCATACAATTTCAATGGCTTCCATTGTCCACCATATCCAATCAAATCATTTCCAGTTATCTTATTAACAAAGCTGAATTTTGATATTTAATAACTATGCAAGACTCCATTCTTTTATAAAATAAATAAGTATTCTCCTTAGTTTAAGATACTTACTATTTATTATCCTTCCTATTCTTCGAATGATATTGTTTTAAGTAGTTCTACCATAAAATAATTAAAACTATATAGATTGATTTTATATTCATTGATAAGAGTTGCAAATCTTACAATTACATCTCCGACCTCCCAAATAGCGAAAGTCTAATCATTCAGTTCAACTTTAATATCTTTGATAGTTCCAACTTAAGTAAATTTGTAAATATTATTCTCAAATTTGGGGTCAGACTAATACAGAGCTAAGCTCTTGTCTTTCAATTAGAATATTTTGAAGATAGTTGATAATTTAGGTTGGAAAATGGAGGTCTAGAATAGTATATTTGAAGGTTGGCCTTAAGCTTCAAATTTTGTATTCTGTACAATTCGAACTTGAGCTTATGCTTCTTGTTCTGTCATAAGACAATCATTTTCAGTTGTCTCATATACAGCTTCATATTTTTGATTTGGTCCTGAGGTTAACTCTCCAAGATCGATAACTGTGTTTTCATCTGCAGCAGGTGGGAATGGTGCCTCAGATTCAGTTATCTTGTAGATCTTGGAATCGTCGCTCTTTATGATGGAGTATTTAATATTTGATTGGCATTGTTAATTATTTAATGACTTCGCAGTTATTTTGACTTGTCCATCCTTGATCTGCCCAGATTTGAATTCATACTTCAAAGCACCTTAACTGAAGAAGTATAAATTGGATTCCTTCTAACCTATAGCTATGAACTCATCTTTGATCTTGTCTACAGAATATCCTCCTGCGATTGCTTGTTTATCTAACAAAGTAATTGATTCATCGTTGAATCCATAAACATAGACGACATCATCATGTTGAATAAAGATGTTTCTTTAACTTATTGATATCTATTATGGATAGGTTGTAGTGAAATAGCCTAAATCAATGACTTTAACTATGACTTTGTTTTCCAAAACGAAAAAGTAATTGTAACTCAATACTACTATATGTTAAACAGGTTATCCTTTCTCGTTCACATAATCATCTATGTCAAAGGCTACATATTGTTATAAGGTGAAATTAATTTGATCCGAAAGTTTCCACTCCTTATCTTTGTGATTGAATTACAATTTGATTATGCCTAATTTCTGGTCTAATAAATAGAGAGTGCCATCATTATACACCTTGTAGTCTACCAACATGAAATCAGTCTTGTCTTTTTTGAGCAACTGAGCCAACTTAGCATTATCGATTGTAGATTGTAAGGTTATTTCTTGGCCATCAAAATGAAAGAGTTCCACCAATGAAACCTTGCCAACAGAGCCGTCTTCTGTAATCGAAAAGGCTGGAGTCACTCTCAAATAATAGGAGGCATCATCAGAAGGCAATCTATTGAACCATCTCACTTTATTGGTTGTAAATGATGACTTGGTTTTGGAAATGGACTTTAAAGTCTTCCCCTTGATGGTGTAGATGATTTTCTGTTGATCAAGTTGGCAATCGATGATGAAATTATCTGCTGCTTCTGAATTGAGATAGTCGAAATCAAAGCATTTTATTGTAGGTGCTTCAGGATCTACATAAACTATTTCAGAGAAATTAGGAGCTTCATTCTACTTGGCAGCAACTTTGGTGTAATACAAACCATTTGTAGCAGTGCTGTAATCCAAGAATGCAAAGTGGCCATTCCATTCTCTGAGCAACGATTAGGCCTTGATCGAATATACCTATCCAATTACTAATTATATATAGACTATAACATTTACCTTGTGTGCAGTGTTATGATGAACTAATTTATGTGATGGGTTGGACGATTGTGAAGTCTTTATTATCTTCGATGGTATATTTCAAACCAACTCCCTCAAATATTCCATTTGATAATTGCCAGGACATGACTTCGGTGGTGGAAGGGTAAATCTAAATATTGGTTATTTTGGTTCTGCACTCATTCAAATCTATTGGTCTGACTTCTAATTTGAATTATGTCTTTTCTATGTTGAAATCATTTTGCAAGATTACTGTAACTGTTTGATTATTCAAATCTCCATTCTGATTATTGAAGGTAATGATTGGAGAATCTAATAAAGCATAACTTTTCAGTGGACCTGACAATTCACTTGCATACAGTGACTTCTCATTTGAGAGATCGAAGAACAATGCCATATTCAAGGGCGATATGTATTATCCCTACACATATTACAAGTAAGTTCCACTAATAATCGTTGTGGGAATGGAAGCAGACTTTTTATAGAGGCCTACAAGCAGAGCATTATCATAGAAATAGGGGATAGCAATGTAGTTTCCATTTGTAGCGATTTTATTAATAGAAGGCCAATTAGAGTATCTGTTCAATACAAAATCTAATTTTTTTGAATCTATTTTGGTGGATGCTGAATTGACTTGCTTTTTGAAGGTAAGGGAAATTCCATAATGAGCAGCATTGCTTGTTTAGATGAATAATTAAAGTTTAAGTTTTTATTGATCTTTATCATAAGTTGGATGTTCGGTTAATCTTACTTGTAAGAAGTGAGTATTTGAAAATGCATATTGATTGACTTCATAATTTAAATAGTTGTATAAATCCAATGATTCAGCTGACTAGAATTGATATCTAATATTAGTCAATGTAAAATCATAGAATATAATTCCATTCTTTGAATTGCTGATGATTATCTTGTATAGTGTTTGATCTTAATTTGAGTATTATTTAATGACTGTGAAATCGCTGGGTCTAAAGTATTCTAAGGGTGATTCCAATTAAGAATTCAAAGTTTAAGTTGCAATCACATCCAAGACTTCCAAATTCCAAGTTTTTAATCCCTTCTTCAATTGATAAACAACAATGCGACCATCAACTTCACTGTATTAGAAATTATCAGTGTGTAAAACAACCATGATGTCATTGTCTATTAATTGTATTTTTGAAGCCTGTTCGATCTTATACTTCTCGCCTAAAGGAGAACATCCAGTGACTGACAGACACCCAGTGACATAAATGGAATACTGGCCTTTATCTTCACAAAGGGTATAAATGAGGAGTTTATCTGCTGATACCTAAGCCTGGTAACATCGATAAGTTGAGGATGGTAAATCGAAATGATAAGTGGCCATCAAGGTGTTATCAGGATGTGTAAATATCAATCCTTTGGTGGCTACGAAGATATTAACATTATCATCATATTTGATCAAATCTCTAATCTCGAATCCATTGAAGAATTTTGGATTATTGATTTCCATAATGTTTTGAACAACAACATGATTTTCACATTGTTCGCATTCCAAATCAATGCCAACTAATTGACCAGAGAACCATTGGGTACCCAATTAAACATCCTTTTATTAGATATTAGAATTTAATATCACTCCGGATTTGAAGAGATCGAACTTAGTATTATCAATTTGGATCGTAGATTAAGTGTTGATCAGTTACACTTATTCTTGTATTTTGACTGTGTTGAAGGTTTCATCTGGATAGTCATAATTGGACACAATGAGATTCAAATTCATATTTGAATTATACATAGAGCCATCCAAATTAACAGTAAGAGTCATGACTGAATTCTTCATCTCTGAAATCAAGGTGGTCTATCCATCCACATAAGTATACAAGAACATTTATTAGTCTCCATCGACAGCCATAACAATCTTATCGTCATCTGCTATGTTTTCATTTGAGATGCTCCAAGCATCATAAAGACTGTCATGTTACAGAGTATCAGGAGTGAACACCAAGATATGTACTTTTTTAGAGTATTTACAATAAGCTCGTACGAATAGTCTTCCATTCTCTTCACTCTAATCGACAGCCAAAGGCGAGGTGATCTAATACCAATACAATTGGATGGTCTTGATCTTGAAGATATTGTTTAATCGTGAGAAATCATATTCCTCAATTAAGCCATCTCTTGCTCCTTGGGTTGATTATCCATAGACAATGAAGAAGGTGTCTTCGGCAATAGCCAATTCTACTTCGAGGCCAGTTGTGAATGCAAATTATTGGAGAAAAGTGAATTTAAAGTGGAAATCTACTAAAACAATATTGTCTTGGTTAACAACAAATATGAGATTGGGATGGAGCTTCCTATTTCCGAATAATCTCTAAGGTTTCCAATTTAAGGTATAGCCATAAGGCTTGAAAGTAGTGGCATCAGCTATAGCCAAGACTTGATTCTCATGATCATAGGTGGAGTATGCCAAGATGGTATCATCTGCTTTGATAATAAAGAAATAGTTATCAGCGAAGAATAATGATTTGATTTTGTTCAAAGGGTTGGTTTTATCATAAGTCAATTGTTTAAAGACTTTCAATTCTCCTGCATAATAAAACTTGATCATCACACTGTAATCGGTGTCTTTGTACATGAAGAATATATTGTTTAAATCGTGTCTCCATAAAGTGAATGTTTATTTGTTAACAGTTACTTTCAAGTCAATACCAGATACTATTTTTTAGCAAGTGAATTCTTATTCAAACATCGAGGGATGTTCACAAAGCCATATTTGCATTTTCAAGTCATCTGTTTGAATGATCTAATAAAATTGGGTCTGCTTTTCTAACACCAACACATCAGCATAGACAACATTGGAAGGCCAGACAATGGAATCCTTTTTCAATGCCCATCTCTTATTGATGACTCCCTAAATTTGAGTGTCTTCCAGTTTGTTATTGCCTAGTTTGTACTATTGATTTGGTCCAGATGCTTGAGATTGCAATTATTGATGAGTGTCGCCTTCAACCAGAGTCTTGGGGAATGGATGGCCACTATTGACCAACTTATAGATCTGAGGGTCTCTGTCATTTAATATTTGATAGGAGATGGTGATTGAACACTTTTATTCATTTGGAGCATTTGCTGTTAAAATGATGTCCTTCACTGCTTTGGCCCCTGTACTGCCAAGGTATTTCAAATAGCCCATGGATAAAGTATATCTTTTGGATAATAAATTTGATATGACTACCAAATCAGGTAAATAAGGGTTCAACAAGATGGAGTCCTTCTGACTCAGAGTATACCTGGAGTTTAATTGGACATTCTCAGTGTCTATGTTGTATAAGTAGAGTGTGTGTTCATTTCTAATGATGACATTCTCCTAAGAGAGTTTAATATAGGCAGGATACTCCAATTGGATGAATGGCAAATCATAGATGTATTTGAATTCCATGTTTTCAATTTGAATGAAATAATTATATCCCTACACTACAATCACATGGGCAAGTGATTCATCTTCCTTGATGAATGAGTTCACACTAAATGCGAAGGCCTGTCCTGTTCTTGGGTAGACAATATTCTACACTTTCCATTCACCATTTGGCAAATAATTGACTACGTACAGACCATTGAAGGCATCTAACAAATAGATATCTCCATTTGGTTAAACAGAAAAATCAACCAAAGAAAAATCAGTACTGGGAACTCCCAAGGTATCTGCCAAGACAGCCTTGTCTAATACAAAGTTGGTGTTTTGAGGTTCACCAGAAGCTAACATCAAATAGACTTCAACTAAAGAGTCTGAGGCCAATTCGGAATCTAAACTAATTGAGTAGGCTGGTGTCACTCTGAAGAGGTATTGGTGTGTGATTCCGAGAGCATTGGTTACAGTGTACTGTCCAAGGAACCTCTATTTGTAGGTTTAAAAGATGGCCCTTTCAGCGAACACTTGAGTTTTGGTTCCATCCTTGGAGAGTACAAAAAATATATTTTGTAATATGATTTTATCGTCTTGGACTACTTACTTTTGGCAATCCACTATGTATTGCTGGGTGTTTGTAAAATCAACATCGAAGCAGGTTATTTCTGAGTTATTTCTTTTGGTAATTAAATAGCGTTAATTGAAATTAGGAGACGCCCTTACATCTGTACTATTGTATATAGAACTGTTATTGTACCCTTCAGCAATATTTAAATAAACTTCGTCTTCAGATTAATCTAGGAAGGCGAACGTATTGAGCCAAAAGCCACTTGATGAGATTCTAGCTGCTTTGGCTGCAACAATATTTGAGGCAACTTTTAATATGGAATATTATTTCATTACCATTCTTGTGCGAGGAGTCTCTTCCAGTTTGTTCGAAGGGATGTATAATCTAAAATTCCTTCTATTGAGAGTCACTTAAAGTGTAGGTCAAATCAGCTCCATCAAAAAACTCAGATCTGATTTGCCAGGTTAAAATCTCGTTTGTTGTCGGAAATATCGATATTTTGTCCAGTTTTGATGCTAGCATATAAGTGATGATTACTGCAGCCATTCTTGGCCACGTTCGCAATAGCTGTCCATAAGCTCAAAATAATAAGGAGCATGGAAGATTTTATTTTTAATATAAATATTAATTTAAATCTTTGATCTTCGTGCAAATGAATCTCATACTCATATCCTTATTTTCTAGAATTTCGATTGCTTCTCTTAAATCAAAACTTCCAGTCTATATGTTTTTTTCATTCCCAAATACACACACACGCAAATTGACAAACAAAAATTAATATTTTGTTATTAATACTGAATATGCATTATGATATTTAATCATGCCAATGGAGAGGCATTGTTCTCCACCTTATATTGCTCTACTTATTTGATGTAATTAACGTAGTGTCTAATCTTATTCAAGACCGGCAGAGTTTCAGCTGAAATCACATATCCCAAATCCTCCTCAATCTAATTTTACTCGATATAGTCCTTACTTGCATCGACAACTCAATCGAATCCAAACTGTCCAATCCATGCTATTCCAATTCAGAATCCAGAGTTAAAGCTGACTTAATATTATTATCATTTATTACTTTGTTTGTTGTTCTGTAATAATTCTTCACCAAGGCAAGAACATACCCTTCGATATCCTAGGACTTCTTCAATTACAGATAATTCTTTGTTATCAATTATCCATCTTTATAGACTTGAATTGGCTTTGCCTATTATTGTTTGCCCTATGTGGTTGCAGGAGTCTTGTCAGCAGCAAAACAAAAGATTGGCCTCATCTATAACAATCTTAATCCTCTGATCATATTATTTAAATAATATATTTGAAATAAAATATTATTGTTTCTCCCTTCTCTTTTTATATACTCAAGATCCCCTTTTGCATTTCTGCCTCTTCATCAACGGCAACAACTTCCTCATCCTCGGCATATCAACATCACTTATGTATCGAGTTCGCCTCTTCCTCCTCAAATTCGCCTTCGAACAATTTCGATTCAAATGCCTAGACCCTGGAGACTTGAACTTCAGTCTTCTCGCCCTCCTCGGACCCACAATCTTCACTCTCTTCATCAACCCCTTGTGATTCCCAATCTTATATAATCTGTTCTGACTCCTAATCCTCTTCTTCCAACTCGATCCCGATGACTTCGTCTTAGATCTAGCCTGCCCACTGATCCGACTTTATTTAAATAACCTCGCCAATCCAAAAAATTGCATAGGCTTCTAACAAAGTTGAATAGGCCTAATAACTGGCATAATTTGCACCATGCTTCTTATTGCCTAAGTGGCCAATCTCAACATAAACACTTAATTTTATATAAATAAATATCAAAATCAGCCCCCCAATTCTCTATTTCACTCTTAAAACTCGCCTCTCCTCCTATCTGCAGATTTAGCACCCTCCTAGGGAGTTAATAACAATCTCCTCATCCATCCCATTCAACATTGGATTATACTGTTAATAGCATCTAGATTCTTTCAATTCTCTGGATCCCCTCTAAATGTAGAAAATTAATTAATTTCCATCATTCTAAAATAATCCTCTTATTTGAATAATTCGACCTTCTCTCAATTACTTGAACCTTATAGTTCTTCGTAACTTGAGTAAGTAGATTACTTTTCCTTGTTTTTATTAATTTTGCTCTATTTTCAATTTATTAGAAATAGAGCTGAAAATATCTGGTTGACTCTTCTGTATTGCTCTTATTCATTAGAAAATGCATCCTTACATCTAAATTAACCAGAATCTATAAACTAAGGGCAAACTTAGATCAAAGCCATGCAAGTGAATTGGATTTTCTAATAAAATTATGAACAATTCTTAATGATTTTATCTTAGTCTTCCTGGTAGTTTATAAACATCCAAATTTTGAAGAAATATCAAATTTATTTATGCCCTTCCTTTCTTCTTCTTTATTTTATTTAAAATCTATACTGCATTATTCTATAGTAATTCTTCCTTATATTAGCCTCTTTCAATTCATTTTTGTTATTTTCATAATTTTATTTCTAAAATTTTGGAACAAAAATTGTAAATAAGTGAGGAGCAAAAAACTTATTCTTTTTATCCTAAAACAAGTGAAATGCTTTCTTATCATTAGTAAATAGTGATAATACTCCATTATTTTATAGTATGGGTTAAATATTTACTTAAGGGTTCAAATGCTCGTAGGTGTAAATGAATTCTCCATTATCTTTTCATTATCATCTTAATTTCAACATTAGCTAAAGCTTAATCTCTCAATTTTACTCACTTATAAATATATCAATACAGGAATATGATTTTACTTAAAATAAATAATAATTAAGAATAGAATTCTCAAACATAATCTTAAATTTCAAATAGCTATGGTCTAAAATACTCCTTCTACTTGACTATTATTAGCAAGTTTGTTAATATAATTGAAGTACATTTATTTATTAAAAAATAATAGGGAATTTTTAAATTGTTTTACTAGCTTTAGGTATAAATGGCTATCCGATAAATTTTATTAAACTATGTAATCTTTACTCCGGCATGATTTGAAAATTAATTGATTGTGAAGTGGAGTTGAAAATCAAGGTTTTCAATATGGGTCAGGAAATATTTGAGAAAATTGTGGATTAACATAATTTAAATAAATACTAATAGAATTACATCGAGAGATGTGAAATGTTTTCATTGAAAAATACAATTCCACCACAGATTTATGGTAATAAACATTCATTCATAATTATATTGTTTATAAATTCTGATGGATCTTTGTGTTATTTACATTTTAATTTATCTTAAATTTCTTTTAGATTATGAGAACATGGATACAGTAGACATTGAGGTTAGGAATAAGAATTGATGTAGAGGGTGGGTTTGAAGGATATGAGTGGCTGAAGAAAACAAAGATAATTATTTTAAATAATTTCAAATATTTTTATATTTTATTTATAAAATAAAGGAGGGTCATTAAAATCTTGAGGTATTAAAGCCATTTTTTTGAATGAAGAATATTAAAAATTAATATAAATTACATTTTTCTTAATGTCGGAGCCCAAAAAGAAGTTATGGATTGGCAATCTTGCTTACAAAGTAACATGATTATTTAGAATTGTGTAGGTTTAAAAGGATGATTTAGAGGAGCTGTTTAAACAGTATGGTTAAATCACCGAGATTAAAGTGTTGGACAAGGGTCCTCACGTATACGCATTTGTTGAATTTGAAAAGGTAGAAAAAGCGATTGAGGCCTTTAATAGGTAAAGGAGTGAAAAATCTCTATATATTAGTTTACAAGGTCGTGAGTTGAAAGGGTAAGCAATGAAGATTGAGTATGCAAGTGGAAGGAAGAGGTAATAGTTAATTTAATTAGTTTTTAGGAGTACAAATGATCGTGATAAAGAGAGAGGTAGAGGAGGCAATGATAAGTACAGGAAGAGAGATAGTAACTATAAGAGGCGATCCCGAAGTCGAAGCGTCGACAGACATAAAAAGAAACCTAAAAGTTTAACTAACTCACTTACTTTACTTCTAATTAGGCCACAAAAGACACTCATCCAGCTCTGAGTCTTCCCGTCGTGACAAATAGTATAACAAGCAAAAACAGCCCGCGCGTTCCCCTTCGGATGATCTTTCAAACTGAGTATCATTAATACAAGAAAAAATATTTTAATACATTAAATTATGATATTACAAAAAATCTTAATTAATTATTTCATCACTTCTTAGTGACTGTGGTCACTACTGTAGCAATCAAGCCCAATAGCAATAATATGAATGCAATATCTAGAGCAAACTTATTGGGTCTTCGATAAACTTCAGTTAATTTTTTCAACGCTCGGTTAGCAGAAGTTAAACTTGAATTAGCTTTATCGACTTATATCATTAAATCTTTAACCCTTCCACCAGTTTCATCAATTTTCTATACAAAAGTTGATACTCAAATCAAATACCTAACCCATTGCTTAAACCTTGTAATGCATTTGATCCAACCCTGAAATAATCTGATCCAATAATTTATCCATATGTTCATCATTCAAATTCCATCTTTGCATAGCCTCCTATTCCTCCAAACTCAGTTGCTCCTGGTACTCCGGTTAACTCTTTTGAAATTGAGTGCCCCCCTCAAAAACTTAATTCTTTAATTCATTGAGTGTCACTCCCTTAAACTCCTATTCTTCAACTCCGAATTCCCTCATCTTGGTTCCCTTCAAAGCAACCTTTAACAATTTAAATAATGTAACTCTCATCTCCAAATCTTTTTCATTATATTTCTATATTGGAAATGCATGATTACTTGAGGCTTCTTTAATTATCGCAAAAGTGTTTTCTCTAAAGACTTATATTACGACTCGCATTTTAAAATAGACTCTCTAATTTCTACACCCAAACGAATTGCCTCCTCATCATTTCCATACTTTTAATTTCGCTGATCTCTGTCTTTCTATTTTGCAGAAATCATTTCGACCTACTCCTTTAAATCATCAATCATCTAATCAAATTCTTTCTGAGGATTCTTCACATTCTTCTTTCTTTCATTGCCTCCCAACTTTTCATCCAACTTATACAATCTCTCAAGTAAAACTACAACTCTTTAAGATCTCATTTAATTATTAATTATTTTACATAAGTTAATTTAAACATTCTATACATCCTTTTCTTACATCTTGATGTTCTCCCAATACTAATTTTACTAAGTGATTGATTAAACAATATAAATCAATAAATTGTTAAAGTGAGCTTGGACTATTTATAAATATATAAAAAACATATAGAAATACTCAAGAATTCCATTATTGTATTATATAAATATTACAAAGAAATACTACTTACAGTTCTAGTATAAATAAATTTATTCTTTGTAATTTGTAGACTAACCAATATAATTACTTAGATTACATAATTTCTAATATATTTAATCATTCATTTGGTATTCAAGGGTGTCATCTACATGTTCAATTATTTAAACATCGAAATACTGTGTCTCATCTAAGTAGTAGTTTATGATTATACGTTCTCAATTAGTTTGAGTCAACCAGAACTTTTACACCTTCTCTATTCATTCATTTCTCAATAAGCGAGATGGCAAGAAAATTTAAATGTATAAATTTAGGAATTTATATATATTTATTCAATCAAATATCCAAAATGAGTCTGAGTTGGTTGGTGTCTCCTCAATTACATAAAACTACTAATGGCTATTATATAAATCATGACAACATCATGCTCGGTAATAGAAAGAGTTATTATATAAATAGCTGGACCTCAAGATAAGAGGAGATTAATATTTTACTATATTGCAAGTCAGACACCAGAAAAGATTACTAAGGAAGATCATTAGAAATTCATAAGGGAGAAATTCGTAGATGTCGATGCCAGAAGTGGAATATTCTCGTTTGGTGGTATTTTCTTGGCTTTAGCAACAATAAGGGAATAACAATTAATTACCTCTAGAATTACAAGTCGTCCATTCTTAAATGGAATCTTGGTTTTGGGAGTTGGTAATTGAAATAATTAAAGGCATTTAGGTTTGGTTTCTGCAGCATTTTCGTACAACCTTTCATAAATCCTATTTGAGCCCATCTTTGTTTAAAAAAATCAGGTGATATCAGATTTGGCCGAGAAGTATAGCTTTTCAGTGTTTGACTTTGCTTTGGCAAAGAAAG
The DNA here is from genome assembly GCA_905182995.1 of Paramecium octaurelia. NCBI lineage: Eukaryota > Ciliophora > Oligohymenophorea > Peniculida > Parameciidae > Paramecium > Paramecium octaurelia. The sequence goes on from CAJJDP010000104.1 coordinate 342,403, forward strand.
AAGCCAGATTGAAATAATTAAGAGCAGAGTTAACAAGCGATAGTAGTAACGCAGCACATTTCTGAATCTATATTACAACATCAATAAAATATTAATATTATAATGATAAGAAAATAAAATCCACTGTCCTTATCATCCAAAAACTGATTTATACAATTTGAACTAATTGTATAATATTTGAGATAAACTTTTAAGAATATTATATTAAAAAGTATATCATAATTATTATAGGGTCTACCTACACCCACATAGCAGTGGAATTTTGAATTTGTGAGAGTCAGGGTTTCTTTGTAATTGATAATTTGAAAACTTTAGTGGTATTTTTGAGTTTAGACTGAAATTAATTGGAGATATTAAGAGATAGTCCCCAATTATTTAAGGTTTTGGATAGTAATAAATGTAAAATAAGTTTCAATTTTGCACTTATAATTTTCTAATTAGGTTTTCTTGAAAGAGAGAGGGTTGAGATTTTGAAAAATGCCTTATGGGGATCCAATATAAATTAATTGGAATGATTGGCAACAATTTAAATTATTTAAATATTTATGTGTTTTAATCAAAATTAATTATATAGTTTAATGAACTCGATTATAGTGTTTTTAAGGGATAATTAAATATTTATTAATATTATTAATATATATTTACGAATGTTGGTTGGGAAGAGAAAGTGTTTCGAAGATGAGCCAAGCGAAGTACCTAATAAATTTATTAGTTTAGACTAGAAATCCTACCTTTGCTCTAAGAAGGCGTATTACTTAGGAGAGAAATTTAGAAACTTTATGCTAGGCACGTAAAAGAATTACTTTGTATGTGATATTAATTTATTTATTTAGATAAAATTTGGCGATTATTTAAGAGAAGTACCCTCAGATTCAACAATCAGACATTTTGAGATTATTGGAGGATTTCGACAACAATGTTGAGATGGTCTTTGAGATTCTTGGGTAAAAGGCCTCCATCCCACAGAAATTCGAGATTGGCGATGCAGATGTATTGTTTTAAACATATATAATAGTTTGACAATTACAAAAAGGCATTAAAAGAGGAATTACTCAAAAGGCTCTAGCAATCATAAAATATCCAGTCTGCTCAATAAGTGATATAATTATGTTTTGACGCCTTCGAATAAAAATTAGGGGAGAAATATTAGTCGAATGTAAAGTTTTAATTAAGAATTTAGACCCAGAGATTGGAGGACGAGAACAAACTACTGAAGCAGGCATTTCTAAAGTAACACAAGAGGATTGAGAAAATAAGGGTAGAAGCAGAAAATAAAGAGAAATAAAATTAAAATTTAATTAAATCACTCACTGAAGAAAATAAACAATAATAATAAATTAATAATAACCTCACAATATTGTTAATACAAGCTTAGCAAAATAACACTGTTTCAACTATTAATAATATTAACAATGACATATATTGAGCAATATATTGCTAATTTATTTGTTATAATTATAATTCTTATATCATATAATATATATATAAATAATGAATAATAATAATTGTTTGGGAGTTAAAGACATTAGATAGAAATGCAAATCATTTTTCGAACAATACTCCAATCGATTGCCTCAGTAGGTTTCAAAATCAAGAGATGCCCAACAATATTAGTCACTATGTTAACATGAAGTTAGAAAATTTGAAAAGATGTATCTCAAACCAAAGCGATCAGTTTAATATAATTCTATTCAAACCGAATCTAACCAAGTTGAAAATTATGCCTATTGCCAAAGAAGACAAAGCACAGAACCAAAGGCCAACTCTAAAAAGAGGAGTCACATAATCAAAACTGTACACAATTTAGAATTAATTAGTTTTGAAGAAAGTATTAAGTTAGTTGGACTTATATAAATCTTGTGACATTGACACATTCAACAATCAGGAGATTCCTATAGGAGATATTTCAATTTAATATCATTAGAATTCTGAGAATCGTAAAATTAGTGTAATAAATAAAGAAAATCAGAAGGAGAACAATCTAAGATTACCTATCCTAAAAAAATGCTTATTCTGTAAATTATACAAATACACATTAGAAATCGACAAATCTGATAACAAAGTTAATCAAGGGAAGTTGCCAAAATTTGGTGAAAGTTTGGTGACACCATTTTTTGGAACTAAAAAGCCCATTTCTTTGGATAAGCGACCATGTGAATTTTAAGGGTTAGTTTACAAGAGAAAAAAATGATTTTGATCCAAAAATAATTTATTACTAAAATTTTCTCTATTTAAAAGAAAAGAAATAATTTTTATTAGATGATTTAATAAATAAATTCTTCAATGAATAACATCATTATGTCGGGTAATGGAACCACTTATGCCTTGAAAGCCTAATTGGGTAGTGGCTCCTTTGGTACAGTCTACCAGGTCTTGGATTTGAGCTCAAACAAGTATTTCGCCTGCAAAATTGTACCCATATTTGTTAATGAATAGATTTCAAAAGCAATGTTAAATAAGTATAATGCAGAATCAATGGTCAGACAAGAGATTAAAATACAATCAACATTAAATCACAAAAACATCCTCAAAGTACATCATTCATTCGAAAACAATCAAAATATTTATATCATTTCGGAATTCTGTTCGAAAGGTTCGTTACAAAATCCAAAGACTCCCTATGAAGAGAAAGACGTCTTTAATGTTTGTATTTCCTTGTTAGGAGCCTTAGACTGTTTACATCAGAATAAAATAATCCATCGAGATTTGAAAGTAAAATCTTCAATTATATCTTCTAAATTAGTTAGAGAATGTGTTTCTCCACGAAGATGGTACTTACAAATTGGGTGACTTTGGTTGGGCCACTTACATAAATAAAGTCGAACCCATTCTTTGTGGAACGACTGAATATATGCCTCCAGAGGTTGTATTAAAATAATAACATGATTATAAAGTAGATTGCTATTCACTTGGAGCATTAATTTATGTAATTCTATTTATTTATCGTAATAGATTTTACTTCATACTCATTTCCCATTTCAAGCTAATTCTCAATCAGAGTTAATATGGAAGATAACCAATTAAGAAATTGTTGTGGATAGTCATATTAATGAGGATTTACAAATTCTAATTCAAGCGTTATTAACCAAAGATCCAAATGATAGACCTACTGTTTAATAATTATATTTAAGTAGATGGATTAAAAAATAGATGAAATTAAATAATATTTTCAATAAGTATGAAAATGAGGAACTCAAAAATAAATTCAGGCACAAAAATCTTCCAATCAAAACATTAGAAGTGAAGTAAATATTAATTATGATTTTTCATAGTGGATCAGTCAAAACCAGCCTTTCGGATAGTCAAAAAACATCCTTAACTCATAGCTCTAGTACTCAGTTCAGCTCTTCAAATAATCCTTTCTCACCTGCTACCAATAAGGGCAATATCGATTAGATATTCAACTTTAAGGATTTTGACAATATCAACTCTGTACCATAACCTAAACTTTACTGATACTATAATTTAACTCAATGAATTGATTTGTAAATATGTATATTTGTATGTTATTTTATTATATTAAATTTCCTTTCTTCAATATTATAATATTTTTCTTCTTGCTTATAAAAATTGAGAAAACTATTTCAATTAAATATTCAGTGTTCTTAATTTATAAAAATTACTAGTAACTTCGTTGCATACGATGAATTTTCTCTGATGAGTATTAATAAGTCATAAACTCCTTTGCTTTGTTTGATTATTATCAAATATTATGTTATTATTTATAATAATGACGGAACAATATATTATTGATTCAGAAATTATAGAGGATGATGTTGATCGGCCAGTCTCTGTTTACAACCTAAATGTTTGCTCCAAGGAAGACATTGATTTTAGACTCCAAGATTGCTAATTGAACGAGCCTGATATTTAAGATTTAGAGTAAAAAATGAATAATCTAATTTATAATTCTTGTGGTTTTAAAAAAGGATTGATAAAACCTAAGAAAGAAGAATAATAACACTCGGTCATAGTCTCAACAGACAATAGATCTAAGAATGAATTGCTATCTTTTAAAAAGCCGACTTAACCTATCCAATAATTATCCGTAATTTCCAATGGGGATCAATCCTCATTGTTTTCAAGAAAGGAAACAGTTCCAAAAATTAATTTTGTCGGCGAAATGAAAGAGAGCTTGAATCAAAATACAACAGTAGATTTGAGAAAAAATCTAAAACTCCACACTCACGGACCATTTGATGTAACTAAATTAAAAGATGGTTTATCTCCTGCTGTTAACAATCGATTTTCCTCCAAAAAGCAATCCCAATTCTCACAAAGATCACATGAAACCTTTAATTCATATTTGGAGTTATCTTATAATTAAACCTAACAGATACCATCATAAAATTCAATCAATTATCAAGACACAAGAAAAGAGAGATCGAAAATTGCAAAGACAACTGTTAAATTGCTACAAAACCAAAAAAATTAGAAACTCAGAATTTCATAACAAGCCAACTCTCAAAGGACATCTCAGCTATCCTTATTGCAATTAGAATAAGATGGAGTCAGAGGTAGATCATAAAGTTCAGTTTCAACTCCAAAAAGTATCTTAAAGAATCCTTCACTACAAAACTCTCAGTTGGAAATTGTAAGCAGATTAAGTTTCTAAAGTAGGCTTAGTTTTTCAAGTCTAAACATAACTGGCTAATAATCTCCTAAAAAATAACAAACAAGCTCTTAATCTCCTGCAAAAAAAGTTAAATTTTGTTTAACTAAAAAGCAAGCAAGAAGAGAAAACATTCCCTGTTGATATTGTTATTGATTATAGTAAAGTAGGAGGTTTACTGTATTTAAAATGTATTTATAATTAAATATATCTAATTACAAAAATCAAAAAAAAACATCAAAATCTTAGATTAATTTATCATCAATCTGACTCTCCTTCACTTTATTAACAATTCCATTCATTTCAATCATTCTGATTACTGCTGAAAATGGTATAATTAATTCATTGTTAACATCTTAAGAATCAGATAGCTTATGCAAAATATTAAGTAATGTTTTAATAGTATGTTCTTCGATCTTTGTTGATCGTGCCTCCATAGAAAGTAAATGATTGCATATACTAAACAATCCAATTTTAATTAATTTTGATAATTATTCTTCATTACACTTAAGATAATAAATGATTAATACCAAAATAGAGAAATTTAGAATCACATAGGAGAATTCAAGAGCCTCATTATCAGAGAATTCGAATGCCTGTCCAAAAATCTAATCTAGCAATTAAGAGTCTAATAATTTAAGCAGGAATTCCTTATTTTGAATTTTATTGGAAATAGCCCAAAATAATTAGATTCTCAAAGCTTTATTAAGATCTTGTGATTGAAAATTCGAGTTAATTACTTTCTTATAGATAACAAATTCCTTCTCAAAATACTAATCGCTTATCCCATAATAAATGATCACAACTTTCAATGCCAAAAAATCATAACTTGTTCTTAAGGCTGTATCATAGAGTTTTAAGAACATTGGAGAGGAGATTATTTCATTTGCGTAAGTATAATTATTTTCAAATGATAATTTTGCAGGGATTTCCTCAAGAATTTCCAAGGCCAATCTCCTTATGGCTTAATTTTCATCAAAGTAGCATTTTATTACATAATCCTTAATTGATTTAATTTTGTCAATATTAATTTCCAAACAAAAAGTAAAAGCTGAACCTATTAAGGCTAAGATAACTTCAGAAAATTATCGATAAGGATCAAGCACCATTAATTAGGATAGAAATTCAAAATCATTTTAGATTAGTAAATCTCTATAAGTCTGCTTTTCTTAGGCTAGAAAATAAATGCAATTTAAAGTCTAAAATGAGTTTAACTCTTACTTAAGGGAATATTTCAAATATCTCATCTTTTATATTATCCTCCAAGTATTGCAAAAATTGGATATCATCTAATTCTGCAAACTTTTAATAATCTTCTCTGTTTAAAAAATAGAAAACACTTTGAATTAAGGTCGCATTTATTTCTTGAAATTCACTATCTATTTTAGATAAATTTATAAGGAATCTGACTTCATATGATTTATTACCTTAATTTTTTTACTATATTTTCAGTCACCCAATAATCAACATTTTACTCATCTTCAAAGGCTTTTTAGAGCACTTTTAGTAATAACTTAATATTATTAAGATCTTCCCCAGTTAACTACTCTTTAAATTGATAATTGACTAGTTCATCGCAAACTTTATGTAGAAAATCATTTTTTGTTTATTCATAATTATAGAACCGCCTTTTTTTCTTAAATTCCTCTGTTAGTTTTTAATGCCTTATCTATACTCTAAACTTTTCTCTTTTCAAGGACAATAAATCATTTGATTCCTCTTAATTCATTTTAAATTTAAAAATTATATTATTATTTATAATCAACATAGAGGTAAAATTGTATGTGAACCCATCTTATTAGCAGATCTAGGAGTTATTGTTGATAAAATTGCAGTCATCCTCTTTTGATTTGGATTATTTCTGGATACCTCCAACAAAGATTTCAATGAATTGAGCTTTTTTGAATTACTAATTTAATCTGTTGTGTGGGCCAAACTGTCATTTTTTTAGATCAATTTTTCAAACAAAAAGTTGCTTCTACTTAAATTACTATAAATTTTACTTGGTAGTAGTGTTTTAAGATGATCTTCTGGTTGAAAATGGTTTTGATTAGATCAAGCTTTCCTTCTCATCCATCATTTATTTAATAGTTTCTTTGGTGTTGATATTTATCTCTCTAATCAATTGATCTTCATCCTGGGTCTTATGATTACTGCCCATATCTTTACTAAATTCTTTATTAGTAATTACAGGCTTTTCTTCCATTTTCAATGTTCTGGTTTATCGATGCATGTTATGCACTTTTTAAAATATATTAGGTGATGATTAAGAGTTTAATTTCCTCTACTTATTGTACTACTCCAACAATTGAGATTGTTCAGTCTTTGTTTTGATTTAAAGCTAAATACTTAACAGTTGTTGTAATTGATTGATGCTTTTAGCTTACTGTTTCCTCTGTCTCTTTCTAGACTCTCTAGTTTCATGTTCAAAGGGCTCTTTGTTCAAACTAATACAACCAAACAATTTCTTAAATTCTAAAAATAAGGTGTGAGTAATTACAAATTTATTATTTTGATTGTTTCAAAGTTTTATCAAATGTAATAGTTTCTATTTGCTATTACACTAAATCTTAATTATGCTATTCGGCTAAATTCTCTAATTCTTACAATTTGACTGACTTCTCTATTGCATTTCCATAATACATTTGTAATGTGACATCTTCTTTGTTTAGTTACTTTTTATGTTTTCTGTTTGATTATTAAACATGAATCATTGGTTATGAGAACCCTTCTGATTCAGTTTAAAACCTAGTTGACAATCCATTATCCGAATATTTAGTTTTCATCAATACCGACCTACATATGGTTGTAGACTCATTTTCATTTGTTTGCTGCTTATAAACCATCTAAACACTGGCATTTGTTTTAAGAGCTTTGGATCTCTCCAAATAAGTTTCACTTTCTATGATGTCATTGCTGTATGGAAGTTATGCCTTATCATAATAGAAATATTGTCGTCTGATTTTTGGAAATTCACTAAATTCGTACAGCATATTGTTGTAATAATTTAATTGATCTTCTTCGACAGGAACTTTCAATGCTTCTTCTTCTGGCAGAGCTTGCTTTAGTACTTTAGATATTTCAGCCTTCTCAAGTGCATATTCTAAGTATCTGGTGTTGTCCACATATTATTAGAAATAGAGTCTTCCTATGGAGTCTTCTGGCTAATAATTCGAATCAACCCAAGTCATCATTTTGATGGTTTCTTGATATTTTAGAAAGTCATTTAACTATTCGTACACTAAAGCTATTAAAAACAAAGATAATATGATCTCCTTTGACTATGGATATTATTATCAATATTGATTACATAATAATTCAGAGTAATCTTTATTTCTTCTAAGGAAGTTAGTGTGATTTCCTTATAAATGATTATTAAATTCCTTTGGTAAAAATCGAGTGCTCTGAGATAATATTTCAAAGCTGCCTGGTAGTTTTACAATTGAAAGTAGCTGTTTCCTGCAACCAAATGGTATTTGCTAATTTATTTGAACACAATCTTACCCTTATAAACTTAGGAAAAACGTTATTTTCTCAATCAAAGTCTACTCAATTATTGTACCATTAAGATGATGAAAGTACAAGAGACCTCTGGCTACCATTTGATTCTTCTGATAATATTGCGATCTGAATAGTAATGCCTTTATCATTATCGATATCAATTCTTGAGTGTAAAACTTTTCTAATTAAGTATTTCAATATCACTTACTCTTATACTAGATCTTCAAGAGTGAAATGTTATCATGGAAATCTCTCATATAGAGTAGGAATCGTGACCAAAGAGTGAACTAATTTTTGCCTTAATTAATTTCGCCCTTGTTGATTTTGAGTTTGAAATACATTAACGTACAATAGCATAATCTTCTCAAGACTTTGATTCTTAGCAGCAACGGTGATTCTATAGGTAGCAGTTTTTTATATTGACCATCCAAATGCATAACACATTTCCGATAATACCCCTAAATTAGAGAGGACTTACATTTCTTATCAAAGTGTTGGAGTCGACCAAGAATTACTCGACTTAGTTAATAAAGTAGGGATTTTGTGGTAAGGCTGATGAAACCTTAATTTATAACATATATATAAAATTTATTAGTATAAACAAGATATTAAATTGTATACAATGCATATAAATATACCATTTTTACCTATTAACATTTTCATTACTCTTTTCTAGGAACTTCAATAGCATCCACGTAGTTGTACTTCTTGAACTCCCCAATCACTGCCTTCACAGATGTAGCCGGTATCAATCCAACCTCTGTCACTATCTAGTATATTAAATTATGCACTTTACCATATTAATATAATTGGATTATGTAATATCATATCTGAGACTCAAAGAAGTGTATTATTGATTTTCATTTCCCTATTCTAATTACGCTATTTCATTCCATGACAATGAATCAATCTGACTCTTTTCTGAGAATTTATAACTTTCACAAAATACTAAAAATGGTATTTTGTGAGTTGATGCCAAACATGCCAACAAGGCGGTTCCAACTCTAGATACCAAGGCTCCATTACATAACATAGATGATGCTCCTACCAAAATTTTATCAACCTAAATGATATTGCAATGTTTCTACTTTTGATAAAATGTAGCTAACATGAGATAACAATATTTAATAGCAGGAGATCCCCTATTATTATAAACGATTCACTAATTATGATCCCTCTCCAAATTAGGGGTTATCGACGACGAAGATAGTCAATTACTTGCCTTACTTAAAATAGTTAATGATGAAATTCTCAATCAAATAGGATCTAGCATATACTAAAATGGTTGTTCCCTCTTAAATCAATTGAGTAGCCTATTTTAATACGATATAATATACATTTTTCACAATCAACTCTGATGCTGAGATGATTTTGGATTGTATGAATTGATCAATCTGATTGCAGAGCCAAATTTTTGATTCATTTTCATCAAGTTTTGTGTCTCTTAGGATCATCAAGCATTCCCTTATGAATAAATAGGATGTGCTCATTCCCTCATTTACTGTTCTAAAGTTTTTCATCAAATTGAAGATTTTCTTTAGTTCATCCAAAAATGCCATAGCGAAGTAAGTTGACTGTTTTGATAACTTGTAATCCTTGATGAATTATTTTAAGGCATTAAGAAATTCCACACATCTATGAGTAGACCCTATGCACTATCCATTTTGATATTAAATGCAAAGCTCAATAAAAGAATGATGTAAGGTCAAAGGCTAAAGTAGAAGCAATATATTACATCAATCTATTTGACTGTCTTTATGCTTACAGAGGTGTAATCCTAAAAGATGGGAAGATGTGAAAGGAAATCTTTTCGTTTATTTTACTCTTTTGATGGCTCTGTCTACACAATTTATTTATCATTAATTGTCTACTATTATTGTATTGCTTATTGAACAATCGGTTGTAGGTTAGTTTATTGTTATTGTTATTGTTATTATTATTATACTGTCTTATTGGATTCCTATTTGGCTTCTGTCTGTTCTTATTCTTGCTTTTGTTTCTCTTTATTTGCTTTCTTATCAAATTTCTCTTTAGGCTTCCAAGGCTCTCCTTTCTTGGGATTTTGTTGATTTTGTTTTTCAGACATTAATTCTTTATTAATTATTATAAAAATTTAAAATATAAATATGGACATCGAGAATTTAGATGATTGGGATCCTGATCCTAACAAGAAGGATAGCATTCTCCAATTTTCAAATATTAATTTTTCTGGTATTTAATATCATTGAAGCTTAGATAATGTGATTAAGAGAAACAAAAAAAAGTTGGAGAACACTGCTTATGATTCATAATATGTTATGGATTATGCATAATAGAATTGGATTGATGATGACGAAGATGAAGAAATGAAAAATAATACACAAATTGAATTCAACTTTGAATAGACAAAAAAGTAATTGATGTTGGAATAAGTGTTTTATAATCCATTAGAGGATTTATAAAATGAAAAATATGTTTAATCGAAATATGAAACCCATCTCAAAAACAGTGAAAATAATACTGTGATAAGTTGTTCAAATTGCTTTATTTAAATTAGTTATCATTGTCAATAGCATGAGATTTATAAAAAGTAATATAGAGCAATGGTAACAATTAATACAAAAATCATAGAAAATAAATTTGTCAAACCTCTAGAAAACGAAAAAGTGAAAAATGATGACATATTGTTGTCAGTGCAATGCAAAATGTGTCAGGAAGAAATTGGAGTGTATGATGTCAAAGCCAAAATATATCACTTCTTTAATGTAGTTTAAGGTTTAGGTTGATTTATCTTTGATATTTAATAAATGTGATAAAAATTATTTTATAAAAATATTAATCTAATTGATAACATCAATTTCTATTCCATTACTTCATTTTACTATAAAGTCTATCTGTAAAAAGACTTAGAACAAAAGATAAGTTACTATTAGCTTATGTTCCAACTGAGGATTATTAAAATTAAAATTTTTTTTTATATAAATAATAGAATTTTTCGTATTATAAAATAAAAAACTATTAATCATAAATTATCGTAATAAAATAATAGAAAATATTCTTAGCGTGATGGATAATCCTTTAACTTTTGTTTGTATAAGCGATACTCATTCGCAATTTATTGATATCCCTTAGGGAGATGTATTTATTCATTGTGGAGATTTCTCAACACATGGAGAATATAAAGAAGTCAATGTTTTCATTGATTGGTTAAAGGCATTACCTTTTAAATATAAGGTTGTTATAGCAGGAAATCACGATATTTTTCTGGATATTGAAAAATATGAAAATTAGCTCAGGAACCGATTCCACAAAAGATATGCTCCCATGGATCATATAAAGCTAAAAGAGGAATTAAAGTAGAGTTGCATTTACTTGGAGAATTCTTCTGTCGTTATAGAAGGATATAAGATTTGGGGAAGTCCATATTCTCCAACAATACCTTATAATCCATGGGCATTTTAAGTTGAACCCGAAGAGGGTGAAAAATTTTGGAAAATAATGGAGGAAGGATCTGATATTGTTTTAACACATGGAGCCCCATTAGGTCATAGCTCGTATGTTACTAGTTATGAACCTACTGAGGGAGAATGGGGAGATGAAGCATTAGCTAATCGAATAAAAGAAGTTAAGCCCCTTTATCATATTTTTGGACATGTGCATGAAGGCTATGGGATGACAGAGGAAAATGGTACTAAGTATATTAATTGTGCAATTCTTGATGAACGTTATAAATTAGCTGAAAAAGCTTATGTCTTTTAATTACCTAGAAGAGTAGTGCCAGAGAACGAAAGCATAAAACAATAACTTTGAGCAGGATTTATTTATAAATATATGAGTATTATATTCATAATTCAGTTAGTGAACATCAAGCGACCACTCATTTGTGTGAATAATTTTGTGCTGTCTGCAAACCTAATTTTAAGTAGTATATTTCCACACGATGTGATTCTTTTTTAGTTCTTTCATTTTATTCATAGCAATTATATTTTTAGTCTTCATTAATTACTTGAGCTGTGTAATCTTTCCTGTTCGCATAACAAATTCCATACAAAGATTCGTATTCATATTTGGTTGTTTGTTTGTTTATTAATTATTTAAAACTCTAGTTAGCTACAAATTGACAAAGTTGATATAAAAATTCATTAAATAGGTGTAATTGCTATATAATCTGAAGTATAAATGAGTTATCCAATAAATTAAAATATTTATTATTTTCAAATATTAAGTAAAGAAAACTATTAATAATCGAAATGTTCAAAAAACCACAACAATGTGTAATTAATCTTGAAAATCAAAAATAGTATCCTTTATAGATTAACTTATGGCATTATAGTTATTGAATGAATATTAAGAATTGAAAAGTTCCTTGAAAGAGTTTGAGGAATCTTCTTTGACTAAATTTATTGATCAATTAAACAGCCAGAATAGTTAAATGAAGAATCATAATTTGGAAATACAATTGATTGATAATCAGTTTTGATCACCATAATATTGTAGAGCAATCTCTTTTAATACTACTTATCAAATTATGATATTCACATATGATGAAATAATTAGAGTATTCAACTTAGGATCAATACTAGAAGAATATTATTTATTTTCAACAGTGGGCTAAACAATAAGAATTTGGAAATTGAATTTCAAAAAAAATTGTTAGAATATTAGACCTAATTATATGAGCATTCAATAGATATATATTGTTAGGAAAAAATGGAGATGATAGTGTTCTAAGAGAAATATGATAAAGCAATAAAATTGTCAAGAGATCAGGCGAAAGAGAGTTTGCTATTCCCTATTTTTTACAAACACCAGAAAAATTTCATTGCATTTAGGCAAATATATTGGATATATTTATAAAAGAAAACTTTAGACCATAATTTTCAAATGATTAAAACCTTGTTAATCGAATAAAATTTAAGGTACGATGACATATGATAGGTAATTCTTAGTGTTTTTGGATTGTAAAGAATTTAGAATAATGGAAGTTATTCAATATATAGTCTTTATGCTTATTGAATAATTATGTTTACTTCATTTCATTTTTTCATGTTTTGATCCAATTCACCAATAACCTGTAAAATTTTATGAGATATTTTTATTTTAGAACATATACAACTATTTTTATAACAAACATTTGATACTGGTTAATACAATTGTACTAGTTTTTTGTATGTTCATCAAATGATAATGTCTATTCGAAGCTATAATAAGCATATTGTATAGGAATATTATAAGTAGTATTTAAATAGTAAATGTTAATGATAAAATGTTTAAATAATGCTGAATTTAATAAATGAATTTAATAAAATCATTAAATGGCAGCTGAACTTTTTTTGTAGATTGGATAGGTGACATCCTAATGAACTCCGCATTATCCAGTTTTATCTGCAATTCTTGCAAATCTGATAAATCCAGCTTCTCCCCAAGAAAGTCCCCATGAATTCTTAAGTAAATAATAATCTGATGCATATCCAACATTGAGAATTGCATGATTAAGTGATTCAATTTTTCCATCGCATACTGATGAAAAGATACCCTTTCTGTAAAGTTAGAAATTGATTCCTTTTGCATTGACACCAACAGAGAGAGCATGTTAAGATGCAGCTTCAAGATAGGCTTTGGAATTGAGTGATTCAACTTCAACATATCCATTGAATTAAAATCTGGTTTTAGTCTTTTTAGCTTAGCACTCTTAGGCAACAGCAACATAAGGATATTCTGATTTAAGAGCAATTCCATTCTTTGTGGCATAATCAAAACTTTCGAACATAAAACCACCATTGCAACCATCACTCTCATAATCTCCTCTGACACAATCAACGAGTTCTTATTCAGATAATTCTACGTCTTTTGCTCCACTTTATCTCACAGCAGTTTCCAAAGCACCAACAGCGGAGAATGCCCAACATGATCCACAACTTCCTTGATTTTAGACTGGACCTACTACTCCATCATTTCTCAAATCAACACTTTCTGGGATTTATATTCCTTGTGCTCTGAAGACTTAATCAGGTTGTTATTTATCAGATGGTTTGAAGTTTAAGTATTTTGCTTCGAACTCTTCAGAAGAGATATCAGCGAAGACATTCATACCAAGTTCATAAGTTTCTAAGCCAGCCTCAAATCTTTTTTAGTGTTCTTGGACATAAGCATAATTTTGTTTGAAAATTCCAAATCTGTGTGTGTTTTCAAATGAAGAGTATCTTTTTCCATGTTCCTATTACCACACTTAGTACTCCTTCATTAATTTGTCCTCCAAGAAGGATGTTGATTCCATACTTTAAGAGTTGTTCAATAGTGTTGTACCTGCCAACAATGTTAGGGCTAATATTGTTAATAATCCTTTTTACATTAATAATGACTTAAATTGATTAAGATAAATGAGCTTATAAATCAAATAATGAGATCAATATAAAATTGCAATCACGTCACAATTATTATTAAATATTTAAATAATTTTAAATTATAGTATTGATTTCATTCTATGATGTAATTAATTCATAAACGATTACATAAACACTAAATTAATAACAATAACTATTAATTTAATGTTTTGGCAATTCCATATGTAAACAAACTTAAAGAAACCCAATTAGAAACTAACCACCTGCTTTAAACAATGATTTGCTGATAAATACATAGGAGTTATCAGTCATTTTCTTATTTCTATGGAGTATTCCTATAAAAGAAACATTTCTTAGATTGTGTTGATTCTTCATTTTTTAATTCCAACTACAGAAATTGATATTGGAACTTATAGTTTCAATAAGAATAGAAGAACTTCGATACAATATTCTAGAAGTCATATATCTTTATTTTTATATTCTATAATTATAATTCATGTCATCTGAACAAGGCAAAAAATGGAAGAATTACGCTGTCTAATATATATTTTCTATTTTACGATTAATTTTCATTTATATTCAAATATTCATATATTGTTTATAGTTATTTTTACAGATGCCAGATCTAGATTAATTCTTGAAGTATCATCCTTTAATAGATAGTAAAGTAATGAATTCCTAATCCCAAAATTGAATAACAAAAATGGACATCATTTTTTGACATCATTAAATGGGCATCATTATTTATGAGAGAATAGATTTTCAATATATAACTTCAAATCTAAATTGATTATTATTTATTGGCATCTAATTAACAAACAGAGAGCGAAAAATTTCAAGCATCTTCTATTCTCCCACATTATTTTTATCAATCATTACTCTAATAATCTACTTATTTATTGTAAATTTAGATATTGCTAGTTAAATTTGCGCCATATTCTTTGCAGATTTCCAATTTGGATTCATTTAAGAATAAAAAGAATTAAATTAAATTATATATTCATTTCCCTTAATTTATAGCTCACCTTCATATTAAATTGATATAAATTCTAGAATGCTATTATTAAAATTATGAATTAATAGAATAATAAATGAAGTTATTATAGTCAAGAATTTGAAGCGACATTCGATCATTTCCATCTAATCAAAATACATTCTTGTTAAGATTAATTAAATAAATATTAAATTAGAGGCCTTAAACGAATAAATGCATACAGAACATTTTGTTAACTAACAGATTTATTATATACTTCTAATTATTGTAAATCAATAGAATGAAATGAAATTAAAATAGACTATTCATTTAAGAATGGGAATAAAATATGATAATAGACTAAGCTTCATTTATAAAACATCTATTATTATCATAAATATCTTTAAGATAGGTCAATTTTGTATTCTTAACTACAGAAATGCAAAGTCTGATTTATTAAACTAAAATTTTGGATAATGCTTTGATAGAAATAAGAAAATAAAATCCTCATATAATTATTTTTAATGTGTGATATTCATTAAGGGGTTATTGTTGCTATCAGGGATTTCATAAATATAGGTTTTTCTCTAAGTTCTTCAATGTTTTTGACTAATTCATACTCTTTGAATATTTTTGTGAACACCTTGAAAGTAGCCACATGTCCTGCTCCTGTTAGCATTTTCTAAAATCCTTATTTTCTACTCTCGAGAACTGATAAATAAGAACATATCAAAGCCAAGTTTTATTTGCAGTAATCTGAATATGTTGCCAAGTGACTCAGATAAGATATTTCATTTTTGGGGAGACTTTTTGTATCAGAGTATTTATCAAGCAAAGTTTTGATCATACGTCCAATTTCTTTCATTGCTTAGGTTGGCTCTCTCCCAGAATCTACATTCATATCTGACTTGCGCTATAAATCAAAACTTAAGCATGCTGAGACTAACTTATCTCCATGAAATGCTCCAAAAGAGAGGCCTTCCTAAACCATCAAAACACTAATTTAAAGATATGAATAATTGTTACTATTCTTAAAGAATGGCTTCACTACTCATATCTGAATCTATTGATTCTAAAATCACAAATGCATCATTATGATGTACAAATGCATCAGTCATTAATGCCATTAGAGGTGCAGCATCTTACTTCTCTAGTTTTCTAAAGGTGTAAACTTTCTCTGCCTCCTTAATGATGTCAGATAAATCATTGATATTAGATACTTACATACGTATGATTTCTAAAATAAAATAAAATAATTCAAAAAGATTTACTCAAAACCTTATAAATAGCAATTAATAATAACAAATGCTAAGATTAATTTTCAAAATCATTTCATAGATTAAGAATCGATTCTCCCCGTATTAAAAAATAATAACGAACAAAAAATAATCCTCTTATTACTATGTGACTATTACGCTTACTGAAAAGAAATAAAACTGACATCTTATTATGGTTTTTATTAATTTCTCAAAATATGCAATCAATAAGTATTTCAAGGGCTTCTTTAGTAGCAGTAGTAATAATTTAATAATATAATAAATTTATCTTTCAACTAAATTTACTCCAAACCTTTGCATATGGATCCTATTTATTACCTTATACTAGTACGACTTGGAATTGGAGTGGATTGCTGATATAATCAACTATAATGAAAGAAGGTCCGATTTTTTTCTTTATGATTGTTTTCAATTGTAATTAATGTATGTAAATCAAATCCAGGCTAATGGAATATGATAATGAAGTGCCAAGACATCTCTAAATAGTCAAAATGTTTAATAATAGGACAGAAGTAATAAAGGATGCAAGAGGCTGTTTTATAAAAGCGAGAGTATTTTTAATTTATTTACTTAAAATTTACTCTTATTAATACTAATATTAATATTAACTCATTTAATTCCTTTATTATTATACAGACTCTGAAAGTTATTTAACCTGATCAATAAATGTTCTGCAAAAGAAAAATCTTGTAATTGTCAAAACCTTTCAAAATAAGTAATACTCCAAAAATTAGTAACAGCTACTCAGTTGTCAACCAGGAAAAGCGTACTTTTAATTATGTGCCAATCAGCAAATCAGGAACTATAGCAATTTTAAGTCGGCATTATCCTTTCCTTCAATTTTGAGGAGAAAAGTAAAAGCTATTATGGTTATTATAGGAATATTTTTGTAAATTAGACAGTGGAATTTAAATTATTACATAAGAATTCATGTTATTTGCAAATATCTCATAACTTAAACATTATTAAATTTATTAATTATAGATTCTATAATAATTTAATTGCTTTATGATAGAAAAAATCAAATTAAATTTATAAATTCTTTTGATGCATATATTCTAACAAATCAAATCCTCATGAGTAATAGCACTATATTCCTCCGCCATTTTCCCCGTAGATAAATTTTGGTTATTTTTAATCTAAATAATAGCTCACACACGAAATGCTTTATTATTATCTTTCTCTATTATAAGATTCATCATTTTTCTAACAACATAGGTGGATTTTCTAAAATAATATTAATGAATTACATTATTTTCTTGCAATAAATGGAATTCATATTTCTTCTTTTCATCATCAATGTAATAGGCGCATGAAATAATATTACCTATTGTAGAACACAATTTAATTATTTCTTTATCATAATTTATTCTATACAATTGATTTTTCTAAATGGCTAAACAAAACTTCACCTCAAAAAATATCAATGGAAAATCATCTCTACAGCCTGTTTAAATTTGAAAATTCTTTTATTCTACCCAATTCTATAGGTCATAAATAATAACTTTTCCAGTATGATACCCAACATATAAGCTATTATTGATCACTTTCATTGATATGATGCTTAATTAACTTGGTGATAATTATTTTTCTTTTTATTAAATAATTCTATTCTCAATCACTTAGCATTATATAAATTGATTGATATCTTTTAAATAACATACAAAATTTGTGGAGATATCAAAACCTTTTGAATTCTTGTAAATAGCTAAGTGATTCTGATAGATTATCTTCTTATATGTGTACAATGTATCTAAGGATCTATTCAACAGAATTAAGCCTTAATCAGTTTGAACTAAAATTAATATTGGATATTCCTTCATCATTACAAAATCAAAAATTGCAAATTATAAATTCTTCTCTATCTTTTTCTCTTTAGAATTAGACCTGTATTCAGTTACAAGAAATAACTTATTTTCACTTTAGTAGATCAAATATTTGTTATCAATAACTTCAATTTTGTTAATTGGAGAATTTCCAAAAAGTCTTCCAAATGATTTTCTCCATTTGGGTTTGGATTTCACAATACTTGATTAATTATCCATATTCTCAGTGATAGGGTTAATAAGAGAGACTATTTTCTTTTAGGATTCTAAAGCTAGATCAGAATTTAAATGCTATTATTTTACTGAAGACCCATATCTACAATCCAGATTTTATAATGGGTATCCGAAGTTCATTTGATTGACTTACTATTTTATTAGCGCTTATCAGGGTCTTGAGAATTTTAGACTTAAGGAATAATTGGTGATTCAGATGAGGAGCGAGGCTACTAAATTTATTATTGATTATTTTAATCCGACATAATTTAGTTATTATAAGGATAGTCTACTTTAGCAATAGATTTTTATTAATTTCTTTCTACTTCTAATAATTATTGCTATTGTATTACGTCCCTTTTCTTCTCAGCATCTTTAAGTTATTTAAATTCAGATTTTGTATGTGCATTATCAATTTCATTTTAGCTTAGAACTCGACTGGAATTACTGGATCTTATAATGATCTATTTTATGATTGATTGTTAAGGCTTCTATTCAATTCTTTTCTTGTTTAAAATATCTTTCATTTGATGAATTGATTTGTCAATCTCTGCGATATATTTTATGAAGAGATTTTCAGATCTGTCCTCATGATCATTCTGGAAAAAAAAGTCTGAACTGAAAGCGCTGTTCTGTTTGACCTATTGCAAGTACTTTGGATTTTTATAATACTTAAATTTTTTAATTTTTTATTAAAGATTGAAGTATAAATCTTTTCGAAAATAGACATCCCTAAAATTTAATAAATAAATTACCTTCTGAATTCTTAATAAAACTGTTATAAATTGTCTATCGTTTCTTTTAGGTGAAGAATAGAGACATCTTCCTTATTAATCTTCTTTTTAGCAATCCCAGCAGTTACTTATATGAATTTCTCAAATGGTATTATTTAATTTTTTTCCTAGCATTCTTAATGTTTATCAGAAGAAACACATTGTTGACAAAGCATTGAATCATTACCAGGACAACCTGGATCAACACAAACAAACTAGTTTTCTCTATTGTGAATCTCAGAAATATTTTAATTATGCATTTTTATTAATCTAGGTGTCTCTAAAGATTGAATTTTTAAATCAAATTTATGACGAATTTTCGTTTATGGAAATACAAGATTTATAATCCAAAATATAGCCAATTTTAGAGATCATTAATAAGCTAAATCAGCAAGGTAATACCAATTCTTGTTCCTCAGTTGCTACCTGTCCTAATAGTAAGGATTGACAAAAGTACAACTTTATCAATTAGATTCTAAAATCTACCATTATTATATATTGGTTAATTAATTAGCAAGGATATCTCCTCATTCTTTCTAAATGCATATTGGAGCTAAGATGAGGAAATAATAGAATTTAAATATATTGCTTTGAAAAGAATTGAAAAAAAGATATGAAGAAATTAGATTGAGTAAGTTTGAGAAACCTTTTATCCGTCTTAAGTATGAATAATTTATTTAACTTTTTTTTGTTCAAAGTTCTCAATCTACTCTCTCTATAATACAAACCTACTTATTGGGTTTCAAAATTTTGGATAAATACTGTTTGATTATTATCCCAATATTTATTTTTCAGATGGTTAATAAATATTGTAATTTTAAAGGCAGTTAATACCTAAATGATAAATTTTATTGTATTTTTCAGCCAATTTTGGATTTGAAAAATAATATCAAAATCATATTTAATTTTTTACAAAGAAAAATATATCAAATTATTAGGTAAAACATCTTTGATTCCAATATTTCAATCTTTAAGTATTTCTGAAATCACACCTTATATGTGACGTTCTTACTACTCAGAATGAATACTACCTCATGTCCTTTCCTTAAACTTCAATCTTAATTTCATATGCTTATATTTTGAAAACTGTTCAAACAATATTTGGATATTGTGTTGATTTAGATTCGAAATAATTGCAAAATGATCTTCTTGATTCTCTCTTTTTGATTAATCTTATAATCAGCTTTAATTAAGTTAATAGAAATATTTAATTAGATGAAAATGGTACATTAATAAATATCAGAATTTTTTATATCTAACCGAGATCAAACTGTATTCTAATATGATTAGAATTGAGAATATTTAAGTTTTACTAATTTCTGGATTCTGTCTCAAATACTCAAAATTAATTAACATCATTAAATTGGATATATTTAACTAAAATTATTGAATTTCTCAAAATATATTTTTTCTAAATGATTGAATAATAGTTAGAATGTGCTTATAAGCACAAGTAGCCTATTGTTAGTGTTGTTTTGGATGCCAAACTATAATAAAATGAAAGACTCTTATGTATTGAATGCATGGAATAATACTCCTCATAAACAAGAACTATGGGATTTAAAATAGCAATGCAAACCATTTTAGACAATTAGAGGCAAAAAAGAGAATAATATGAAATTGTGATAAATTAGAATTTGAAACTATTAAATACTTTTCAACAAATTGCAATCGACTTGAAAAGTAAGGTAAATAAAGAAATAGACTCCATCCTCAATGTAATCAAATTTTGGATGGAAGACTTGAATAAAATAAACTCGGATATGGTTACATTCAGCTTCCATAAGGAATTAGAGAAAATAATAACTTAGAAGTAGGAAGATGGAAAAGGTATTGGTACGTAGGAGATCATCAACTCTATTTATAAGATTAATAATGAATGGAGTGTAAAAATTAATAGAAAATTAGGATAATTTAGTCATTTTGAAGAGCAGAAGAAATGTGAAACAATTCTAAATGATCTAATCCAATAAAAAGATGAAAATCTTGAATCTGAAATAGTATTTTATGATGAAAAATCAATCTCCAGTATTTTTAAAAGCAATCGGAGAACGTAAAGTATCTAGAATTAAAAATAATCTATAAAATTAATATTGAAAGATGATCAAATTAAATAATACGATACATGTTATTCAATGGCCTTTAATGTGAAAGGTTCAATTATGGTTTCAAGTTGTTTGCTAACTATTAAAGTATGGCACTTTAATCAAGGGTCTTTGAAATTTATACAGAATTTATAAAGCCATCGCGATATTGTAACTTGTTTAGCATTTAGCAAAAAAAATATGTTTTTTATCTCAGGGTCTTGCGATAAAACTATAAGATTGTGGAAATGCTCAAATCAACATGAATGGAAAAGCTCTAATCCTTATCAAATAGAAACGGATTTCGTATAATGTATGATTATGAACAAAAATGAAACCCTATTGTTTTCAGCAGGAAATAAAGGATCAATAACTATTTGGAGAATCAATTTAGATTACAATTCTCTTGCACCATTTCAAAATTTGCATTTTAATTCATCGAACATCTATTCCATAAGTTTGAATGAATAAGAAAACATTTTGATCTCAAGTGGATAAAATTAATCTATTTTAATTTGGGAAAAAGTTAGTGAAGATAAATTTAAATTCAAGCATGCTGTTAAATAGACATTAAATGCAGATGGGTATCATCTTAAATTTTTAACTGATGATAAATTTATTTGGGTAGCATAAACTTTTGATAATAATTTTATTTGTATATATGAAAAGAGGAATGGAATTTTCTCGGAGAGTATTGAAAAAAGAATAACGTTAAAAAAGACTTCGAATGTGGATGGTTTAGGATTAGCACCTATCATATATAATAAGGAAAAAAATGTGGTCTTTGTTCGATCTCAAAACCATCTTTATATCCTAAAAGAATTAAATGGATGCATTAGCATTGAGGATTAATATGATTTTATGACAGAACATAATTATTTTGCAACAACAGACGATTGTTAATATCTAGTGGCTTGGGACTTGAAAAAAAAAGCCTATTCATCATTTGAAATATTATATTATTGATAAATTATAATTAAAAATGTTGAAGTCAATTATTTTCTCGGAGTTATTATTGATATTTATTTTGATAAAGAAGAAAGAAGAGGTTGCAATATCTCCTTATAAGCCTTACACCAAATCTAATGATTATCTTCACATCACATTTCTTATTTTCAACTTCAAAACAATGCATTTGAATACTGTAAAATAACTTATACGGTTTTAATAAGACAACACATTAGTAGTGAAAAAAATTAAATTTATAATAAAAAAACAGAGTAAGAGTGATTTGAAAAATTTTAATGTTTAAATAATCAACCAATTCTGATTATTTTACTTTAATTGATAAAATTTTAATTTTTTTGGCTAGTGAATTATAATAACTAATTCATGATTAAGATTATAATTAAAATTATGGTTATTTATGAGAATGATTATTCCCAATAATTCAACTTACATTATTATAATCAAAATATTTATTTAATTTCAATTATCTGATTCTGGAACTGAATAGAATCTCTCTTCTCTGCATTCAACTGTTTTGAATTCAAAGTTTTGTTTTAAATCAGATTCATCAAGTCCTTCATTTAAAAGTTTTTCAAAATAAGATTCTCTAGTTAACCTACTTTTTAGATATCGAAAATAAAGAATGATAACCAGGTAGGTTAAGAATCCTGAAAATCCAACAAAAAATGCTGAACCTAATGCACTACCATCTTAAGTAATACTAATATTGATTACATTCTCCATCTATTCCAAAAATGAAAATGAACAGGATAGTATAATATGAAAATAATAGCAGTATTATCAAAATTTGATATTTCTTGGCCTTATAAATAAGGTTTGATGATAAAATCTCATTTTTCAATTCATTATTTATTTTCATCATTCTGTATACATCGAAGATCATAATAAGAACGATCAAAATAAGAATAAAACTTAGAATATATCGAAACAAGTTAAAATCTTGAGAGTTGGAACAATAAAAGTCTTGATATTTTTCAGATGGTGAAATACCTGTGCAGAGATTTCTTAATTAAAATATTCATACTTATTTTTAAAGCAATTACCCCCTTGACAACTATAATAAAAAGAGACCCACAATCTAGTGGGCTCTTTTCTAAATGGAGTATAAAGTTGATAATATGATAGCATAAAAATTTAACCTATATTAAAAAAAGTACCTACTTATTATTACAAGAGTCTCTACTATCATAAATAGTTGAAATGTATGTTTTATTAATCTGATGTTTTAGGATCGATTTATCTAAATTAGTTTCTCTTAATTTTCTGATTATCTGAACTATTTGTCCATCAAAGAAGTTGCTCTAATTTTGTTATAATATTAATTTCTATTATTTTAATATCGATATTATTGGATCATCCAATATAAATAGTAAACTACTAATATTAGAAAATTAAATGCCCTATGTTTTTTAATTGCATAAAGGTAAGAATTCCAAATTAATTTAATTATTAGTAGTTCTAAACATTGAACTATTCGAATTGTAATAAAAAAATGTCCTTAAGTAGAAAGTATTTATTTCATTCTTTGTTAATTTTATATCTTCATTATATTCCTATTTAAATAGCAAGAAATTGATTAAATTTGAAGAATCCTATTTGATTTTATATTATAAAATGTTCAAATTACTGATTGTAATTGCTTCAAAGAAAAACAGAATTTAATGTTAAAGTTGAATTTTTTTAATTAATTATTTTTAAAAGCATTTTAAATTTATATATATAAATAATTATTTCTAACTTTTTTTTTTTTAAACTTAATCTTGGTGATGATTCCAGCTCTTTATTAATTTAATTAAGACTTCAGTTAATAACTAATCAAATTTACTTTTGGAATATTTTATATATGATTAATAAAAATATTGTAATAATTTTCCAATTCATAATTTTATTAGTTTAAGCATTAAAATGGTTATAGACTATTCCTTATTATATGTGGTCTCTACCTACTTTCATTTATAATAACTCGTTTTAAATTTCATCAGATTATTTTGCCCTATTCTATTCTTTTGCACTATTTGAAGCCATTAACTAATGAGATTTTCAATTATTGAAAGCATAAAAATCACATTTTGTAATTAATTAATCTCTTCCACAGCCTAAAATATTAGATTGCCAATTTTTAATATATTAATTAGTTTTGTTTTTGTTTGTGTTCAATCCTAAAAATATTTCTTTATTTATTCGAACCATTGTAATTTCCTATTTACTTCTCATAAGGAGTACTTAATTGAGGTATCTTTGTTGGCAATTATGTCCAATTTAGAATTGTCCTATCTAAGAATACAAGTAAGGTGGATATTCTGATTACTATTTTTGTTACATAGAATTACAATTTTATTAAAAATTCACACATTCCTTAGTTTATTTAAATAATTTGCTTCAAAATATCTAAGAAATAAAGGGTTAAAATTGACTTTTATCTATTGCTAATGTATTTAGAATATATTATTTTGAATGCTTGCTTCGAGAACTTGTGATAATTTTTAAGAATTTCTTCATAATTTTCACTAGTTTATAAATTTAGTTATATTAATTTTTATTAATGGTATTATAATTTATGTCAAGGTCATTTATTTGAAACAGATATTAAATACAACATTTTTAAATATGGTGAAAAAATTATTTAGGAAAATAGGAGGATTTTCTTGTAAAATGTTAGGTCTGAGATTAATTTTGTTATTGTTTAAAATATATGAAAAGAATCACTAAAAGTAACACAAAAAACAAACTTCCAAATTGGAAGACTTGAATTCTTATTCCGATTTAACAATCATTACAATTAGAAGAAAATTCAAATGAATATCAATTTTAGAAATAGTCTTTTCCATTTTTTTTTTTTATGATTATTGATTTAAATAAAAAATATATCACATCATGTGATTTAATTTATATTAAGTTAAAAAGTTTAAGAAAGATTTCTTAAATTCATAATATTAAGTTAATGCTTTTTAATTTCCATTTAATACTATGTTGCCTGTTTGTTCGTCTAAATGCCTAATGGTAATAACACTATACATATCTGACATACGATAATTTGTTTCTTGAGTCTACAAGCACAACAGCATACTATGAAGCAGAAGCATTTGTTAAAACCACAACACCCCTATCAACTGCCTATTTTATCAATTGCACAACTCCTTCTACAAGCTACATTACACTAAACAAAGATAATAATAGTGCTAAATAATATTATAGTCAAAATCCGCAAAGTGGGTGCTTTGTTTCCTTTGATCTATATTTTCATGATACTTGGTCAAACGAAGCCATCACCTTCTAAATTGCATCGTTTTCCTACACCTATACTTACACATCCCCAACAAGTTATCCTTTGTCATCAGGATTTTGTGATTCCATTGTTCATGACGTCAAAACCATAAATTTTACAATACCTTCGGCATCATATGGCTCTATAACATTTTCAACATCTGTGAGTGGGAATGGATAAGTATCATTAAGAAATATCATGTTTTCTCAATTTTCTATAACTTGTTTTCCATCTTGTTAATAATGCACAGGACCAGAATACAATTAATGTACAGCATGTTATTATGGATCGCCAACCAATAATATTTGCCCCTTATGCCCTTCAAATTTATTCTACAGATAAAATTCAGGTTGCAAACAAAATTGTCAATTTAATGTCCAAAAATATGTAAATGGATTCTGTTCCAGCAGTTATTGTAAATATTGATATAAATTTAGCATCATCACTTTTTGGATCTAGTTTCTACTCTTCTGCAAGTATTCTCTAATGTTCTTTGATTTATGATCCTCAGAATGTTGATACTACTCCTGGAATCCAGTACGTTAGATATAGCTCTTTGTTTGGATACTTTAAATTCAGCTCTGGATTTTATAGATTTATTAGTTTTTCTGCCAGCTAATAGAGTATTTATTTAATAGGATTGAAATTGGAGCTTTGGATTTTTAATGACATACCATAAGGATGTGGTATAGAATTTAAAATTAATAATACTTATTATGGTTCAATTTTCTAAACAAATTCAGGGGTTTAATCTCATAAAGTTGAGATAGAAGGCGTTAACTCCTAATCTGATTGTAATTCAACATACACTACTTGCCAGTTGTACCAAATATATGGATACTTTGATATTCCTCCATACTCGTTTTTATTGTCAGTGAAAGGGAATTATACGTAATATTATTTCTCTATACAAAGAATTTCACACTCCGCATGGGGAGTAAGTTATGTGAGTGTCTCAAAAGGATATTGCCCTAGTTCATGCTCGACTTGCGAATTACCATTTGTATGCCTTACTTGCATTTCAGGGTATTATAAATATAGAGATGGTACTTGCACATATTCCTGTTCTTAACCTTATCAGAAGCTTGTCGGTTCTTATTGTTAAGATTATGATGATGAAACTCCTTGTAATAATAGTGACTTATACTAGATTCTAAATTTTTGATTAAAGAGTATTTAAGTCTTGGAAATGACCCTGCATAATATTCAAAGTATACATTAGTATTTCAAACAGGTGTTAATCTCTTGAAAGGCTCAACTATCTTCTATTCTTATTGGAACTACATGAGAGTTTTCGGAGGTAAATATATTTGGGCTTAGGCTAAATTTTCAAGAACGTTTAGCATAACAGCTCCTCATCACGGTGTCACTATAGGATTTTACATATTGTATGGGCCTAACTTCCCTTCAGATGGTCTCTTTCGATATTCAATTGATTCTCTCGCAACAGTTGAAAAATCATTAAATGATGGATATACAATTAATGAGGACGAAGATGACGGTACAAAATAACAGAGAATTTATGAGAAAATAGATCATAATGAGAATTCAATTACAATTACATGGGAGTGTTTTGGATCAAATAATGAACCTGTAGAAGCATATTGTGCTTTTTATTATCTTTACATTGCTGTTCATTATTGTTAGCCATATTGTTTGGAATGCACAGATTAGACTACATGTACTCTATGGGAAAGTACGTATAACTCAAATGTGATTAAGTTTACTTAAGCAGAATGTTAGTCTAATGAATATTACTTTAGACCTTCTCTTACCTGTTTAGAATGTCCTTAATCTTGCTTGAGTTGCACTTCTCAATAATATTGTTCATCCTGTAAAGATACTTATACTTTAACAAAAGAAGGGTGTGTTTGTAATATAAATTAATTCGAGTAAAATAACTAATGTAATGATTGTCCGATTGAATGTAATTAATGTTTAAGTTCGACTCAATGTATAGAATGCTTAACAACAAATAACAGAAGGCTGGTAAATGAATAATGTGTGTGCATAGATGGTTATTATCCAATAATTGGTAGTCCAATTTGTTTAATTTGCCACAACTTTTGTGAAACTTGTTTTGGTCCAACAAATAGTGATTGTCTAACCTGCAAAAATATAAGTATGATTTAATAAGTAGAATCAACATGTTCATGTCCATTAAATACAAGTTATTAAGAGTCAACAAAATCATGTATTTCATGCCACTTCTCATGCTAAACATGCTTTAGATCAACTGTTAATGGTTGTCTTACTTGTGATGCATTATAGTTTCGTGTCTTGAAAGGATTAGAATGCGTTTGTCAACCTGGATATTACGAGATGAACGATGCTTGTACAGGTATTAAATTAACATATCACATAGCCTGTCCATTAGAGTTAGATAATACTTTGAGTTAATGTTTTAAAGAATGTAATAGTAATTCAACAATTTGGCACGTTGAAATATGCAATTCATGTGATGATGGTTTTGTACTTGAATATGGTGAATGTCGGCCTATTTGTAATGATCTTTAAGTGTCAGGATATGAATAATGCGAAGATGGAAACAGTTTATTAGATGATAAATGCTTCAATTGTTAATATTAATGTCCACTAAATTGTTTGACTTGTGATTCATCTACAATTCTGCCTTGTCCTGATGTATGCGGAGATGGTTTAATAACAGGTAATGAAGAATGCGAGGATGGAAATAATATTCAATATGATGGATGTCACAATTGTAAATATTAATGTTAACCTTAATGTACAAAATGCATAAAAGGATTATGTTATGAATGCGCAACATTCGGATGGTACATCGATCCTACTTAGAGTCCTTGGATTTGCAAAGAGAAGTGTGGAGATGGCTTAATAGTAGGTACTGAATAATGCGAAGATGGAAACTCTATTGACACAGATGGATGCAAAGATTGCAAATATTATTGCAGACCAGGTTGTAAATCTTGTGATTACACAAATAAAATATGCTTGAGTTGTGAAACAGGATTTAAACCAGTCTCATACTATTGCTAGAACATATGCGGAGATGGTTTAATAGTGACTGATCCAAATGGAATTTATATTGAATAATGTGATGATGGCAATACTACCTCTGGAGATGGATGTTCTAGTACTTGTAAATTTCAATGTCAATCATCAACTATTTGCTTATCTTGTGTTGAGTTAAGATGCGAGAGTTGTGCTGCAGGGTATATACTAACAGCAGACAAGGTTTGCCTACCTGTTTGTGGAGATTCTGTTAAAGTAACATCGGAACCTTGTGAAGATGGATTAATACTGCCATATTAAGGATGTTAAAATTGCAAACCCAAATGCTAACCTTCTTGCAAAAATTGTAGTACAACAGGTCTGGGATGTTTATCATGTGATACTGGATATCAAAGAATAAAGAATACATGTCATCCTATCTGTGGTGATAAATTAATAACGCAAGATGAAGAATGTGATGACGGTAATCTAGTTTATGGAGATGGATGTCATTAATGTAAATTCAATTGCGAAGATTCTTGTGCATTCTGTCTCAAAGGCGTTTGTTTAGATTGTATAGTAGGATATGTATTAAGTAAATCAAGGTGTTTTTCAATTTGTGGAGATGGAATCTAAACAGTCAATGAATAATGTGAGAATGTTGGGGATATAGAACCTTTTAATGCATGTAATAATTGTCAATTCTAAAATGGAGAAAATTGTTAAATTTTCAACTTTGGTCTCTGTTAGCTTTGTAAAGAAGGATACGAATTGTCTCCAAATTTATCATAATAATGTATTAAATCATTAGATTAACCTAATGGTATTGTTGATCATAGTTTGTTTCCCCTTTAAGATAATTGTTTAAAATGCAATCTTTAAGCTGATTATGATGAATTCAACCAAACTTGTATACTCCATTAAGAAACATAAATCTATTGTGAATTGGCTATGAAATTATCTCCAAATCTCTATTGCAATTATTGTTTTCCATTGTGCATTGAATGTAATAATGAAGTTTGCGTTAAATGCTAAGAGGGCTATTATCTAAACTAAAAAGACCAATGTGTATCTTAATGTGGAGATGGAATCCTTGCTTTTGATGAATAATGTGAATTTAATGATAAGGATTGCTATAGTTGCTAGACTCTGAAACCTTAATATTGTAAACATTTTCATGAAACTTGTTTATTATGTTAATATGGCTATCACCTAGATGTTGTAAACAATTCCTGTTACTCAGTTTGTGGGGACAATCTAGTTGCATCGAATGAAGATTGTGAGGACGGTAATGAATTTAAATATGATGGATGTTATAATTGTAAGTATCAATGCCAATTGGAATGTTTAGATTGTCAATTGGGTAAGTGCTTTTAATGTGATGATACACTTGTGTTGAATTAGTCCAAAAGAATATGTGAAGATTTGAGATTGTGTGATGATAAATAAGGATTATATTATGATGATTTTACAAATGGTTGTGTGGCTAGATGCGGAGATGGAATAGTTGCTGGTAAGGAGGATTGTGATGATAACAACACCCAACCCTATGATGGTTGTTTTGAGTGCGGTTATCAATGTGATAAGAATTGCACTAATTGCTAAAAGGGAATTTGCTTTGAATGCCAATTAGGATTTCAATTAAATCAACAGAAGTGTCAATCTTAATGTGGAGATGGAATCAAAAATGGAAATGAGGAATGTGATGATTAGAATGATATACCTAGAGATGGGTGTACGTAATGCAAAGTGGATCCAAATTACTAATGTCAAGAAGATACCAGTAACCTGAGTTTTTGTTATAAATGTCAGGATCACTGTCTTGAATGTAATTACAGAGATTTGGCAATTATTGAATGTTAGAAATGTGAGAGTGGATACTTTCTAAAGGATAACTCATGTAATTAATGTTCAGAGAAGTGCGAAGAATGTGAAAATTCTCCCAATAATTGTAAATAGTGCATGACACAGGATTGCTCCACATGTGACAATATCTCAGGCTTATATTTAGATAAATAATTAAAATCATGTATTCCTAAATGTGGCGATAACATAATTGCAGGGATCGAGTAATGTGATGATGGTAATAATATAGATATGGATGGTTGTAACTCAAAATGTAGCATAGAAAAAGATTTTATTTGTAATCAAGGTGTTTGTTTTGAACCACCGAAAAAATCAATTGACTTTACTTACAAGAATTCTACCACTACAAGCGACATTGATTTGCTGTTTGGAGAAGTAGAATTGGAAGGAGTTTGTGATAAATTATAAATAACCATAGAAGAATTCTAAACAAATGAATTCAATTATTCAGTTTTCAAAAAATCTGAGGTCGAGGACAATAAGGTAGGGTGTGAAATAAGGTTTGACTTCTTCAAGACTATTTTAGAATCAAATCTAATTCATTTGCTTGTGCCTTTAGTTGAAGAATCAAATAGAATTCTCATTGAAGAATCCAGAGAAATAGTGATAGTTCCCAGGAAAAAAGTCTATTACAATTAAGAATAATAAGCCCAAGCAAAAAGTGTAGTTGCAGCCTCATCTACATTTACATTTTTACTTCAACTAATTGGGCCACTAACAATAGTTTTGGGCGGATTTAATTTTTTCTGGACCATTTTAGATATTTTGACATGGATCAATAATTTCTATTTCCTAAACGTAGACTATCCTCTAAATGTCAAGATGTTTTTTAATTAATTAGAATGGGGCGATATAATCAATATCCCAGATGTCCTATCATTAAATTAACCAGGTGATGCATATTATTTTGAAGCTCCTCCTAAATTTGCAGAGAAAGATGTTAACCCCTTATTCTTCAATAATATTCAATTATTCGTTGCAATGATTTTTCTTGTGTTCATTTTGGATTTTGTATCAAGATTCTATGTTCACTTGATCAATAATAAATATTACAAAAAATCTTAAACAGTTCATCAAATAAAAATCTTCTCAGTTTATTAGTAATCCAATATAGATCCAAGTATCAATAAATCAGAATAGATCATAAAATAGTTCTCTCAACCTACACAAAAACCTCCACATATACTAGATCTAATTTATAAAGAGGCAGTGTGGTTTAATCAGAATTTTAGAGCAAAATTAATCTAAGTTATTGGCTTGGTGTTTTTAGATATATGTTTAGCATGTGTATTGTAATTAAAATATACAAAGAATTCAGACTTTGTTATTATTATCATTAACATCGCATTTGCTTATTTGGGTGTACTATTTATAGTAACAGTGTTTAAATTGTATAAATTTGTTTGTTCCCAGCATCCCATTCTTTATGTAAATAAATAATTTTCTTACTATTATTCTTCCTTATATGAAGGAATCAACACTAATAAGAATTTGGCTAAAAATTACTGTATCGTAAATTTGATCCGTAAGACCATGTTTATCTTCTTTACTGTTTATTTTTACGAATTACCTTTGCTCTAAACATCCTTTTGTTGTTTATCGTGCTTTTCCAATTTGGCTTTGATTCTTTATGAAAACCCTTTTGAAAATAAAAAGATCCTAATTTAAACAGCCATTCCAGACATGTGCATATTCATAATTATTTTCTTGACTGTTGTCTTAGCTATTCATGATGTTAGCTAGATATTAACATTTGATGAAAAGTATATGTTAGGCTGGATTATTCTATTTTTCATAGGCTTCTCTATATTTGTACAACTAATTTTCCTGTTTAAGCAATTTTATGAGGATATGAAAGAAAGATATAATTCAATAAAAGAATTTATTAGGAAAAAATAAGAACAGAGCAAAGGATGATTTGTAAAATTATTTAAATGTATTTAAATTTTATATTAGAACTTTCATTTATTTTATTTTAAACAATTACATTCTTACCTAATGATAAGTGACATTTGATTAATTTAGATTTGTGCTTTTAGGAATTAAATTTTAGCTACATTAATTTTATATAAAATAATGGAGCATTAAAATGTTTTTAAATATTTAAAGTAAAATAAGTGACGAAAATAGCTGTTCATTCTATTTATCCTAAGGTTTTGTTTTATGATTATTATTTATTTTAATGTCTAAAATGGTTTTCTTAATTGAGTCATTGACTTTATATTAAAATTATTTTTTTTTCTATTCAATTAAAGTGAACTATAAAGGACAAGGTTGTAAGAGTGGAAGTATCATTCAAAACCTATTAATCGAAAAATCAGAATTGAACTTTAGGAACATGTCTCGAAAGTAATTTAAATTCATCAATCACTATTTAATTGTATTTTAATAGAAACAAAATGTACATTTAAATTTTATAAATAACCATCGATACTTATTTTAAATTAGTAATAGAATTAAAGGGCTATTTAGGTTAATGATTTAGAAATAATTTCAATATTTTAAATTTAAATGGACAATAATTAAACACTAATATGTTCAGAACATCAAATGCAAGTGCAATTGATTGTTTTAAATAAATAATTGACAAAGTAATAGAGACTATTGTGCCAGTAGTGTATCAACAATATGGAGGGAAATTATAGGTTTATTGGATATGATAAATTTAAATAATATGTAGATGATATTCAACATGAAAAGAATCAAATAATTGATAAAGTAGTCAATAAAAAATTAGAAATAATTGAAATAATTTAGAACTAAGTTGATTAATCAAAATCTGAGTAAATTCAAAAATTTGATCTCCTGCAATCTTAGATTAACATTTGGAAAGAAAATTTAAATAAAACAAAAGCGATATATTAATAATCGAATTATTATTAAAATGTTGATTTATTTTTGGAAAACGGTTTACAATATCTGTAAATAAACCAATTACAATTCTACACAGAATTGAGGGAGACTCTAATCGCTCTTCAACAAAATTATTAACCAAAGATAATTCTATTGCTTAATCAGCTTATTGAAATTCCAAAATTACTCTAAGCAAATTATGGCATTTTTGAAGCTCTCTAGAATGAGGAAATATCAAACTTAAAAGTGGATAAACTATCGACTAAAGTAGAAATTAAATAAATGAATGAGGTTTAGGCTTAAGATGAATGGTGTTATGCAATTCAATTTGATAAAAAAGGAGAAAAAATGATATCTACTTCTTCCAAAGATATAAAAGTCTGGAGCTTTAATCAAGGCAAATTTCAATTAATATAAAAATTGAAAGGACATCTAGATAATGTAACGTGTTTACTATTCGCTCCATAATCTGATTGCATCATCTCAGGCTCATAGGATCAAACCCTAATGTGCTGGAGTATGAATGATAAAAATTAATATATATCCTAATTTACAGTCAAGTAGCATAGTGCGAAAGTTTATTGCATTATTTTAAATCAATTTGGAGATGAACTTATCTCTTCAAGCAAAGATAAATCAATTAAAATCTGGAAATTTGATCCAGTTGGCAAAAATTTACAGATTTAATAATCATTAGAAAAACATAATGATTCTGTGTACTCGGTGTGTTTAAATTAGTCAGAAACTTTATTAGCCTCTTGTGGACAGGATCAATAAATAATAATTTGGAAAAGAGACGAATAAAGTAAATGGCAATTCAATTAGGTTGTTACTTAATCAATCCAAGATTTTGGTAAGAAACTTCTATTTCTAAATGATGATTAATTATTATGGATGACATCTAGTTAATATAATAACTGTATCTAGGTCTATGAATCCAAAAATGGAGTATTCCTGGAAAATGAGGAAAAGACAATTTCTCTAAACGGAACTTCACAATAGGACTATGTCTCATTTCCAATACAATATAACAGGGAAAAGAACTTGCTGATTGTGAGACATAAATCAATTATTTATTTATTGAGATAATCTTTTGAAGGTAAATTTGTAATTTTTACCAAAATACCCTGCTAGGATGAAAATAGTTATGGGGCTCTATCACCTGACGGAAAATATCTGGTATTTTGGGACTGCAGGTATTACAAGAAATAAAGAACTAATGGATAGTATTAGGTAATTGAATTCATTTATTAATGATTTTGATTACTATAACTTTTTCAGAGTGAATAAAAGTATTATAATTGCAAAAAGTTTATTTCAATCTAAACATTTCATAAAAGTTTCATTATCATATTTCAATATCATTTATTTAATGATTGTATTATTTCTATATATTTTTGGAATAATTCTCAAATTACCCTTAATTTTAGTCCTAGATTATCTTTAATCACTGTTATATTGATAAATTAAGATTTAAATAAAGTCAATTATAGATCCATTCACAAAATGAAAATAAATTATCAACTATTATTTATTAATATACAATTCCTTAGGATTAAACAGTCACTTTCCTTTCATAAAGCCTATAATGTTTAAACAAATTTACAAAGTTTGACGCAGTTGAACTTAATTATTCTATCTAATTCAAATTAATTAACTAAATATTCATAAAGATGTCTGAAATGTTCATAGATTAAAGTTAATCTATAATAAATCATCTCTGAAATGAATAAAATTACTTAAAGAAGGTTCTTAGTTCATACAACTATTGGAAGATTGTTATAAAACTGAAACTGTATTGTTTTTTTATCTCATATCTTTATCATTAAAATAAGCCAATGAGATTTAATTATCTAGTCATTAAAAAGTGAATTCAAGCAAATCAAGGATTAAAAATACATTAGATTTATAAAATCAAATGATATCAAAAACGATAATTTAAGGAATTGTTTCTTAACTCCTTTACCTTCGTCCACATTTACAGATGATAAAGTGAAGGATTGAGTGATTATGATGGCATTTAAGAGATGGAGCCAGGGTAGGAAACTTCAGAGTTCACAACTCCAGAGTAGATTACTGAGGCTAGTTTATTGGGGAAGATGTTGAATTCATGTCAGTAGTTGCAACAAATCGTACATGATTACAAAGAAGGATTTCTGAGTTGATTTAATATATGAGGGCAAAAATTTCTGAATCAACAAAAATTTTTAGAAAGTAGATGTTTGTGTGATGAAAAAAATATATTAATGATGATTGGAATCATCGAAGAATTAAAATGAACAAGAGGAATATTTCTAAAAACTCAAATTCTTTAAATATGGAAATTTGGATTGTAAACTTAAAATTTCTGATTAGATCTTACTAAGAAGATTAAGAATTCATTTATCCAAAATTTTGAGTGGGTATGTTTATGAATTTCATTTAATTCTTAAAAATATTCCTCTTTTATAATTTATATAGTCTATCTGAATCTATATAATATGAATAAGAGAAAATGTTAGAATAAAAGATATTTTCTTCTATAATAATTTTGAATATTTTATAGTTTGATTGTTATACTACATTTTTTTGAGGATGTTCATCAAATTATTATTAAATCTGATAATAAAATCATATCAAAACAACTTTTTATTATTAGGGCATGTTGTTCCTAGATTTAAAATTAAAGAGGTTTAAGAAGTTTTTAATTCACAAAATTTTCTTATGGAAAGATAATAAATGTTATTTAATCAGCCTTAGATTTAGAAAAACGGTATTTGATTTGAATTTCTATGTTGAATAGTGATAGTTTAATGAATTTGGAGGATTTTCAAAGATAAATCAAATTTCTAGTCACAGATTACTTTGCATAACTGTGAATGGTAATATTTTCCTTATTCATGAATACTTCACTCCGCACCAGCAAGGTTCAAAACATTATTAACAACTTAATAGGAATGAATTCAAGATATTAAATTAGCAATTTATTGATATACTCTTAAGCTAAAGTTAAAACATGTAGAAAAAAAAACATAATTAAGAAATCAAAATTATGGAAGAAATATGATACTTAAATCTCCAAAAGTATAAACATTTATATAAATAACCATATTGTACAGATAATTTCAATCATTAAAGGAAATTTCTTTTACTTTTATTAACCCTCTCTCCTTTGTATTCTTCATTTCTGTCCAAATCCCTATTTTTTTATGGTTTTTATAAGCTCCACTATAAACAACTTACGAACTATTATTGTAATCATCACTCAATTCATTCCACCTACCAATCTTAATCTCGAATCCTCCTTCATCATATGATCCTCCACCGCTAGAGATATCATTTAATTTTTATTTTACATCTATTTAAAGGATTTATGTTAATCCTCCCTGTACCTAATATCCCATCGACCACATTTAATACCAGCTTGGTATTCACCAGCATATATAATTTACGAAGTATCTCTAAATCCATCTTACAACTCAATCCATTTCCCAATTTTCATGCCATTGCAAGCTTTGTCATACGAACCGCCTCCACTAATGATTTCTGTAATAATGTACATAGATTTAAATTGTTTTTAATTCACTTGTCTATACTTAATATCCCATATTCCAACCTTTTAATCAACTTAATATTCACCATTATAAATGATCTGTGAATATCTTGCAAATTCAGTGCTCAACTCAATCCACCTACCAATTTTCATACCATTACATCTTTCATCATAAGATCCACCCCCACTATATTAAATATTTATTATTTGTACATTTATTCTTCTCTATACTTTATAATCCATTCACCAAATTTTTTGTTTTCTTTGTATTAACCTTCATACGTGATGTAAGAAGCATCTCTAAACGAATCACTTAATTCTATCCACTCCCCAATTTTAATATCATCGCATCCTTCTTCATAGAATCCACCGCCGCTAAACTAAATTTTGTTACTTTACATGCATTCGTTATCTTATGTGCTAGGATCTTAATACCAAATATTCCATTTATTTATTTTATGACCATTTTTATATTCACCAGCATACGTTACTTATTTATCGTCTCTAAATCCTTCACATAATTCGATCCAATCCCCATTCTTAATACCATAACCATCTGCATCATAAGACCCTCCTCCACCAAAAATTTAATTTCTAAATTACATCTTATTGTTAGGCTCATATTAATCTTTCTTATAATTGATATCCCATCTGCCAACCTTATAACCATTTTTATATTGACCCGAATAACTCACTTATGAATAATGAAAAAATCCATCGCTTAGCTCAGTCCATTATCCCATCTTAGTTTCATTACCTTGTAAATCATAGGATCCGCCACCTCTAACATAAGATTGAAATGAATTCCCTACATCTATTTGAAGGGTTCATGCTAATCTTCCTTATAGTTAATATCCCATCTGCCAACTTTATAACCGTTTTTATATTAACCAGAATAAGTCACTTATGAATAATCAAAAAATCCGTCATTTAATTCAATCCATTCTCCAATTTTTGTTTCATTACCTTCTAAATCATATAACCCACCTCCACTAAAATTAATCATATTTGCATTTTACATAAATTATTTTTTGTACATAATATCCCATCGGCCTACTTTTTTACCATTTAAATATTCGCCATAATAGGTCACTTGTGATGCATCCCAAAATCCTTCACTTAACTCACTCCATTTCCCAATTTTAATTCCATTATCATAATGTCCAATTTCTCTAAATTCATTTCAATAAGTTACTCTATTTAATCTTTCCATTTCTAACTCCAAGCACCTACTCTTTTATCCTGTTTGTAATAGCCTATCTCAACTACTTTTTTTTCGCTAAAATACTTTAAATTGTTATGATTACTCCCAATAATTTTCACATAAATCAATCCATTTTCCTTCCTTTTCGCCTAATATATTGTACAAACCACCACCAACTTATTATCCCTTCCAAATAATATCCCACTATTTATATTTATATCCATCAACTCCATATTATCCCTCGAATCGCAGATGTTTTATTTATTCAAGATTTAGGATTACTTATTCCTCTTTTTAACCTTATTTAAGCTTATCTCTTTAAAATAAATAATCTATTTTACACTCTTAGAGTATATCCATTTTTCGAATAAACCTTATCTCCATTCGGTTGGGTCATTAATGAAAATTTTGTTGGTTTTAAGCCTTCATTTTATTTTTCTAATCCATTGAATTAAATAACTATTTGCTTCTTTTACTTTTAAGCCCTTTTTAAGGAAATACATTTACAAAATATTTTTGACGAAATCAATTGAATGATTAAGACTATACGCTGAACTCACTAATTTTTCCCAAAATATAATAACCTTAGGCATTTATTATAAAACAGCATCCTTCTTTTGCCACCAATCTTTTAAAGTATTTTCATTTAAAAATTCGATTAGAAATTATAAGTCTTCATTAGAGCATTCGAGTGGATTTAGGTGTTATCCTAATAAATTTTGAAACCTACTGTCTTCTTAATGAACAAATTTTGAAATACAATTTATTAATTCCTTTAAGTTCGAAAGTAGAAATATTATTTCCTCTTACAATTTTTCAAGTTAAGTTTGAATTGTTTTAAATTAAGTAACGCTATTGGAAAGCTGATACTCTGATTATAATTTCGAGAATTTTTCTAGAATCTATTCCTAAAAAATATGATTTAAAATTAATTGATGATTGAAGTCCTCCTTTTTGTAACCACATAAGGAACAAAATTTTCGTTAACATTGATGTTTGGCCGTACAAATACTGATTAATTGAAATTAAGGGTGAAAGTCACAAAATTGCTGAGAAGTGTACATCAATTAAAATATTAACAATAAATAGTAACCTTATTTCAAATTATTCAAATTTATAGTTTCAATAAAATAATTCTATTATCATCTTTCTGGAAGGAATAGAAAACCATTCAAAATTACAAAGAAATCACTATAGATTATATCATAATTCAAATTTGTAGAGGTAAATAATTATTTTATTAATTTTTTTTACAAACTCATTTATTAGGCTTCTAATTCTGTAAGGTTGAGAATGAAACTTAATCTTATGTTTCAAGTGTAACTTGGTTTATGATTCCCAAAAACTTAAACTAAATGATTCTATTTGATCTTCAACCCTTCATCATTCTAGAGAATGTTCTTATCTATAATAGTTGCATCTTGATTCTCAATTAATAGATCCTTAATTTAACTTTTGTGATATCTTGACCCTAATTTACTTTAAGCATTTTCATTATTCTTGCTTAATACTAATATGTATTTTTAATTTTATCAAATAGTGAATCATTTTATATATTGTTCAATTGATTGTTTGAAAGAAGTCCAAAAAAAAAATTTATATAAGCTTATAATAAAATATCTTTGAATATTTTACTTCGAATAAATGTCAAAAAGGAGTTGCTTAATAATAAATAATATATTTCATATTTGTCTAATAAATGACAAACCCATGAAAAAGATTTAGAATTGATTTTTAAATATACGTTGGCATTAATTCTCAATATATTCAAGAAACTACAATTGAGAGGAGGTTAATATATGCTAATTGATTTTAAACTGATCTTCATTGTTAATTTAAAAATCGCGATAATATTTGAAATAGCATCCACTTAATTAAACTAACCTATTACATTAATAAACAAAGAATAAATTATCGAATATCTTCACTGTTTTATCGAAAATTTTTTGAAAAAAATAATATTTTAATGAAATGAAATATTGATTTCAATATTGACTACTAATTTTATCAAATTATAAAGCACTATTAGTTCAATATTAAATTTAAAATTTGAATTAAGGACAAAATGGATTTTATTTGAAAGAAGTTTATCATAAAGAACAGATGTGCTTCTCAGGATTTAATTTTTCGTAAATACAATAAATTTCCTCAAATTACTAAAATTAACTGGTAATTAATTAAGTATTTAACATTTCCTTGATTCTTGAATTTGGTTATGAATTAATAAAAGAATTAAAAAACTTAATTTTAGGTTCTTAAAATTGCATCAAGATCCTAAAAAGAATGGTGCTAAGCAATTGCAATAAATGATGATTGCTCTTTACTTTTTATAGGATTTAAATCAGCAATTAAGGCTTTTGGATTCAATAAGGAGAATCTGAAACAGCATCAAATTCTTAATCATCATACTAATTATATAACTGCTCTAAAAATATGTAAATCTAAGTTTGCTAGCTCTAATTACTTTCTCATATCAGCATCAGATGATAAGACAATCATAATTTGGGAATAAGCAGGCTCATAATTCTAAAATCCATCTTGGAGTTGCTATTAAAGATTATACGGGCATGAGAATAATGTAAATTGCTTTCTGTTTTTAGAAGAAGAAGAATGCATCATATCTGGCAGTGCAGATTTTTCAATAAAATTTTGGAACACAACCTAAAAAGACAAGTACAAATGGTCCTGCTTATAAACAATTCAAAATCATTCCTCTGAGATATGGGCATTGTCTATTAATCAATCTCAAGATATTCTGATATCAAGTGGAGAGGATGGAGTAATATTGGTTATA
This sequence comes from Paramecium octaurelia, assembly GCA_905182995.1. Lineage (NCBI taxonomy): Eukaryota > Ciliophora > Oligohymenophorea > Peniculida > Parameciidae > Paramecium > Paramecium octaurelia. The sequence continues at coordinate 383,438 of CAJJDP010000104.1, forward strand.
GAGTAGAATTCTAAAATTTGGATTGTGAAGTAAATAATTCAAGTTAAAGAATTTGGTTATAGAATTAGCTTTGTTGGAAATAATGTTTTTTGTTTTTAACCAGTATCTGGAAAATAACTGCATGTTTATCAAATGAATAATAACTAATCTTTCATCAAATCAAAAGACATCATTCTTTAAGAAGGAAACTGCAATTGTAAACCATACTTTCCAGCTACTTATATCAAATAAAAATCTCTTTTAATTAGTAAAGTGGGTTGTAAAATCAATCTTATTAGCATTTGCCACAACAGTGAGGAAGGTTATGTAGAATTAGTTCTTCAATAAGAAATTGATTTTGGAACTACAGATGGATGGGGATACATTTATGGATCTATTAGTGATGATGGCGTATATATAGCAACATGGGACTACAAATCACAAGAAATTTAAATAAGAGAATTAAAAGAAAAATAAGAAATCAAATAATATTGAGTTATTAAAAATATACATATAACATTTAACTAAATATAAGAATTCAAGAAAAACTTTAANTACTAATTTTATCAAATTATAAAGCACTATTAGTTCAATATTAAATTTAAAATTTGAATTAAGGACAAAATGGATTTTATTTGAAAGAAGTTTATCATAAAGAACAGATGTGCTTCTCAGGATTTAATTTTTCGTAAATACAATAAATTTCCTCAAATTACTAAAATTAACTGGTAATTAATTAAGTATTTAACATTTCCTTGATTCTTGAATTTGGTTATGAATTAATAAAAGAATTAAAAAACTTAATTTTAGGTTCTTAAAATTGCATCAAGATCCTAAAAAGAATGGTGCTAAGCAATTGCAATAAATGATGATTGCTCTTTACTTTTTATAGGATTTAAATCAGCAATTAAGGCTTTTGGATTCAATAAGGAGAATCTGAAACAGCATCAAATTCTTAATCATCATACTAATTATATAACTGCTCTAAAAATATGTAAATCTAAGTTTGCTAGCTCTAATTACTTTCTCATATCAGCATCAGATGATAAGACAATCATAATTTGGGAATAAGCAGGCTCATAATTCTAAAATCCATCTTGGAGTTGCTATTAAAGATTATACGGGCATGAGAATAATGTAAATTGCTTTCTGTTTTTAGAAGAAGAAGAATGCATCATATCTGGCAGTGCAGATTTTTCAATAAAATTTTGGAACACAACCTAAAAAGACAAGTACAAATGGTCCTGCTTATAAACAATTCAAAATCATTCCTCTGAGATATGGGCATTGTCTATTAATCAATCTCAAGATATTCTGATATCAAGTGGAGAGGATGGAGTAATATTGGTTATAGAGTAGAATTCTAAAATTTGGATTGTGAAGTAAATAATTCAAGTTAAAGAATTTGGTTATAGAATTAGCTTTGTTGGAAATAATGTTTTTTGTTTTTAACCAGTATCTGGAAAATAACTGCATGTTTATCAAATGAATAATAACTAATCTTTCATCAAATCAAAAGACATCATTCTTTAAGAAGGAAACTGCAATTGTAAACCATACTTTCCAGCTACTTATATCAAATAAAAATCTCTTTTAATTAGTAAAGTGGGTTGTAAAATCAATCTTATTAGCATTTGCCACAACAGTGAGGAAGGTTATGTAGAATTAGTTCTTCAATAAGAAATTGATTTTGGAACTACAGATGGATGGGGATACATTTATGGATCTATTAGTGATGATGGCGTATATATAGCAACATGGGACTACAAATCACAAGAAATTTAAATAAGAGAATTAAAAGAAAAATAAGAAATCAAATAATATTGAGTTATTAAAAATATACATATAACATTTAACTAAATATAAGAATTCAAGAAAAACTTTAACTAAAATAAAGTTAGAGAGAAATATTTTATAACTTAAGGATGAAAACTTATGAATATTTAGGATTCCATTCTTTGAGATAAATTCCAGAGCTAATTCTAATAAAAATTAGATGGAACGAATATATTTAGAGATTTCTCATAATACAAGTCTTGGAAATATGAAAACACATGATAAATTGGCAAGTTCTAATAGAGTTCCATTTATAAAAGATAAGAGAAATGTAATCATTATATTACAAACGCTTTAATATTCCAAAAAATATAATGATCATGTCAAAAGCCGCATTGATTAAAGAAAAATCTTTGATTATACTTTGTCAAATCATAATTTATCTAACGATACTCAAGTTTAAAAAAGTTATTAACTTTCAATTAAGTAAATTAATTGAGAGATTTTACCATTTCTTATCTGATTAAATGTTTAATCGCTGATTCAATTAAAAATTGAGTTTATGATTAAACTGATTATGATAGTTTTCATAATTATTTATACAAAAATAGAATAAATAGAAAAAATGATGTATTAATCCTTTGATATATATTCAATAATTTGTGCCGATACTAAAATGTATTCTCTCCCTTAAATCATTATTAGCTGAAAAGTTACTTAATCTCACATTCTTTGTGTTCCTTCCCAGCCGCAAGCATTATGACCCATTCCCCATTTTTCTAACCATTTTTATACTCTCCACTTTAAATGAGTTAATTTGCACTATTCATAATTCATTAATAATACTTTCTAAATTCATCAGCTATTTCAATCCATTTGCCATTTCTCATTCCAATTTCATCAAATAATCCAAAACCTCTATAATTAATTTCTTATTCAAATCATTACATCAATTTTAAGATGGAACTCTCCTTCAACATAGTATTCCAAATACCTTTTTTTATACCTTTTTAATATTCACCAATAAATGTAACTTGCTTGCAACTTTATAATTGTATTAAATAATTATTAATACAGATTATAATCGCTAATCAATTCTTCCCATTTACCAGTCTTTAATCCATTGTTATCAAATTATCCACCTCCACTAGTATTTATTTTGATTTCTTACATTTTAGTCCTAAATTAAAAGGTATCACCATCATATCTTGTTTCATTGTAATACACAATGGTCCATTTACTACTTCTTCTACCGTTTTTGTATTCACCTTGATAAATGTAGCTATTATATCTGTAAAAATGGTATAATAATTATTCAATAATATACTCTGAATATCTATCGCTCAAATCAATCCAATATCCTTCCTTCATTCCTTCTATATTATAAAAACCTCCTCCTCTAATTATTTTTATCATCATATTAATAGATACATAGTTTCTCCTTCAAATTTAGTACTCCATTGACCATATTTTTTATTATTTTTATATTTTCCTTTAGATATTACTTAAGCATTTCTTTAATTAATCAAAATAACTTACCTACTAAAGTAATCATCTAATTCGACCCATATACCTTCCTTCCAACCATGTAAATCATATAATCCTCCACCACTTTATAAAAGGCATCATAATTACATCTTTTCATATTCATCATCAATCCTCGATCTAAATTATGAGGTCCACATTCCTGACTTTAAGCCATTTTGATATTCTCCTTAAAATATAAGTTAATAATTCCTATTTAAATTATTGATAAATATACACCTGTAAAATCTATCACATAATTCTACCCAAACACCATTTTTCACACCTTTGAGATCATAAGATCCACCGCCACTAAAATAATAAAGCAAAAATAATTACATTACTCTAAATTTGTCCCCACTATACTCTTTAAACAGAGTAGCCCATTTACCAATTTTCAAACCATTTTGATAATCTCCACTGTATGTAATTTAAATGTAGCTATAATATTTCTAAATCAATGGAATCTACCTCTAAAATTAACTACATAGTTCGACCCAGTTGCCTTATTTCATTCCATGTTCGTTAAAATTTCCTCCGCCACTTTATAGGTTTATATAAAATATACATTTATTAAAACTTTGACTCTTCTGAGAACCGTTACTAAGTATTCCATCTTCCATATTTTTTTCCAAATTGATATTTACCTTCATAAATGACTTGACTAAGACTAATAATTTATAAATAAATTAAGAACATGCTAAAGAAATCACTTAATTCTATCCAATCGCCATCCTTTTAACCTTCATTGAAATATCCTCCTCCTCTAGATCGATGCTCTATAAAATTTTTACATCTTTGTGAATTCATAATTTCCTTTCCCTCTATACATGGTATTCCATGCCCCGCACTTTTTACCGTTTTAATAATCACCTTCATAAATAATTTAGCTTGATCTAAAATGTATTTAGTTGAATCATACCTTTAAAATTTTTCACCTAATTCTAACCACTTACCATTTTTTAATCCATTTTCCTTGTAAACTCCTCCACCACTAGATGAAAACAAAACTTTACATCTTTTTGTTTTCGAACACATAGATCCAAACACCTTATCTAATTCCATTTACGTAGTCTCCTATCTCATACACTTTTGCTTAGCTTGTAATATCATTTATGTATAATTACTCCCAAAAGTTATTTATCATCTCTTTCCAGATCCCTTCTTTATTGCCATTTTCATTGTAGAGTCCTCCAACTCCTTCATAATCGTCTTTCCATTAAGCAGTCCATTTTCCTATTTTTTTGAAATTCTAGTCCCAATTGCCTTTCCAATGTAGATGGTTAATTTATTCTAAATTTGTCATTATTTATTGGGCCCCATAGCAATCCCTTTAATCAAAGTTTTATTTACATTCTAATTATTCTTCCATCAATTGAATAAAGAATTTCATTATTATCAGACAGTTTGAACTAAAATTTCTTTTTGATTAACATATAATCATCGTTCTCATTAGGTGTTAAGCCATCCCCTTCTTAAAATTCTTTAGTAACTTATATTTGTTTTGGAAAATTATTTTATAAAATCTAATGTATCATTATATTTAATACAAAATATACTTTGATTTTTTAATTGAAATATCTTATTATATCAATTTTTGGCAATTAAATATAAAAGAATTAAATTTAAACTATGAAATAGAAAAGAATTTGAAATCCATTCAAAGAAAACAAGCTAAAATAATCTCTTAGAATAACAACCCTAATTATTTTGTATCTTTTGTTATGTATGATACGAAAATTAATGAATTAGCTAAAAATTGAATGATAAAAATTTAATTTTCAATTATAATTTCATAATTCTATTTCCGTATTTATATAACCAATATTTCTCATCCTATATTTTACTAAAATATAAAAGCCTATTATTTAGAATATTATAATAGCAATTAACGAATAAATCCATCTTCTTGAAGGAGTATCTAAGTCAGGAAGTATAAAAGTTATCTTATAAGATCCAGATGAAAAATCATTCTTGCATGAAGTCATCACTTGGAATGTATTTCTTTTTTCCTTATAATGGCATTTTAACATTCTTGTATATATTGGATAATATAAAACTGACCCATTATTCAATGCAAGGCATGTAGCGTTTTCACCCTCTTGATTTGTAATTAAAGCAAATCCGAGAGATGTAGTATTTAGCTATCCTAACATCAAAATAGGCTCTTCAAAATTGTTATTGAGTAATTTGGTAGTTTAGTAAACTCCTATAATATAGGTACTTCCTTATTTAAATTGTTGAAGTAGCAAGCCATTGGAATATATAGAATTTGGAATTAACGCCAAACCATTAGAACTTGGGGTAGTGGCGATAACTTTTCTAATTCCATCAAAAAAGGGCTAAAACAATTATAATATTAAAAATTATCCAAAGCCATCAGTACTGGAGATAAAGATGAATATTTAATTGTTAATTATTTGCAATATCAAAATTTAAACATATAGAACGGGTTTAGGGCTAATAATAAATCTGTGAAAATCATTTTTTTTCAATGTTATTGAATTTTCACTAAATTATAAATATTGAGAATAGGGCACATTATTAATGATGTACAAAATAACAATTAAATTTGATTAATTTAACTCTAAACTTGAATTTAATTGAGCTACTGAAAAATCTTAACAATCGCCATTAAAACCTAGTTTCTGCATGCTGTTGTTTAAAGAAGTAAAGAAGTATACATATTGATATTTGGAATTATAAGAGCCTAAAATAAAGTTAAATTATGCTATATTATTTATTTTAGATATCTCAATAAATTTATGGGGAATCAAAAATGAGTTAACATCTAAAACATTTCCAAAAGAGTCAAGGGAAATGCTAAGCCAATATTATGCAGTTTCATTTTGACAAATAGAAGATATTGTTAAATTAAAGGATGTTGATTTTAAGCACTCCGTAAAATTTAAATTAGAATAATCGTAAGATTAAAGAATTTCAAGTTTCAAATTAACAATTTTGATTTCGTTATTGTTTTACAGAACGAAAAATTAGTTATTTACTGCAGTAATTAAGGTGTAATTTTAATTGGGGATAGTAGTGAAATAACCGAAATTTGTTAGGTTGCACAAATTATTTGAATATTATTCTTCATCAAATTAATCAACATCTTCTACATATGAATTATCAGAACTATCAGAAAAATAGCAACGATTAGCCTGTCTATCAAGGATTATATTCATAGGGATTGTGAAAGTTCGATCAATTAAATTTAAGTCTTGAATAGACAAAAGTATAGTTTTATTAGTTTTTGGTTAGAAATAGGTAAAATTTGATAAGTAAATTAAGCTTTAATTAGGCGTAAATTAAATAGCTGTTTAATTGAATTAAGTAGTAATATTAAAATTATAGATCATAATTGGGTAAGAGTGTTCAAAGTTTAGAGATTAATTAACATAAAGTTTAAAACTTTGTCTAGTTGATAATTAATTGATTGTATTTGAATAATATAAGATTCCTTTAGTTGCACATGTCAATTATGACGATAAATTGAGTTAATAATATAAACTCATATGCTCGGGTAATTAAGGATTATAAACGAAAACACTGTAATTCGAAAATTGGACATAAAAAAACAAGTTATCAGATAGTATTTATACTAAATTCTTATCCTTAACACTCATCATATTTTTCATAAAAAATGGGTCTCTAAACTTTTGGATATTCCATACTTGGAAACATAGTTCAAACCCTTAATTGCAAATATAGGATAATACTAATTATTGGTCGACAATGTTTATATATTTAATTTAGAATTTACACTCTATAATTGAAATTGGTATTGGAATATTATTTTTACCAATAGCAATAATAATGACATTGTTAATATTATTGATAAACAAACATGAAGATAATGATTAAGGATTCACAGCTATTTATATTGGATTAAATTTTATCAAACTATTGGTATTATATAAGTTATTAATAATCGTTTAATTAATAATTACTAGATCAGTAAAATTCAAAGTCATGATTGAAATTTCTTTATTAATAAACAAAGTAATCAAGTTATTAAACGTTACTAAAAATTATGAAAATTATTATTCAAATTTATACTCAGAGGAGGAGAAATAGGGTAGTTTGGCAGAATCGTATATTTTATAAAGGTAGATTGTATCGTTATCACTAAGTCCTATTATTATCGTTTAATCTATGTCATAGGCTACTTATAAGCTTTGAGCCTCAATAGTAATATTAATATTAAAAAAAGGATAGAATGAATTCAAAAGGAAATTTGAATAAAAAACTTATACCGATTAGTTCGTAACTCCGATAAAATAAATCTTTTATATTCCAACACCTTAAGTTGGGTTTAATAATTAGGCCATGTAAAATAATTGATTTTATAATTCGAAAAAGGTTTATAACGTTGTTTCCATGAAAAATCCAAATTATTTATTATCTGAATTCACAATATATGATAACAACTTGCCTGAATAGCCTGAAAAGACTGATTCACTTTATTCAGCCCCATTAATATATCTATACTGAGGAAAATTTTAATTGTATATTACATAAATATTTGTATCATTTTAATCTAAAATCGTTATAGACATAAACATTTTACAAATACCATTGAAAGTAAGATTCAAAAATTAAGCATAAATTGTAATATCATAAGTCTTTCCTTAATCATATTATTCTGTTAAATTAATTTATAATGAGGGCATTATCAATTCATAAACGATAATTAATTTGTTAAACGTAAATAGTTGGTTATTATAAGGATTATAATATATTTAAGTGTTTTCATTAATTGCAATTGAGGCAATAGATATTTCATTATACTATTGCTAATACAATGTTAGATAGTCTTAAGATTAAAATATGACAAATTCATTATCAAAAAAAAACTAAAATAATTGCATTGATTTTTTAGAAAAATAGTTAGCTTCATAATTTTAATAAAATACATCCTAACATCCTAAGATTTAATATGCAAAATAGTTGTGTTAATCCTATTTGTATACAATTTATAATAAATCACATTAAGAATAAGCTTAGTAGTCATAATAAACTTGAAAATTATTCACTGTTCTTTAAAATGAATAATTTATTGTTTATACAAATGTGTAATTCTAAATAATTATAAATTAGGATATAGATTATCTGTAGAGTAGATATATAGATGGGTTTTCTCTTTAAGGAATACCAAATTATATAAATTAATCTTCGTAGGATGTTAAATTTTAATATTGAGATGAAAATAAAGTTATGATCGATAAATTTTGATAGTATTAGGCATATATTAACAAAGTTTTTGATTCATTCAAAATTCCCTGCATTTTTGATGAAATTGGCTTATTTGTTTAGATTGAATAAACTATGTTAAAACTAGTATTCATTAGTTATAATAAATAAAGATTGTATTCTGTATAACAATCAAGTAAGATATCAATACCACCGAAAAATATGATATTATAGCATTGATAAATCTTATCAATTTTGGCTACTTAGCCATATTATTAAATGTTAAAATTCTTCCACTCATATAGTATTACATGACTATCTTTAGTTATTGTTGCAAAATGAGTTTCATTAAATGATATTGATATAAATTCTAATACTATGATTCATATATACCATATCCTTATATATTTAATATTTCATTGAAAGCATTTACTATTTCAATATTTGGTATTTTAGGTTCATAATAATAACTATAATTATCTCCCTAAAATAAATTGTTCATAGGATATTCTAAATACTCTCCATTAGTTGGATATAAATTAATTTCTTCATACGTCTTAAAGCAACTTTAAACTTAAAGGATTAAAATAAAAAATATCATTTTGTGTTATTAAAATTAATATTCAAAAAGTAATAATATCTTGCAAACTAATAAGATGAGGCCTGTAAATGGATGATTTTATCAAATGGTAAAAAATTATTTTGCAATTGATATAATCAATAAATGTTAAATTCAAATGTAGCGATGAAAGTGAATTAGATCTGATTCAAAAATTAGAATTTATTGAGATTGAGCAACACCATAAATCATGATATACGGTAATTTTTGTATGATTTATTTTTTTTTATTTTTAATTTAAGAGCAATTTGTGAAATTAATTAGGTCATGCTGAATTTTATAATGATTGCATCTGTCAATCTATAGCGTAGAGTTTTCTTTCTTTTTATTGGATTTATCAATTATCTTGTGAGAAGTGATTTTATTCGTCTAATAGCGTTGCTTTCAGTTTTGACTTTATTGGTATTTTTCATTTTAGTCAATTATCTATAGTAACAATAAACAATTATTAACCGAATTTTCACATAATTTATATAATTGTTTGTGAAGTGATTCATCCTGGATCAATAAACACTTAGTATTCCCTTTCTAAGATACCAGTTTGAGTTTGTAACCAAATACACATAGAAAAATAGTTACCCATAAACCCTAATTTTTTTTTTTTTTTACTAAAAACTTTTTTGGTTTTTACATTAATGTAGGATGCCAAGGTCCTATTAAGTAGATGCTCAGCCGAAATCAGGTCTTTTAGGAAATCACTAACCCTTACCTTAAATTTTGATCTCAGTTTATGTTCTACCTTAAACTCATCCTTAACCTTTACCCTATGGTTAACCTCAACCTTTTTCAGCCTTGACCGTTTTATCCTGTTGTTCAAACAAAATTTCAAAATTATAACGTCAAATTGCATTTAAAATAATACAATTAGTAAAAAATTTCACCAAATTGTTAATTTACTAGACATATAATTCAACATCCTCCTCCGAGCATCTAGGCTCGACCGGGTCAAAAGGGACTCCTG